>JAOVYU010000004.1:12842349-12853644 GCA_025674565.1 Synodontis membranacea
ATTCAACTAGCAAGGACAATGTGCTCAGAGTTCACTTTGCGCCCATACAGTACACATGTTGAATCTGTTGGCAGCTTCAGCCTTCTTTAACCACTAAAACTACCCCATAACTTTGATTTCAGACCCGATTTGATAATAAGAAAATTATTGGAAAACTATTATTATTAGTAGTAGTATTAGTATTATTATTAGGCCTAGTAGTAGTACGAGTAGTAGTAGTAATATTAGTAGTAAATGGTGCCCCCCCCCCCCCCAAATGAGTTAACTGCCCCCACACACATGACATTCTGGCCACACCTCTGACTGCATGTCAATCATTTGCTAGTATATTGAGTTAATTTCAATAATTGTCTTGGGGTTTAAAATCCAGACAATAGGATTTGATAAGAATAAAAATAAGAATAGTGAGTTAGGGGAAAAAAATGAATATAAATATGACAGTGGCGACGTTAATGTGATAAGGAAACAGAACAGAAAAAAATTTAAGCCTTATATGTATTAATGCATGGTACATGATGTTGCAGAGGATTGTGCATTTTTCAAAACACAAATTCATGACATTAATAAATAGATAACTAGATTGTTCTGCAATTTCCCACAGGATTGATACAATTTCTATCTATCTATCTATCTATCTATCTATCTATCTATCTATCTATCTATCTATCTAGCAGCATGACATCTATTAAAAAAATATACTAAGTCTTTTGATTTTTATATGGAAAGCACTCACTCACTTTAAGTAAGCACCCTGATCATGTGTCTGGAGCCTTTCCCAGGAACACTGGATGGATGGGGACACACATGTTCACATGCTCACTCTCTCTAAAGAGTTATTTTTCTGGCGGAAACTGGAAATCCTGAATAAACCCATTTAAACTTGGGGAGAAGGTGCACAGAAGCTCCACACAGACAGTTGGATGAAGATCAAACCGGGGACACTGGAGCTGTGATAAGTCCATGCTATCCAACTGCACTACTCATGCATGTAAATGGTTGAAGAAAGCATCAAGAACGCAAGAATTTAACATAGAATGGGATTTAAATGAAAAAAAAAAAAGTATAGATTGAGAAACATGAAGATTTTTCTATATTAGCACTTGTTATATGTCCTTATTTGTACTTTTACCTAATTGGTCATTAATATATATTTTTAAAAAAAATCTAGTTTGTTATAAGCCAGACAAATGTAAAGCCCAGCATTGATGTTAACCCTATAAACCCGCTGAGTAATAGACTTACTGCATATGAGCTAATGTGTATACTGTAGGTGTTATTTCAGTGGTGTTTAATTACAGTGGTGTTTAATTACAACTTACACCCACATTAGTTCAAGTTCAAGTGTGCTTTACTGTCATTTCATTCACTTACATAAAAGACTAGGACAAATACAGAAAGTGCACGTATGCTTCATACAGACAAAAAGAATACATAAGGTGCACGTGTGCAGAACATGTGCAAAACATTAAGGGCAGTGGAAAACATCACGAGACAGAAAGACAATATAGCGCTCATATCAGTGTATACATAGAGTGGTTACAGCAGCAACTGGTATGTGGCAGTGCAAAAAGAGTAAACGGGAGAATGGGAATGCTTCGTTGCGTTAGTGTTAAAAAAAAAAAGAAAGAAAAAAAGTAAATCAGTCTGACTAATCACCATTCTTTTGCGCAATTTGTGCAGATTTAATGTCATCAATTTAATCTAATACTCCTGAGCTCATTGTGTTCTGTGAAGAGATGTTTATTTACCATTTTTGGAAAGAGTCTCCAGCATCAGGGCTCTGTAACAGTCAGATATGATGCTATAACTAAGCTTTCTGAGTTCATGCTTTGCGATTTCTCAGTAAGATGACAAGCTGCATAATTTTCTTATTCACATGAAGCTTGCAAGAGTATAACTGTTAATAGCTGTTATAATGCCATTGATAACAGGAACTATCTTGTTTCATAGACATTCCATAAACAGATAAAAGTATAATGTGTCATTCTTTAATCAATTAATCAAAAAATAAAGAAATAAAATAACAAATATTATGGGGTTTAACATAAAACACTTTGGAAAATAATCAACTTTGGGGTTGATTATTTAGGGCTGAATGACACACCACCTTGCCGTTCATTATTTTCCTGTAATAGCATGACCCCAAGGGCTTTACTCCTTGCATAATAGATGTGATGGATTTGTCCATCTTGCACCTTGCGCTTTTTGTTCTGGTCTGTCTGGTTTGTGATCCTGCCCTGTTCTGTGCTTTACTCTGTTTATGGCATTTCCTAGTGTGTGTGCTTTGCCTATCACCCAATCTTCTGCTGTTTCTCTTGATGTTTCTGGACTGTTTGATTGTTTTAATATATTTCCCTGTATATATATATTGTAAATAAACCCATTACCTGCACATGGATCCTGCCTCACACTGTATTTGTAACAGATTTTTGATGTAGGATGCTTTTGACCATGTCATATTCACCATGCTTATTGATTAGAAATTTAGAACTACAGAGCAAACTACAGAGCAAGCCAGGCTATGCAACAGTTTTTCTTCTGTAAGCTTGTCCACTTGGGTATAATTCATCGATAACCAATAAAGGATTCAAACACAGCGGTTGGTTATAGTAAAATGCTTGTTTTTGCAGGCAGAGTTATTGCCCTCTGCCTGTTTTAAGACATTTTACAATAAACACTGTGAAGCAATTAAATAACCTTTCAAGGGGTCATCCTGGGCCTTGAAGAACAGCCTGGAAAGTGCTTGTTGTTGACCTGTGATTTCACCCACACTCAGATGCAGTTCAGAAGCCTGCATGAGTAAATAGACCTGAAGAGGACTGTAAATCAGATACTTCAAAAAGTCAGAGAAGTTCACCCTCTTGACCTGGGGAGCATGTGTGCTTCTCTGCAGCTTAACAAGCTTACTAGTACAGAAGTGACATTTGTGTTCTGCAGGCTTGAAATTCAAAACAGGAGGTATGTAAAAGAAAATATTATCTGGACATTGTGACTTCAAATCCTGATGATGCCACTGCCATCCACAGCCAAGAGAAAATGAAGCAAAATTAGTCATTGTCTCACACACAGTGACTCTAGCCAATCGTGGGTGGGTGTGTGTGTGTGAGCTATGCATGAGAGGGTTGATGGTTCTTTCTTCCTAGTACAGTATTCTGTTGGCGACTTTAGAATAATCAATTTTATTAGATTTTTACAGTAGCATATTTTCAAACATTTTTAAAATTTTTCACTTTTTTAAAGTAGCACAGAGTATTGTGCAAAAGTCTTGAGCCATCCCTCATTTCTTTATATTTAGCTTCCAGCGAGCCAGACTTTCTTTTATTTTTTTTAAGTGTTCTTGAAGAACAGTTTTTCGGTTCTTCTTAATATAAAAAAAACACAATAGAACACTGTTAGTCTTGAACTGGCCAGATCTTGACATTATTGGAGCAGTGTCGGATCATCTTGACAGAGAACGGAACAAAAATTGTCCAAAGAAGAGCTTTGGAATGGCTTTCAAGAAGATTGGAGAGCTATTCCTAAAGACTCCTTAAAGAAATTACAAGAAAGCTTGCCTAAGAGAGTTCAGGCTGTGAGCTCTTTGGCATTATATAAATTCTCTTTGCGTTATATATTGCATTTATGTGTATATTCGCACATGTTGCAGTAAATCACTGTGCTCATTTTCTAGCAAATATAAAGAACTGAGGGGTGAGGGGTGACTCAAGATTATTACAATTTTTTTTAAGTTAGAGGATAAAATGAGTCCAGTCCAAGGCTTAGGGTTAAGTATTTGGTTCAAGCACCCAACAGTGACAGTCTTGGCAGTTCTATTTATTGCTTAATTTCAATTAAAACACGCACACATCAAGGAAAGTGCTCTCTGAATTTATCCTCACCTTAACACTTCACCTTCAATAGAATCTATTCATTCCCAAAGCAAGTTTCCTCTTTTCCTCGAAAAGCAACCCAGGACATCACGTGCATTTGAGTCACAATGTTTACATCACATGCAGATGAGTCACAATGTTGATGGTGCTGTGAGTTGCCTATGCTTTGTTCTATGTGTGTGTGTGTGCGTGCGTGCGTGTGTGTGTGTGCAGATATACTGTACAGCAAGTGGCCTTTTGAGAGTTTTTGTTTCCAACCCTTACATCAAGTCTTGCCAGGTCCTGGGACAACTCCAAAATCCTCAAAGACTTTCCTGGCTTTCCAGGAATTCCATTTAAAGATTCCCCCCAAAAAAGCACATGACAAGAATCCGTGCCAAGAATCACCTCCTGTTTTGAAAGAAGCTGTTTTACCAGTGAACAGAACCGCAGGATTGGAGAAATTTAACAAAACCATATGCATGTGTGCTTTGTTTACAGTCTTGTTTAATTGTCATCACAACTGCAGGAAACAATGCCGGTTTAACAAACATCAAAAAGCAAAACTGAACAACACTACAGATTTGGGAATGATCTTAAGATTAGAAGTAGGGTGTGTTTTAGATGAACTGTAGTTTTAATATTACACAGGACAATATGATAATACAATCACACTATGGTGTGTAATGGATAGATGGATGCATTGTTATTAATACAAGCTGTAGTCTATATATTAAATCTGGTTGATGTCAGAGTAGAAAACGTGCTGTACTGAAGTAACAAAGTTATATTAAACCCAGAAACTTCTGAATGAACATGAGCGGAAGTTTTTCATTCAGAAACTGAACACAGGGGTTGAGGATTACATTTACATCATTTGGCAGATTCCCTTATCCAGAGCGACTTACATATATCACATTTATACAACTGAGCAGTTGAGGGTTAAAGGCCTTGCTCAAGGGCCCAGAAGCAGCAGCATGGTGGTGTCGGGATTTTAACTCATGACCTTCCAAGCAATAATCCAATGTCTTAACCAATGAGTTACCACTACCCCAAATTTTGCTGCCTTTATTTAAATGAATACAGGCTCATTTACTATGAGGTTCATCTCTAAACCTTGAAGCAAGGCTATAAATTATTTTGTCTATAAGGCCTTGTTTCCAAAGACAAGTTGATGTGTTTGTTTTATTTCATTGTGGCACTTCAAATTACCACTAATCAGGCCAAAGAGGGTAAATGAAATTTAAAAAAATCTAAAAAAAAAAAAAAAAAAAAAACCTAAACCATTTGCATAAATGCATGTGACTGGATAAACCAAAACACTGGATCTGATTCAGAAGCCCTGATTTTTATTTATTTATTTATTAAAAAAGGAAGGCTCCAGAAAAAAAGGTGTTGGCGATATCATGGAGATGTTGGAGTTCAAACTGTGTGACCGTTGCACATCCTCCAACACTGGATATGCGTTTTGGGGGGGAGGGGCAAACTGTCTCGCCCCGTCAGTCACTGCAACACTAGTCAGTCATGGGTGTCTGTGAGCTGCTGTATATGAAAGAGGGTAGATAGCATTTAGATATATTTTATTTGTTGTTCGATTTTCAGTGTGGGCTTTAGTTGCCTATAAACAGAAGGTCCATATAGATTTCAATCTATAATATTCTTCAATCAAAATATTAAATAAAATCTTATTTTTTTCTAATTAAACAAAAAAGAGCAAAAACAGAAAAAGGTCTGATTTATCACAACATGCGCTTGCTTTTAAATTCATTCCAATTTTACTCAGTCATTATCAGTCTTATACACAATGATGATCTGTTTAAGTAACTGTTTTGAACTGTATCAAAAATAGCAAAGTTAGACAAAGTTACTAGTTTCCTTTAGATCATGTTTGTCATTGATTCAGAATAAATGAAGTGTGTTTACATTTCAAAGCTCAATAAGAAAGAGTGAACTAGACAATTATGCAACAGACTCTTTATTAAAATATACTTATGCAGTGCATTGCATTTTAATAGGATGAGTAATCCAAAGGGTATACATTGTTTATACAAGGCTAATGTACAAATATATACAGATAATAAATAATCCTGTTGTATTTATGGCTCTTAGGGGCGAATTGATCCTGACAGACTTTCACAATTTAATATCCTCAAGGCTAGCTTTCTGGTACAAGCTGGGAACTACAACAGCACAGTTGATAAATTGTGTATATTTTGCCTACATAAACCACAATCAGGTTGTCTTCCATTACTTCACATCAATCTGGCAAACGCTCACATGATTAAATACCAAAACTCAATCAAAAGCTAATCTTTTGCTTGCCTCATACACTTATACATATAATATTTGTTTGAATTGTGGACAATTTATCAAATGAATGAAAACATCTGTTTATGACATTAAGTGATGAATGGACCAAACAAAAAACTAATCCAAGCCTATAAAGTGACCTGTGCCAAACACAGTAACTCAAATACAGACACAAAAACAACTTAAACAATTCCAAATATAGAATAATTAAACATATTTACACTGATCATTTCTGTATATAGAATCAGATAAGAGAGTATTTGGTCCCGTGCTAGCGAGTGGTCAACACACTACAACTTTTTAAATACTACTGTAAAAAGTGGACTACATCATTAAGTGTATCTGATTGGTAGTACAGTATATAGTTTTTAGTCGGCTTCACAGTGTTTCACTGAGTTGTTGAGTGCTGTGCTTCTCTTTTACCCTATAAAATTTGCAACCTTATATACAAAGCTTAGCGTCACGTCATTATAAACTACCAGGACACATGGTTGATTTCTGTGTAGGCAGATAAACAGGGACATAAATGTCCTGCTTAATATCTCTTCATCAGGTGGTTTCACCTTCAGAGCTAATCATTAAGTCAGTAAGTCAGGCATATGAAGTCCCTGTGAGCTGAATTTAGCCCCACTTTACCCTACATTGTTTATTACTTTGCTTCAGTTTGACCAAAGCTGACAGAAATTCAGTACACACATTATAACAGTGTAACAGTTTACTTACATATACGTACATATATATTGCATAACAATAAAGGACTTCTTATCTTTCATTTAAAGAAATATTTAGCATCTAGGCATGTGCGTGAGTTTCCGATCTTTACTGCCTATCACTATTATCATAACAGGTCTCAATGGTCAGCTTTTTCAACCACTGGCAAACCTCAGCAGCATTTCATTCATGATGGTTGCTGAATCGTCCAATTTTATCATCGTCACATGCCTATTTACAGCCAATAAGAAGTGGTCAGGCTCCAGTCACATCAGATTCTGGCTCTACTCTGAGCTCCAGTGACCTCAGATCAGGTTCGGCTAATCAATAATACTGAGCGGTAATCAGAAGTTAGGCTTTTTCATTTAAACTGCTCAGCAGTCAAAGGTTATCGCAAGCAAAAATGTTCCTTACAGGATGTGCTTATGGGTGAAGGTCAGATAATTGCTACTATTCTGCAACTTGCTCGGAGCAGAATGTACAGAAACTGCACCGTATCTCTCCCATTCTGGTTTTAGCAGGTTCCTCTTGGTTTCCCGCAAAACGGTGGAAGTGCGTGGGCTCCTCTAAGCTTCTAAGGCGGTATTTTTGAATGAGCTGCCGTGCATCTTCAACTTGTGTAATCTGCCAAAAACACAGTCAAACATACTACTGATATGTACATTATGATAAATGTCGACTTTGTAACATTTTATATTAGCTTTGTTACATGCTGAAATATTCTTGGTAGTAAATGCAGGACTCTTTCAGGGCGCTACTGTGTTTCGGTAAGTAAATTACAAAATGTTACCTTTCATTTTTCTGGCTTGACTGAGCTTCTTTGTCTTTCACAAACACGGCAGCTTCCCCTCCACGGGTGAGGTAGGAGAACTCACCTTCCTTGGCGATGAAGAACACTCTGAAAATGCGCAAACATAGAAAACATTACGGTTGTGTATAGCTGTAAAATGGTGTAAAAAAAATCAACACAAAAGGTATTGTTCACCTTAACCAAGTCTATGTAAAGACATGAGGCAGAGGCAAGCAGAGAAAAGATGCGTGGCAGCAAAGAGCCAAAAATGTGCAAGCTTGATGATATTGATTAAAAATACAGTATGATGCAACACCTCGTGATTCAATACTGCACAAACTGCTTGATTTTTTGCATGGAGTTTGAGGCAATGCCTGCTTTACAGTATCTGACAAACACTAAGCCTTTGCCTCCTTCACAAAGACTGAAACATAAAGGTGACACTTAAGTCCCTGGGACTGAAACGCACATGCCTTCTCCTCTATTTAAGTCTTCATTGTCTTCCAGCTTTTACCCAGTATGCACTGCTTTATAAATACATGCAACTATATCACAAATATTAATTATGCGCCATGCCTACTATTCCTATTTTAATTACCTGGACTGCGTTTCCCCAGATTTGATGCGCATCTTGCGAATGTGGAAAGTGTCCGGGTTCCACCAGGGCCAGCTGAGGATGGTGTCCTTCTCCCAGACCAGCTTCACCATCAGCAGCTCGCCGATGTCCACATCCGTAGTGAGTAAAAAGGAGATGGTGGTGTTGGTTTTCAGTGAAGGCCTGCAGGGTTACATAAAAAAAACACAAACACACACACAACCATGAAATACACCACCATCAACAAGTGTCCATGTTCTGTATCTGACCGGACAAACTTAAACCAACTTACAAAACATAGGGGATGTTCTCCTTCTCACCAGAGTAGCCATACAGGGAAATCTTCATGGGCTGATCTGTATAGCTTATCTTGCTCTTGCTGAAGAAATGGACTTTAACTTGGTAGTGGAAAACTATACAGGAGTTAAAAAAAAAAAGAATATTTGAGAAACAGAAATAGACTAGGAAAATCCTGCCATTAAGAGACAGGAAGTAATCAGAATTATCTTGAAAGGAAACATCTGCTGGCTTGCAGCTGTTATTGTAATGGTGCAGGTGCCTCTGCTGTAAAACTAGATTTTTAATATCACAAACATATTAATGATCTTTATTACAACCAATCGTTTGTCAATTGATTAATAGCAGCACAAGACAAAGCTTTATTTTAAAATTACCTCAGGATATTACTTTACAACCAACATTTAAAACTAACCCATTTTTATACAAACTCTTTTATAGCTTGCCACAGAAATCAGTTAAAAAAATCCAGACTTGGCATAAAAAAGCACTAAGTCTAATTATGTCACTGTAATTACAATAAGGAATGGGTTTCTCTTGTACTAAAGACATGTTTGTGCTTGAGAGTCACTTCTTTTAGTTTTGCACTAAAGCTACAAGCCTGATGTTTTACCTTTGTAAGGCATCATCTCTCTGGTCTTCATGTACATCTTGCTGCTCCGGCGGCTGCGCACCTTGTTGATCTCGTAGCCCACTTTGTTGCAGCGGTTCTTGCGACAACTCAGACACACACCCTTGTTGAAAGTCTCCTTGGAGCTGCAGCGGTACGCCATGCTTTGCTGCTTTATGTTGACCAGGGAGTCGATGAAGAGGTGGATGGAGCGCTCGTGAGAACATTTCACAATCTGGTCCATGTCTAGAGAATACAACAAACAGGAATGAGTTCATTATTGGGTAAAATGCTAACAGCGGCAAGGTGCTACCTGTTAGCTGCACTAGCTGAATGCACTGTATTGTAATTGGAAGGATACTGGCCTACGATTTTGGACCAAATATTATATGTTCTAAACCCTGATGTACTTTTATGCATGCTGTGAACAGAACATTTTAGCTCCATATCCTCGAACTCCAAATGGACTTCTGAGCAATCCCACCCACTAGCGCAGAAAGTTTGACCAATCCTACCCACTTCAACAAAAAGTTTACCAATCCTGTCAAATCCATCAGAAGGTTTGACCAACTCCACCCACTCCTTCCAGAAATTTTGACCAATTCCACCCATTCCTTTCCCATGCATGCTTTTTAGGATTACATAGTTGTTTTAATTTTTTGGTACAGTAAATTGCTTGTTGTATATAGAGGTGAACGCACTTCTCAACCCTGTAGTAGCAACCATCATCATGGTGTTCTGCAGATCACATCCAGGCTGGAACGTTCCTCCATTGGGGTAGAAGTCCACGTGCCCCACGGGCCTCTGGATGCCGATGCTGCGGTCCGGAGAGCCACGTGTGTTGGTGTGCAGCACGTCAACAAAGTGGGCATCATCTGGGGACAGCGTGCTCTGGGCATCAGCATACTCAAAGCTTGGGCCTGCTGGATCCATGCCTGGACAAAAAATAAATGAAAAAATTGTTTAATTGAAAATTGCATTAATACACAATAAAACTTGCTAAATTATATCATCATGCATGATTTTCACTTTTTGGTCGTGGTCTATCAAAACACCAAAGTAAAAGTTATGAGGAACCTTCACAGGATAAAGTTAAAAAAAAAAAAAAAAAAAAAAACTATGGATCTGTTATATCAGTATTGCAAATATTGACCAATATTGCAAAAGTGGTTAAAAATTGCATGTTGTGCAGCACCAATATAAATTCTCCAAAGAATTCTTGTCATTGTATATGCTTTTCTCTATGCCTAAACCAATAAACGTGAACTATATTAACTTTTTTACTTGAAAACATATATAATTATATATAAATCATTTTTTTTAATGTTGCACATAATTTACATTTTAGATGTAAACTCTCAGTTTATTGTTCAAAACTTCATCCTAAAACATAATCTTTATTAAGTACAATGAAATGAAAAGAAAACAGACAGCAGGATATATTTACTGTATGCTGAGGAGTTACCTGTGATCCTGCTGACTTTGTCCCTTGTGAGGAGTCCTGCAATGCCGGCTACATGAGCACCCAAACTGTAGCCCAGGAGGTGAAGTTTCTCCCATGGATACTCCAGCTCTGCCTGTCAGCAAGAAATGAGCAAAGCAGATCCTTTATTCATAATGAAGACCCTTAGCTTTTGTACCTATAATTGTACCTTTTAGAGTAAAGCTTTACAACTACACTTTATGCATCTTTCGAGGTATACAGTACACACAAAAGTTACAAAAGATGTACCCTTGAGGGTCAATTGACAAGGAAAGGTAGAGTTTAGTGCTCTTTTATCAGAGAATGTACAATGTCAACATGCTACAAACAAAATATGGGTGAATTCAGCAACAAGATGAACAATTAAAAAACAGCATAAGGAACAGTCTTGGAACAGCATGGCTGATCCTTTTTGATATGCTGATATATTAAGTCGCAATACACTTTCATTTATATCATAATTTTTTCTTTTTCATAACTTTTTATATATAAGTGTATTTACAAAATGACAGACAGCATCTTGTTTGATGCTTTGTTTGTTTACATTTTGTACTTTAAATATAATTTTTACATATTTAAAAAAAAAAAAATTCTTCACCTTTTCAGCTCTCACTTATTTTCTTTTATAAAATATATAACATTACATATATA
>JAOVYU010000004.1:12885305-12896741 GCA_025674565.1 Synodontis membranacea
TATATATATATATATATATATATATATATATATACACACACACACACACACACACACACACATTCTGCTTTATTCGGCGTAGCCGTTGGGAGTCTTGGACATACTGTATAGCCTCCAGTTTAGCATTGTTCACAGTCCATACCTAAATCGTACAGTCACGTGTCACCTCAAATCATGTTGAGGTGTTCACTCTTGCTGAAGTGGTTTCTGGCACACTGTTGTTTATAAATTTGGACAAAAAGGAGACACAG
This sequence comes from Synodontis membranacea, assembly GCA_025674565.1. Taxonomy (NCBI): domain Eukaryota; kingdom Metazoa; phylum Chordata; class Actinopteri; order Siluriformes; family Mochokidae; genus Synodontis; species Synodontis membranacea. The sequence goes on from JAOVYU010000004.1 coordinate 12,885,557, forward strand.
ATCTGAAAACAGTCATAGCTCCAGTCACTTTTTTCTTTAGAACGTAGTTTGGTGTCATTTGGCACCAGCATCTGAATCAGTTAATAGGCTTGTCCTAAAGTTTAAAGGCTGAGTTGCATGTTAAAAATAATTGGATGATCACCAAACAGGTCTTGGAGGAATCAATTAAATCTGGGGTGAAGGAAAGCTTTGTAGACCATGGTTAATAGTTTTTAATGAGTTAAAATTTCAATTAAGTTATCGCTCTATGTAGCTGGTTTTAATATACAGCAATATTATAGTGAAATTGTGACACTATCAATTTGGCTTTAAAGGTTACAGACTGAGGTCTTAAAATGTACTCGGAGTTGGAAATTGTTCCAAAACCCAACATTTTAGGATTAATTTTACATATGAAATAAGTTGCGGGAACAAATGATTAGCAGTGTGTGAACCTGACAGGACTGCACTAATAATATACGTTCACCTTGAGGCAGGCTTTAATATTTAAACTTCTGCTTGTCAAGGTAAATCTAACATCCAGTAAGGAGGGTGGTGTAATACACTGTGAGTTATTGTTAATATCACTAAGGTAATTGTTTTCATGTTTTTTACAGAATATATCAAGGTGTTATATTCTTCTTACACCACAGCAATTTGCCAACTTTTGAATAATTAAAGAATGACGCATGGTATTTTTTTTTATCAGTTTATAGGTACATTTACTGTTGTGGAGTACCTGTGATGTGCATTTAGCACATTAAAATAAATCCATGATTTGCTGACTGCATTACTGCCAGCACTGCTGTGGTATGAATGAGAGTATATTATAACAACGATATAACTGAAGAGTTCAGAGAGTCCATGTGAGAAAGGGGGGAGAAAGGCTGCAAAAATGTTACTTTTTAAGAGCATAATGCGCAGTCCTGCTGCGCATCACAAACTGATAACTATTCTCCAGTCTCGTCTCTCCTGCTCCTATTGTGTTAGACACACATGGCTCCATTTAGCCATTTTTTTCCCCAACTGATTGCTCTCATGTCTTCCTGGCCCTGCTCTGTGGTCATTCACCAGTGTGTGTGTTTTACCATATAAGGCATGCATTCCCAGGCATCTGGGGAACGCGGTGACTAAGGAAAGGAGTGTTCTGGCCCTGAGAGGGAAGGAGGGAGGGACATGGATATAGAGGGTAGAGGATGTTGAGTACATCTATTTCCTGTGTGCGTTTTGTTCTCCTCCTCTCTTTGTCACTAGTTTCCTCATCTTCCCCACCTTGTGTGTTCATGTTCATTCTGAATGCTCCGTAACACAAGTAAAAGCTTTCCAGCCTTCCACTGAGTATCCAGTGTCCAGATAATATGTAAAATCAACACAGGAAGTCACAAATGGAAAAATCAATTTTGCACATAACCATGGCAGCCTACAGGGCAACAAGAAGAAAGTATTTGTAGGATTCCTGAAATAATTCCTAAAATAATGCTACGTTCCTGACATGAGTCAAAATGAGATTAAAGTGTAGTCAGTGATTGTTAAATCAGAACACAGTCTGTAAAGTGATTTTGGCAGCTTTATGACATTTTGGCAGTTCAGTGGGGACAAATCGGCTGTCAGCAACGTCTCAGAAAAGTGTAGTGTGACATAATTTATCACAGCAATGACACTTTATGAGTTCATGATTATATACGGTATCGTTTTTTAGTAACAGCTAATTCACCAGCATGACAGAATATTTACTAACATTTATTTCTTTTCTTTTTTTTTTATTTGAAAGACTGAAAGGTCTTTATTTCAGGGCCTGTCCTGTAGTTCTATGTTCTGCATACCAGTATTTCTCCCTCCTCTCATGGAGGAATGAAAGAAAAAAAAACACTAAAAACAATCTACTCCAGTGTTCCCATGTGCTCAGATGTATTTGGTTCTTTCATGCATTTTCAGCGGCTGGAAATAATCTGGACAGATCGCCACACCTTCCTGGTAATGCAGCAGTGTGCATGCATAATTCAACCTTGCCCATGTGTAATTATATGCTAATGATTAGTAATAGGAAGTGTTTGATTGTTTGTGTTGGCTTGGAGCTAACTGCAGAAAAAAGGCTGCATCAGAGGGTCAATTATGTCCTTTTGCCTGAGAGAAGCTTTGTTAGTAGTGCTGGTTCAGAAAGTAAATATTCCTTTTGTTTGCTCTTTAGTATACATAAGAATAGAGATAGAGAGCCTTGTTGTTGTTTTTTTCTTGTTTATTGATGATACAATGGGAGGAGGTTTTGAGGGAGGAGGATTTGAATGGCAGTGTTTAAAAGGGACAAGTCACCAATATCACTCACAGTTTGACTCCTGTGTGGCTCCTTCTGATTCAGGTTCCTGTGTATGTAAATTACCAGTAAATAGATGTGTTGTCTATAAAGGCTGTATTTTGTCATTGTTCCCACAAAACACTATTGAATGGGAAGATAAAGGAGATAGGACCTGAGAGTAATAGAAAACTGAGGAAACACTGGACTATGCCATGGAAGTAGTTTAAAAATTGTTATGTGATAACCCTTAAAGTAGCGACACATACACTACTGTGATACGTGTGATCTGTTGACCTTAAAAACAATGTAACTTAATTTAAAATCATCTGTGCTTTACATATCCATAATCAGAATTGCATAACACAGGCAAATATTAAAAGCACGACTTGGAAAATGAGGCTAGGACCCAGTACTAAAACGTATTGGAGGACTTTGTGACAAAACAAGAAACACCAGGGTATAAATAGACAAACTAATCAGAGAAGAAACACAGAGCAAGTGTACACTTTTGGGGAACAAACTAGTGACTATACAGGAGAAGAGGCAGGACTACAACAACATCAAAAACATAAGCACATAGCGCTTGTCAGCAAAGGGATCATGAAGTGAAGGAGGAATCCATGATTAAGAACATGAAAAACTAGGTATGAGAATCCGTGTTAACTGATGAAAGCTGACATAATGCTTAGTTGCTAAAATTACAAGATAGTGATCTAAAATTTAGAAAATACATATCTTTTATCCATCCTTGCCCCAAACACACCTGATTGAAATGAGTGTGATTAGTAGGCTCTTGATCAAATCAGGTGTGCTCAGCTAATCAAAAGTGTCAGTGATGAGTTTATTCAGGTAGGTAGAGCAGGAAAAGATGGAAAACATGCGGCGCATGGAGGGGGGCTCAGAAGCAGGATAGAGAATTTCTTGGGATGACACATTATTATCTCTTTGCTCTCCTCACATGGCGATCCATCAATCCACAACTGTGTTTTCAGGCTGAAGCTGATGTGGCAGCTCTGAACCGCAGGATCCAGCTGGTGGAGGAAGAGTTGGACCGGGCGCAAGAGAGGCTGGGCACAGCGCTGCAGAAACTGGAGGAGGCTGAGAAAGCAGCTGACGAGAGCGAGAGGTGAGGAGATCATGGGTGATGGCATGATGGGTCACACGCTTGGACAGAGAAAAAAATTTGCATTCTTATTTACGTATTCATTTAAAAATGTTGCAGACATAGACAGGTGGCTTCTTTCACAGAAGTTCTATCACATCATATGGATTCCTTTAGGGCTCTTTGGATAGTCAACACATCTAGCTTTGTTATTGGGTCCCACTTTTTAAAACAGGAGACACTGTATTGTAGCATTCTATATAAAAAGAGTTCCCTTCTCCAGAAAATTTTTCCAGTCAGTATTATTGGAGAACTATTTTGGGTCCAGTTTTGCTTAACTACATACAGTATGGGAAGGTTTGTTGTTTTTGAGCTTTGAGTTTTACAACCTCCACATTACTCAAGGTTGGAAGTCAGCGGCTTCTTGGAAGATACTTACAGTCATTAGCTCTACATGTTGAGGATTTTGATATCATATTCATCGGATGTTCGTGCTCACTAGAGGCATGAAGGTGATCGAGAACCGTGCAATGAAGGACGAGGAGAAGATGGAGATACAGGAGATGCAGCTAAAGGAAGCCAAGCACATCGCTGAGGAAGCAGACCGAAAATATGAGGAGGTGAGTTAAGAGCATTATTTACATTTGATCATGTATGTGATAATAACCTGTATTCTGCAGTGGAATTTCACCATGATAAGCAAAGCCTTGGAGAATAACTACAGAGATATGACACTGAGCTTTATATCCTTGAAGAAATAATGATGCATAAACAGCACAATCCCCAGTGCTGAATTAACTCTCCAACTGGGCTTAAATATACTCTGAAAGAGTTTAATCAATCCCGTAGATGTTAATTCAAGACTGGGGATATTACTGTGTACACATTCTTTCCTAATTGTTAGCAGGCTGTATGTTGTTTAACTTGTGTGTTATTCTCTTTTCATCACCTGACTGTGGAATGTTCTTAGGCAACAAGAACGAAAATGATCTGTTGCGCTCTCTCATTTCTGCCCTATCTCCTCACCAATGCTCAAATGAAACAGATAAATGCACTTATTAGTAAGACGTTAAAGGTGTGACTCCTCTCTCAACCACCACACTGACCTGGTATAACAGTTAGTTTTTTTCCAATTCTGATGATTCATCTTGGAAGCAACATTCAGGATTTGGGATTCAGTTTCATTGCACATGAGTTGAAGTACAGTTGTAGTTGTAGTGCTTTATTTAGTCACAATGAATCCTCGACTTCTCTGCTTTGATGGACGCACATCTAGGCCGTTTTATAGCAAAGAGCAAGCTGACTTAAAATAGCCCATCAACTAACTAATCTAAACACGAATAGTTTTTAAAACACAATTAGCCCTTATAAAAGAGGACAGGCTAACGAATCTAGGCTACTTAGTGAGTTAGATGCTCAGATAACTTCTGGCCATAACTATCTGTAAAAGACGCATATCCATCATTGCTTTTTAATCTTATTCAATAGTGGAAAAAAATCAATGAAAGCAAGAGACAAAATTTGCAAAGTTTATGGCAATGCTGCAGGTGGCCTTTCTGCAGTCAAGAACTGGTTCGCTGTTTCGAAAAAGTGAATTCAAGCTAGATGATAAGCCAAGAACTGGTAGACCAAAGGAAACAGAAGACAAGGAGCTGCAGAAACTGATGGACAAAGATGCAACTTGAGAGCTGGCAAGATGTTCGAATATCGATCATTCTAATGTTATAAGGTGTCTGAAAGCAATGGGAAACATTCTTAAAGTTGGTAGGTGGGTTCCACATGCACTTTCAGAGAGAAATATCACTCAACAGCTTAACACCTGTATTATAGGAGCATTACACCTTTATTACGAGCTGCTCAATCATGGAGAATTGCTGAGCGTTACACTGATCAGTTGATCCATCATCCATCATCCATTCACAAAAGAAAATCATCCTCCTTCATGTTACGCAAGGCCACGTGTTGCAAAAAAAAAGTTTAACACATCCAGCCTACTCATCTGACACAGTGCCATCGGATTTCCACTTGTTTAGGTCACTGCAACAGACACTCTCTGACCAACATTTCAAAAAATTAAAGATATACGAAATTGCGAAGATGAATTAATTTCCTCAAACCCTGAATACTTCTTTCATGACGGTATTCATTCTTTGCCAGATAAATGGCAGAAAGTCATAGAATCTAAAGCCAATTATTTTGAAGACTAACTCTATGTATTATTTTAGAAAATCGCAAATAAATTTTGTTCAGAAATGCCACAAACTTATACAGCACCCTAATATATATAATGTGTGTCAGGTTGTGTTATTTATGTTTATTCATATAAACAAATAATAATTTGTAAACAAAAATAGCTATTTTAGCTAGATTAATCAATAAATGTCTGGATTACTTATCAGAAGGACGGGGATTCAAGCTGATAGTGTTAGGCTATTGCTCACGGCTCTTAATCTTATCTGCTGTATCATGGCTGACCCTGTGCTCTGACCCCAACTTCCTAAAAAGCTGGGCAATAAAAAGAAAAGTTTTTTTTTCCTGTTTTCTTTGTTCGTATAGAGGGTAAGCTATCAAAGTAAGGCTAGCTAGTGAGGTAGATACTTTGCCTTTCTGGTTGTGTTACTTTAGCTAAATCCATTTGATCCTGGAATGACTTCTGGCAATATACAGTACGAACATTAGCTTACGACACTGATTTCTGGACTCCACCATTTCTGCTTTAGGTGGCCCGTAAACTTGTGATTCTTGAAGGTGAACTGGAACGAGCTGAGGAGAGAGCTGAGATGTCTGAATGGTAAGTGCTCAAGTCTCTTTCCTCAGTGTGTATCAGAATATGTTTTCATTTTATTGTTGGCTGAGATGATGTGGTTGGCGTTTTGGGGTTTTTTTTACAGCAAAGTCAGCGATCTAGAAGAGGAGCTAAAGAATGTGACCAACAACCTCAAGTCCCTAGAAGCTCAGGCAGAGAAAGTAAGACAACAACCATTTCCATTATAAAGTTTTTTAACTGAGGATGAGGTGTTTTTTTTTAACTAAATATGTTATTATTTTTTTGCCACAAGCAAAATAATACAGATGTAAATGCCTTTGCAACAGGATTATTATAACCACTTTGTTAAATGAAATAAAATGATAAGCTACAATTGAATTTACAATAGACAATATATCTACAACTAAGATAACATCTAAGACGAATTGTATTTTGGGCTGATTAATTTTTGATTATAGAATTAGTGGCAGAGGAAAAAGCATTGGCGATGTTATTAATTAATACATTCCTGCCTCACCATCTTCTCTGTTTCAGTACTCAGAAAAAGAAGACAAGTACGAGGAGGAGATTAAGGTTCTCAGTGACAAGCTGAAAGAGGTACGGTGCTGGTGTGTTGTGAAAGAAACATGGGGAATGATGTTGGTGTGATGGTGTGTGTAAGCGTTTCACTTGATCATCTGTCTGTGCCCTGTTGTCAGGCCGAGACCCGAGCCGAGTTTGCAGAGAGAACAGTGGCTAAACTGGAAAAAACCATTGATGACCTGGAAGGTACGAACATTCTCCTTTAATAGGCTGCAGTATCAGTTATATACTCTGTATACTGCTGTTTAATGTGTTTTCCTAAATTTTCTTTTAGAATATGTATGTGTTCTCAATAATGGTGGCAGATTATAATTATATTCTAGATTAAAAAAAATCTTCAGAGATTTATCTGAGTAACAAACCACATAATACTTTATTATGTAGTATGTCAGTACACCAAGAGTTTCTGTAATATTTCAGCATCCTGTTTAGTGCACAAAGTGCAGTTTGGGATGCATATTAATCTTTGATAACTGTTGAAGCCTGTTGATGAATGTGGCATTACCAAATGTTCCACAAGTAGCTTGTAATATTTTTTTTTTCTTCCAGAGAGGGTGAACTTTCAAAATTCACACATCCTGTAGCTTTAAGGAAATTTAAAGTGTAATGAATTTTTACAGGCTTTCAACAGCTACACAGTCTCACTTAAAAATGTAGTAGACTGTGCTATCCTAGTTTTAAAGTGTGGTATGCATAAGCATACATCTTTGGTACTCTTTACCTGGTACCTAAAGCTAAATTAAGCTGCAACAATTAAGCTGTGTGTGTGTGTATATACTGTATATATATATACATACATACACACACACACACACACACACACACACCCTTGAATGACCATCCCAAGAAAATTTACAGTTTACTAGCTTTGCTTGAAATTGTAAAGAAAAGTGTATTATTATTTTATTTTATTCCAAAGTATCAGAAGGAGTGGCTGCAACTGAGACTTGAATGTTTACAAGTGCCTCAATATGTGCTTTTCTCTCTCACTGTTCAGAATTACTTGTTCAGATATCCAGTATGTGTGTGGTTTCTTAGTCCAAGAACGGGCAGGTCTATCAGTCATAAAGAATTTAAATACAACATAGCAGCATCTTGTTCTAATGTGGTCTGGGAGTTTCGTATTTCAGCACGTTGGAGTGTTTCTCCTGAAGGCTATTTATATTGTTGAATTTATGGAATCAGCTGAGACAGGCCGAGCGTTGCTATAATCCCGAGAGGAATAAAGAATGTCTGCTGTCAGTGGAAGAGAAACACCACTTCCTGTGAGAGGCTTTAGTTAGTGTCGGTCGTGTAGATGTATATACGCGAAAGCAAGCCAAGAGCTTATTTGCTAGATGGAAACTTTACGAGCAGGTCATTACTCACCTCTGTGGGATTTGCACAAGTTCTTAAAGAGTATAACAGCAGCTTGATTTTCATGTTCTTTCTATGGCGCTGAATTTTTCCACATTATTCTGCTTCATCTGCTAAATCCCTTTTCTCTTCTTCTCTCCCTCTCCTTCTGTCTCTGTTTGCCATATCCTCTGCTTGCTTTTTCCTGCTGATCTCCAGACGAGTTGTATGCACAGAAGCTGAAATACAAGGCCATCTCGGAGGAGCTGGACCATGCCCTCAATGATATGACCTCCCTGTAGATGCAGTCCACTCTTTCTCTCTCTCTCTCTCGCTCGCTCTGACTGGCTGAATATCTTGCCTGATGTCTGCTGTACTACTGTTTTACAATGCAAAGGAAAATAAAATCTCTCTTTTCCTGTTGCTTTCATTCATGCTTTCATTCATTCTTGTATTTGCAGAAAGATTGGAGCACACCATTACACACGCACACACACTCACACATTATAATACAAATGATTACACGTGTTTGATTTAGGTGTTATTATTTGTTTAAAAGTCAGCAGGTTTGTTTTGTGTTTTAAGAATCAACAGGTGGGGTAAAGTTTACATCTTGAGTTCACACCCTCTGTGTGTCTTCACTCTCACTCCTAAGTGGTTTTTCATTGTTCCTGCTGCATGTATTGAAATTGCAACCATGTGCATGTTGGGTTATTGCAAAGGGACCCGCACTTGTCACTTCATGCATGCAAATGAGTCACGTTTTATCTGAAAAGGACTAACAGACACAGAGAAAAAACAAAACCACATCAGTTATTTTTCATGAGTTATTAAGTGCAATGTGCATTGAACAAAATTCCAAGAGCTCATTTTGCTTTTTATCTTCTCTTTTTGCAGAAAAATTAGCAAGTGCCAAAGAAGAAAACCTCGGAATGCATCAAGTTTTGGATCAGACACTGCAAGAGTTGAACAGCATATGAAAAATAGGAAACAGGAGTTTCATCCCATGACATTCCACAAACACGCTTCATTTCTCATGTCTTTCTATACAAATCTCCCAAGGGATTAATTTAAATTTTGTTTTTCACCGTTACAGAATATCCCAAATCTTAGCTTAATGTTGATGCTAAAAATGAAATGTGCATTTGTTTACATTGTATTTGACACATTTGGGACCCAATCAAGTAAAATGAGTCACAGTGACCCTTGTTTTTGTTTATTTTACATATTATTTACAATCTTTTTACATCCTTCATTTGACATAGATATTAATGCAGCTAATAATGAAATGCTTACCATAACACTAACTCTAACCTCAGAGAGTTTAAACAGTTTTCCATGTGAGGACCAGTCACACATCCCCAAAAGGGTCACTGTGACTCATTTTGCTGGATCAGGTCACGTTTGTGCAGACATGAAATTTTCCTCAGAATAAAGAGAAACTTCCACAAAAACTTTATGGATTGATTCCGCCATCTAGTGGCGACTCGACTTTTTATAAAGATGTTATTTGAATAATTTTGTTGTGCTATTACTATTAAACAATTGTGTTTATGATTTTCTATTTGTGCCCTGAGCTGATGATAATCCATAGAAATAAATGCTAGAGGGATCAAAAGCATTATAATATGCCTTTATATATACATTTAATAATTATTTTTGTCCAAAAAAAAAAAAAGTCAGAATAAACATGATGTAACTTTAAATTGAAGCGCTGGATGTTGATATGTGATGTAGTTCAGTGCAGAGCTGAAGACATTCCACTCTTCATGAGGACCAAAATCACATTTTGTTTATTTTTTACCAGTTTCACTTTTTCTGTTTTTTTTTTTTTTTTCCACTTTGCATGTAATAAATTTGTATAAAAATGTAACGGCATCATTTGTTTTGTTTGTTGGATATAAAAACACATTAAATACAGAGTTAATATTATTAGATTTTCCTTAGTAGGTAAAACATGATTTGTATGCTTCTGAATGTTAATTGATGTGTGATTTTTTTTGTACACATTTACACATCACTATACACATTTATCATTTTATCCTATTATTTTATACAGATATTGGGATCAATAATCAACTTTTGGGTGGTAAAAAATAGCTTCACTTCACTTTGGGTCACAACTTCCTGTTGTTTATTTTCCTACAGCAACATGTCCAGCATAAAGTGTTGTTTTTCTTTTCCTTTCTTTTTTTCTTTTCTTTTTTTTTTTTATAACAGCAATTTACCAGAAGTTGCAATTACTGATTTGTTAATGACCTTCACATTTTATTCTATTATACTCTTATCACCTATAATACATTGAAGGTTGTGAAACGTCCATGAAACAATTTCCTGTTCTCACTTATGTTATAGCTGCTACAAACAGTTATTCTCTCACCAGTCTTTCTTTTTTTTTCTCACTAGACAAAAAAAAAAAAAAGAAAAAGAAAAACACAGCTTTAAACCTAAAAGCTGATCTGTCCTGGAGATATTAGTACCTAATATTTGCAGCCTAACCATCTCTGCTTTCTTCTGATAAATAACAGCACATTAAAAATAATAATAATAATAATAATAATAATAAAGTGCTGCTGCAGTAGTCAGCACTGTCACCTAAGAGCGGTTCCGGGTTTAAAGCTTTCTGTGCTGGTTTTGTACTTTCTCCCCAGCGTGGGTTTCCTCCAGGTACTCCAGTTTCCTCTAAAGACATGCAGATTAGGCCAGTTTGTTATTTTAAATTGCTATTCCTGTTGGTCTGAATGTGAGTGTGAATGGTAGCTTGTCTCTGTGTCATCCCTGAGATAGACTGCTGTTCTCCCCCTCACCTGAGGTCAGCAGGGATTGGCTGCAGCTTCCCCGCCACCCTTAAAGGATAAGCAGTGGAGAAAAGCTGTATGATGTATGAATGAAAATCATCCGCCAGACAGGTCCCTACAATAAAAACAGTCAGTTATGCTGTTAGAGCAAAGTGCGTTAATATACTAAACCTGTCATTTGACTTACAACAGGAACTACTGCTCTGTATAGAAAATGAACCCGCATTTGACTAATCAGCCATAAAAGTGCGCCATAATCAGTGTTGGGGCTAGTTACTCAAAAAAGTAATATATTACATATTACATATTACTCTCAAAAATAGTAATGC
>JAOVYU010000004.1:12996071-13010141 GCA_025674565.1 Synodontis membranacea
CACACACACACACACACACACACACACACACACACAAACACACACAGTCTTATTGTTTGACCTTCACTTGAAGCTTGAGGTAGGCAATATAAAGCTATCTGTCTCAGTGCAATCCTAGTTGAATTGGTAATGAGTTCTTCATTATCCAGACCACAATTCCCAAGGAAGGGAAAGGAGATGAGAACACACACACACACATACACGCACACACACACACACACACACCTCTAACCCCCCCCCAAACATACACACACACACATACTCACAAACACACCAGCAAACTTGTATACCTTGCAGTCAACAACAAATACCACAACCAGTGTACCCAAACCCAAACATGCAATATTAGAAAACATACAATACTCATGTTTTTAAGCCTTTAATTCCCCTATGAGGCTAGGGTGTCTCTGTAGAAGGCAGTCTGAACGACCCCAAGCTGCACGAGGTGCCCCGATTAATCACTGAAGCACCACACACATGACAAGGCCTCCAAGGAAAATATCCATCGTTAGCCATGTTGTATTCACCACTGGTAGTCAAGGCTGATGCAGGTTCGTTTCTTCCAGACAAAGGGTCATGTGATTGGAGCGTGACAATTCAGGAAAGGATACATCATGACCGATAAGACCCAACCATGAAGCAAACATGCATGTCTGAGTCACTGTTTCCAAAAGACTCCATTTCTGGCCGTCCACTGTAAAACATTTTCAATCTAAAACAGGACCAGCCGCATTTTCATTTTTAGCATTTTTTGGGGATCAATAACTATAGAGTTATATGGTCACCAGGCAAAAATGCAGGCCACGGCCTTAGGCACATCCAAAGTAAAGTAAAGATGACTTCAATGTAATGAAATTAAATCTTTCTACTTAAAAAAAAAAATACTGCAATGTGCAGAAATTAAACAAAGTCAATATTTGGTATGATGACCCTTTGCTATTTTTTTTTTAAGTAGTACTCCCAGGTACGAATTTTGCAGTTTTATAACGAAATTAGCTGGTAAGTTTTACAGATTCTTAGAGAATCTGCCACCATTCTTCTGGAGACATTGATGCTGATCCAAAGTACGATCCATTGTTGGCCCAGGGATGTCTGTCATTCAGCAAATCAGGATGTGTGTGTGTATACACCAACACCCACACACACACACACACACACACATAGACACAGACACACACTCCTGTTTGGAGATTTTATTACACTAGGTTCCAGATTTCAGTCTCAGCAACTACTTATCAGACCCAGCTTCTATAAACTGGATGTATAAAGTTACAGGCTAAATACCACATCCGCCTTGGGCACTGCAGAGTCAGAGGTCTGCAGCAACAAAAAAGGACAAGTACTATGACAAAGACAGGAATAAAACATGCAGGAAGCTCATGGGTAGGTCACACCTCTCACCCCCATCAACTGTAAGGTCAAACACAGTGGCGGCTGGTGGTTATTTAAACGGGGAAAGCACAACTTTCTATGAGGGACTATAAGTATAACTTTCTATTCTAAGACTAATAATACACACACAATCAATTTTACTGAACCAAGACAGCTGCAAAGGAACGTTTTGCTCCCTGTGTTTTGAAAATGTGTGGTGTTGGTCTGCCTTCTTGCTTAATTTTCTTCTCCCTATAAATATGAGCATCAAAATTCTTTTCTTAAATCAGGTTAACATAAGCATTGTCTGCCATTTTGTGCCATAAAAAGCAGCTAAACTTGTATCTGAAAAAAAGAAGTGACAGCGAGCTAGTAGACTCATAAACAACAACCCTTTCTTCTCATTAAAACAGTGATTACATGAACACCTAACAGACACTAATAGATGCACAGGCATTTTTTTTTCATGCTGCACTGTTCACCACAAAAGCGTTTGGGTTCAGTGAACGAACACAATGGTACTGCATTATTTATTATTTGATTCACTAAAATACTGATTTACACCAAGACAGGTGAATAATATAGACACTCATCTAAATGAAATGTTAGTGGAAGCCGAGTATCCCATGTAGTATTAAAGCAATCACCACTGGTCTAAAGGCCAATGGAAGCTTCTGGAAAAATGAATGTTAAAAAAAAAGCTTTTGGAGCTTGTGAGGGAATTGTTTTTTTTTTTTTTTTTGCACTGAATCATATTAGCATTATTGACATTGAGAGCAGGCTTAAACAATGTGGAGCCAGAGGACTGAATAAATTGGAAAAGTATTTTTCAGACTGTGTTTTTGTTTTTCTGTCATTTATTTCCTCCTGCACAGGGCCGATAATCAAACTCATACCAAAACCAAAGTGTGCAAATGTTTTTGTCAGTTGCTATCAGATCGTGCCAAACAGACCAGAGAGAAGCTATAAGCAATATGCTTTGGTTCAGATATAATAAGCCCTTACAAATGAATAACACAATTGATTGTGTCAAAATCTTTGCAGTTCCTGCTGGTGAAATGGATCAGACTCTATTTTATAATTATATATATAATTTTTTTATTTAAAAAAAAAAACTTTTGCAAAATCATGAAGTTAAAAATATAATGTGGGTGAACAGGAATTCAAGAAGCAAAATCAACAGAAAAATAATCTGAAAAGAAATAAAAGCAAGAAGTCAAATATTGCTATGACTACAAACACACTGCATGTTCTCAATTTCTGAGCTGCAACTCCCCAATTGTTGTTATTTTTGCAGTCATTAGTAAACTCCCAAATCTGATTTATGTGATATTTATATAACTGGAATTTTTATATTTCTGTAAAGCTGCTTAGTGGCAATGTCCATTGTTAAAAGCGCTATGCAATTAAAATTGTATTGTATTGTATGTATTGACTTGACTTGACTTGAATTGAATTGATTTGAATTGAATTGATGTTTCAGGTCTACAGACATGGTTCTTAAAAAGGTTCACAGATTCACTGAACCAGCGTAGCCTCTGTGTTGAGCTAGAATGTGGTTTTAATGGAGGTTCCTGGCTTCACTTCTTGCTGATTATGTTTTTCCATGATTTCGAGTTGGCCATAAATGACACTTATTTATACGCCTGTACAACTTAGTACAGATAAGCACACACACACGAACACACACAAACATACATATTTATATATATATATTTTGCCTAATGTATGGTTCAGTCTCATGCCTTTGCTATTGTTCAAAAAAAGTTTGCTGATGTGGTATAAGAATATGCTACATCAGTCTCTGTGATTACTGATTACTTCTGAAATCGGAGAGTGAATCAGAACAGGCCAGCTGGCTCTGATATTGAACTGTCTCAATCTGCAGCCTCTTTTGGCCCGGATTGGTGCTAGTTTGGGAATTGGAAAGGGAAAAATCATTGGAATGCTCAGACAGAGTGTATTGGCTTGACAGTGGAAACATAAGATCTTTCAGATTTAGTTCTCAGAAGGGATGTACAGCACCATCAAAATGTGTTTCTTGTAATTATTTCCACTGTTGAAACCTTGTGAAGTCCTAATAATCCAATAATGCATCTGTGGATCTTAGCTTTTCTTGAACTGCCAGTGCACATCTTAAATGTAATTATATGGGAAGTGGATTGCTGCTTTAAGTCCTGCTGCTGCCAGTATTTTTTAGGTCTCACTGGGGGCATCCAAAGTTTCCAATTTCCAGAGAAAATAAGCTTAAACACTGAGTAACCTCAAACACTTTTTTACCTCCTGACCAATCAAGTTGCAATTTGTGCGGCATGTGAGAAAATATAGAGGACATGTGCTGGTGGAGAATTTGAGGGAATAGAAAGAGATTGAATTCAAACTATTTACTTGCAGGTATTCGAATGTTTCAGTTTAAATAAAAATCAGTCACACAAGCAGCTCAAATTCTCTTGATTTTCTGGACCCAAACATAACATGAAGGTCAACAATCTTATCATCACCAAAGTTATCCGATCTAACCTGGAGTGCAAGCTAGACCAGTTAGCTAGTTGATGACTAATAAGTTAGTTACTGTAGTTAGGACCAATAAGATTGTTGTTGTAGATACTGTTTTCATATTAGCACAAAAACAAAACAAAAAAACATTTATTTCTAAAAAATAAGCGAAGCACCCTTATAATGGCTTTAAAAAAAATTAGCACCCTTATAATGGTTTTAAAAAACTCAAATCGTTTGTATAAATCTGCTTACACACAGCGACACTAGCCAATCATAGGTGTCTGTGAGCACATGGATGCAAATGGAAGCAGATACCGCTGTCCTCTGGGTGTGTTACGCTGCCCCGTAGCACCGCATGTGCAGCAATTCATTTGTGCAAAGAGGAAGCACCTGGTGGCCTCACCTTGCTTGGGTGGTGTCGTGTGACAGGGAAAGTTGTCTGATGGGTGGGAATTAGATACGACTAAATTAGCGAGTAGATTGAGGAAAAATCTCAACAAAAAAAACCTTCTGATACACCTGCTCATTCCACGGAAGGTCCTATTTCCCACTTGTGCAGTCACAAGGTCCCAAGTCTTTATATTCAAGTGCACTATTAATGCTAGCTAGTTATATAGTCTCTCTCAATCAGACAATCTCTGATTGAGAGAGACTATATAAAACCATGCATAATATAACCAACTGATATAGAAGTATGCAAGTGACTGTGGGCTTATCTTTGTAAAACTGACTGTAATACAAACACTTAAATCAGTAATGAGACTCCGGTATCAAAATGATTTCTGAAACACCTACAGATTTCTGAAACACCTACTGCCACAATTATGTGTAACCCATTTCCCCTTTGAAAATGAAAGTTTGAAGGCAGCACTGAAGCAGCACCAAACTAGTATGGCCGAGTATGGTGGATTATTAGTGTGCTGTGTTGTTAAAGTTAGGGGTTAAAAATGTGAAGGTCAAAAGGGACAGGACCAGTAGCCTAAACCGACCTATAGAAGATCAATATAAACCATACGTTTTCTTTTTTAATAAGTCATTGACCGTCTATTGACAGCAGTGTGCAGGATATTTCCGGATGACTAAACATGGCTCGATCATTTAAGCACCTCCATCATCCCTTATGCATCTTTACACACACACACCTTTACACAAATTTTAATTTTACTACCTGATGGAAAACTCCTGGAAAATGCATGAATTCCAATGAACTGGGGCCATTTGAATGCTAATCCCACCCCAAATCCTAACATTCATAATTTGCATACGAGTTTCTTTGGTACAAATTATGCAATTGTATATACTGCTACTTCAAAAATAAACAAAAAAAATTATTTGCATCCATAGAGAAAAATCTAAAATTCACCTATTTCCTCTTCGTCCTCTCCTGAGCCTTCACATCCGTCTTCATCATCACATTCACCGCTGGATTCAGTTCCACTGCCGCTGTCTTTATGCAAGTGCTCATGCCGCTCATCATCCAGTCCCATTTCGGCCCACATATCCTGTAACACACCACAAGCATTCTAAATTTTATCCTGCACCCTTTCTAACCACAAGTCAATATTGATGCCCCATGTGCTATGTGTGAAGTATATATTCAAGTGAGACCTCATTTCTAGCACAGGTTTTTATACGCTGTACTTGGCTTCACCTCACCATTTCTCTTGGATGATTTCTTCCCCATCTGAAGTGCTGCTCCGAATGTTCATTATATATTCAATATAATTTAAGTAAACTGACAGAATAGTAAATACTATATAGTTTAAAACTATAAAGTTCATACTTTTGTCTAGTGTCAACAAAAATATTATTATTTAACAATCAAAAGAAAGTTTTTTTAATTGTTTAATTTTTTTTTACAACTTTACAGATTCTAAACCTTACAAATATTACAACTGAAAACAGAACAAAACGCTAACAACTGATCAGATGCTTTCAGAATTTGTACATGTTATTTTAAAAAAGTTTCTAAAATGTACTCTCATACCTGCAATGTCATAAATTTGTATTCCAACATAATTTATCACAATATCAATATTATATAATCATATTGCCCAGCCATTACTATACTTGCTACAAAGAATAAGTATTCCACGATGTTGTGACACTTGGTCCTGAGTTTCTCTCTTTCAATTTGTTGAAAATTGCTTTTTTGATGAGCGTTTTTCTCTGAATAAATTTATTTCAATTTTTAGATTTTTCTCATTTTTTCAGTGTGAGATAAAGACTCTTTACCAAAAGGTGGATTTTTTTCAAATCCTTTTTACTAATGTTTACAAGGGGTGCCAATAATTGTCAAGGGCACTGTATATGAAGCCAGCCAACCCCAAATTTTCAAACTGCTGCTCATTCTACATGACAAGGCAGTGTAAAACACTTGGAAAAAAGTGCCATCTACCCTCTTCCACATACATGAGCGCATCATCACCCACAATTGTCTAAGATTGCTTAGTTCCTGATCCAGAGGGCACTTAGGGGCTGTCTTTTGCAGTTTTCAGCTTTCCGTGAGCTTTGCCTTTTATGCAGTTTTGTGGGATTCACAAGTGAACATAAGTGTACAAAGAACGTCAGAGTTGATGAAATCCTTGTAAATCTGACAGGAATTTTTACTTCAGTTTGGTCTATCAAGTCATCATGTCTGTAAATGTGTATTTATCTTGATGTCTGTCATCTACTATTAGCACTGTCACATTTGAAAGAAAGGATATGTGTTCTCAAGACCAAAAGCTACATGACAAAGTTATAAAAGAATCTGTGGGAGATTTGCCAAACACAAAGGAACAAATATTGTCAAAATGCAAACTCCTTAAACTCAGACAAGCCAATAGTTACACAAGTTTTTTTCATCCAGTAAACATGGAATTTAACTTACAATAATTTTTTATGTTTTTGGATTGATTTATTCTAAAAATAGAAAAAAAAACCAAACCCTTCTTCAAAAACTTTTCAATTAAACACTTAGTAAAACTTATTTTCCCCTCTGTTTTATTTTGTTTAAAAAAGCAGTCTGTTATTTTATGGGCCTCACATTCTTTAGCTGGAGTCAATGCAGTAGAAGTTCTATTCTGAAGTATCTATCACAGAGAATGTTTTTTCAGATAAGATAGAAAACTTCATTATTTGCTCCTCAGTGGATGGCAATATACAGTATATCGTATGTTTTTAGATTTCAAAAACCTAATGACTAAGTAGCCTTTAACACACACCACCTCAAGCTCAATTAATCGATTTATTCTTGGCTTGTGTCCAACTGTCTACTGCAAATGAATCTTTTGTGCTAAAAAAACAACAACAAAAAAAATCAGTATTCCAATACAAACCTGTAAATCCCATTTCTTTTCTACACAATAACTGGCCTTCATTTCTCAGCCACCTGACAGTAACTGCTCTAAAGGAAAAATTCAGCCAAGTGAATCTCTTTGAAGCAGGTAAATAAAGCAAACCCACCCACGCAGTCCAAATAACCGCTCTGACAAAGGCTTTGAGGCCAGGAGTCACAGCTCATAGCTTATAATACCAGCCAAGGCAACAATAAACGGTGTATGGCACGCAGAAGAGCACATGGACTTGCTCAGGCATAAATCCCATTTTTATAGCAGGAAAATTCTCAACATATGCAGCGGTGGCAAGATGATGAATACTGCATAAACACAGGGCATGGATATGAGAAATATAAAAATCCCTAGTCTAAAAATCAATCCTTCTTCTCTTCCTGTCATATGGTTTTATTGTAGTGAGAATCTGTTCGTTGACTGAAATTTGCTATATTCAGTCTGAGTGACTAAATATTCTGAATGGGGAGCGTTCCCAGTGGAAATACTGATATAACTTTTGGACTTAATTTACCAATATGGTTTCCACAATCATTATTGGGCAGCTTACAGAATAGCAGTTGATCCAGCACATCCCATTATTTTGCATTTTATTTTCATATTATTCACTGGTAGGTAATCGTGCCCATAGCTTGACATGAACTCTTTACTACACATGTGTAACACAAATCTGAATAGAGTCCTGTATGAAAAGTTCAGGAAGAGCACACGGGATAATGGACGGACTCATCTGACCCCTGTTCACTATCTGTACTTCATTACAGAAGTCCAAGGTTTATTCCCAAAGAACTTTGTTTAGCACCCATATTCCCCAGAGGTTTTGCTAATAACTAGTGGATAATCAGTTACTTGCAATGTCAGGCTGTTGTGTCTGCTAGAGATGGCATCTCACCCGTGCCTCTAAAATACCATGTACTGATTCATCTATCATTCAGCTACATGGCCAATTCAACTCTGTAGTACAGCTCTTTAAAGTATATACAGTATTTCTGTATATTAAAGTATATACCGAAATTCTTGATGTGTAGGATTCACTGCAAACTTTAAAAAGGGTTAACAGCTCTAGATAGAATGATGTCTTCTTAAAGGTTTCATTTAAAAGATATAAACGTGGCTTGCTGCTCCCAATGGTTTTTAAATGCTTCTTTAAATTCCTACAAGATTTATGTTGACTAACCACAATTTATGAAAGCCATGACAGCTGGAATCCACTTGTCCAGTTGCCTTTCCCACAGTTTCTTGGTTCAATAATGTTCTGAATAGAACATTTTCTACAGGGATTATCCTTGGAACATTTTATACATAGACTCTAGCTAGAAAATTCATGTGGTAATTTCATGTGTAATTCAGCCTTAGAAAGCTTTAGAAAGCTTTCAGAATCTGTCCTAACAAGACATTTTAATTGTTTTTGTGTTCATACTGTACAGCGTAGTCTTGCTGCACAACAGATCTCCGTGTTTTGCATGTACACAAGTTTCAACACTACATTCTTACATAAAATTGTTGTATCTAGAACCTTTGAAGATTATTAGAAATGTTGAAATGTTAAACCCCTAATTATCCCAAGAACCTTTTTTAAAAAGGTGAGTGGGTTTATACAATTAGGTATAAAAGTTTAAACTGGCCTGAGAAATTCCTATGAATTAGTACATCCTAAGAATGTTAGAGTTGATTATTTCCCAGTAACAGCACACTCCAAAGTGTTTAATTGCACTTGCACTGCAGAAAATGTTCCTTTTTCCACTGACAATTCTATTTATTAAAGATTGTCACATTGTACATATTATCCATTTATAGTTACAATTAATGTTTTGAAACAAGTTCGTTCCTGTTATTACTTATGTTATGGCATTTATAAGCAGTCATTCTCTCACTAGCCTTTTTACTCTCTCATGAAGTTAATGAGAAAAAAAATGCTGAAGAATTGTCTCCTTACAGAAGTGATAACATTTTGGAACAAGCTATTGTTATGTTAAAAAAAATCTACACCTTCTGTCCAATCCAAATTGAGAATAGTGCTGTGTTAAACAACATTCCTAACATTATGACCACTGACAGGTGAAGTGAATAACACTGATCATCTCTTCATCATGGTTCCTGTTAGTGGATGAGATATATTAGGTGAAACATTAAGTGAACATTTTATCCTCAAAGCTGATGTGTTAGAAGTAGGAAAAATGGGCAAGCGTAAGGATTTGAGCGAGTTTGACAAGGGCCAAATTGTGATGGCTAGACGACTGGGTCAGAACAGCTCCAAAACTCTAACTCTTGTAGGGTGTTTCCGATCTGCAGTGGTCAGTATCTATCAAAAGTGGTGCAAGGACGGAACAGTGGTGAACTGGTGGCAGGCTCACTGATGCATGTGGGGAGCGAAGGCTGGCCCGTGTGGTCCGATCCAACAGACGAGCTGCTGTAGCTCGAATTGCTGAAGAAGTTAATGTTGGTTCTGATAGAAAGGTGTCAGAATACACAGTGCATCGCAGGTTGTTGCGCATGGGCTACATAGCCGCACACCAGTCAGGGTGCCCATGCTGACCCCTGTCCACTGCCGAAAGCGCCAACAATGGGCATATGAGCATCAGAACTGGACCACAGTGCAATGGAAGAAGGTGGCCTGGTCTGATGAATCATGTTTTCTTTTACATTACGTCAATAGCCGAATGCTTGTGCGATTATCCATGTAGATGTTTCTTTGACACGAACCATCTACCTAAGCATTGTTGCAGACCATGTAACAGAAACAGTATTCCCTGACGGCTGTGGCCTCTTTCAGCAAAATAATGCGCCCTGCCACAAAGCAAAAATGGTTCAGGAATGGTTTGCGGAGCACAACAATGAGTTTGAGGTGTTGACAGGCTTCCAAATTCCCCAGATCTCTATCCAATCAAGCATCTGTGGGATTTGCTGGACAAACAAGTCCAATCCATGGAGGTCCCACCATACAGCTTAAAAGACTTAAGGGATCTGCTGCTAACATCTTGGTGCCAGAAACCACAGCACACCTTCAGGGGTCTAGAGGAGTCCATGCCTCGACGGGTCAGGGCTGTTTGGGCAACATAAGGGGGGCCAACAGAATATATAGGCAGGTGGTCATAAGTTTTTGCCTGATTGGTGTAGAGTATAACATTGTTCATTTAGTATGCCTATGTACAATATTTGTTCTCTTGATTGTATACAAAATGTCATTACAGAATCTCACATTGTAAAATGTGCTAAAATTCTTTAATTTATTTAATTGACAAAGATATATTCAAAGACTGGTGTTACATTTGTGAAAAATTAACTGTCCACTTAAATTTAACTAATTGCAGCACTTTTGGTGGCAATAACTGCACCCACAGTCATGGGGAAAAGAAAGTACACCCTCTTTCAATTCTACAGTTTTACATATCAGGACATAATAAAAAATAATCTGGTTCTTGCCAGGATCTAAAATTATTTTAAATCTAACCTCAAGTGTAAAAAAAAAACACACAGACAAAATATTCCACTATGTCCTTATTTATTAAACAAAAACGAAGCCAAAATGGAGAAGCCATGTGTGAAAAAGTACGCAACATGACCACCTTTAGCAGCAATAACTTGAAGTAAAAATTTTCTGTATGATTTATCAGTCTCTCACCTTGTTGTGAAGGAATTTTGGCCCACTTTCCTTTACAACATTGCTTGAGTTCATTGAGGTTTGTGGGCATTCGTTTATGTACAGCTTTCTTAAGGTACTGCTACAGCTTTTCAATCGGTTTGAGGTCTGGATTTTGACTGGGCCATTGCAAATTTTGTGCGCCTTTTGTTTTTCAGATATTCTGCTGCAGGTCTGCTGGTGTGCTTGGGATCACTGTGCTGTTGCATGACAAAATTTCAGCCAAGCTTTAGCTCTCAGACAGATGGTTTCATTTTTGCCAAATATGGCGCTGTGCTTTATGGCCAAACATCTTCGCATTGGTCTCATCTGTCCAAAGGACATTGTTCCAGAAGTCTTTTGGCTCTTTGCAAACCTAAGCTGTGCTTTTTGAGAAAAGAGGCTTTCACATAACCATCCTTCAAACAAGGTATACTTGTTCAGGGTTTTTTTTAATTATTTTTTTTTTATAATTGTCCTGTAATGAACTTTAACATTTAACATGCTAAATGAGGCCTGTAGAGATATAGCTCTTGGGTTTTTTTGCAATTTCTTTGAGCGTTACACGGTCTGACCTTGTTGTGAATTTGCTGGAACGTTCACTCCTGGAAAGATTGGCAGCTGTTTTGAATGTTTTCCACTTGTGAATAATCTTTCTCTCTGTAGAATGATAGACTTCAAATTGACTAATAACCCTTCCCAGATTGATGGGCAGCAACAGTTGCTTCTCTAAGATCACTGCTGATACCATTCCTCCTTGGCATCGTGTTAACATACACCTGTGTGCTCGGACCAGCAAACTGCCAGAACTCCTGCTCTTACAAAGGTGGTCACACTTGCTGATGATCAATTAATCAAGTGCAGGTGGTTAGAAGCACCTGGCTGCTACTTACCCTCTTAATTCCTGTGGAAGTAGTAAGAGTGTACTTAGTTTTTCCGATGTGGGTTCTCCAATTTGGCTTAATTTTTATTAAATAAATAATCACATGGTGGAATCTGTTGTGTATTTTTTTTAATGCTTGAGGTTAGATTTAAATCCTTTTAGAACCTGGTAAGCACCGGATTCTTTTTATTATCACCTGATACATAAAACCCTGGAATTGAAAGAGGGTGTATTTTCTTTTCCCCATGACTGTAGCTTCCTATAATTGTAAAATCAATGCTTTTATATTACTGATATTGAGAAAGAGTTTTAACCTGCCTTTGATGCTTTAATTCACACATCTTGGTAGGTTTTAATGAATGAACTGCTCAAATCAGGTCCCTGTTGGGATAATATCATGACACCGGACCCTTCCAAAATAATTGCATTTTATTATTATTTTGTAAGACATATAGACTTGTTTGTGTCCTGGATCATTTTTGCCTCATAGCCCAACTCTATTTCATCTTCAGTTCACAGACAGATGCCTGAACATTCTGTAATTATGTAATTGGTAAAGAAAATCCATGGTTCCTACAATAATGGCAATTATCCAGGTCCTGAGGCAGCATAATATGTCCACACTGTTAGGCTGCCATCAGCGTGATATGATCTTATTGTGATATGCTGCCTGTAGATTCCAAAATGCTTGCCACTCTCCCAAGAATGCCATTTTGGCCAGCCTTTTTCTTAATATGGAGTCTTTATTAGTGACCCGAACCGAGGCTACAGAACCTACAGTAGTAGGTTATGACCTCCTACAGGAGTTGTCACTTTTCCCTTGGAGAAATGTTGGCAGGCTGGTGACTTCTGGGATGATTCATCCCTGCCCCCAGTGCTCTCATTTGGACTTAATGGCTCTCACTGTGGTTTACAGGATCCTGCAAGCCATAGAAATGTCTTTCTAACCCTTTCGAGACTGATATATTGTAAGGAGTTTGCGTGATGTGGGTTCTAAAAAATTTTTTTTAAAGTTTCCAAAGTAAATCAGTGACCTCTGAAAAATACTGAAGACCATGTGATGAAGTGGAGTTACTGTTTCTACATCAAAGTTGACTATTTTCCTATAACAGCAAATAACAAAGTGTTTTATTCCTCTTATACTACAGCAGTTTGCCAAGAATTATTATTTTCTTATTTGTAAAGGAAAGACATACTTTTATTCAGTTCTAGTTACGTTTAATGTTATGGAACATCTGCGAAACAAGTTAGTTCCTGTTCTCACTTGTAACAGTGATAAACAGTCATTCACCCCTAATGATAACAAATGCATTAAAGTTACTTTTCAATTCAACTCAAAAGGACTCACCGGACTTCTCCACATTTCATTGAATGTGAGGAATGTGGTGCTTTTTTTTCTGTTCATCCTTTACATTCACATTTCAGTCTGTCTAAGAGCCAGACTTGGGCCTTGTTTGTATTGAAGGAACCTAGGAGCAGAGTGTACGTGTGAGAGCCCCTGACTTTCTGGACACCTTTCACACACTCACAGATCGATATGACAGCATGCTGGACGTGAAAGGTTTTTGTTGCAGAACCCCGTCTCCTTGACAACAGGCCCATTTGGAAAGCCTAACCTCATCAATTGGGCTTTGCCACAACTCAGGCGGTCTGAGAAGATCAGTGCGGAGGCTCATTTAGAGAAGGCCAAACAGCAGGCTAGACATATCGCTCACTGTGTTTGAACATGCAGGCCTTACATTTAAACCTCCAATAATACCACACCACCACCGTGTGTACTTCATCTTAACCAAGCTAATACAACACAACTCAAAGGAGGAAATCAGTACTGTTCTCAGCTTTAGTGTGTGCACATGTGTGTGTGTGAAAGAGAAGAAAATGAAGAGTAAAGTTTACCCAAAGGAATGAAAGCAATGAGTATTATATATAATGCTTATTATATATAATGTTTCTCTGTCCTGAAGACTTTATAGTGGACAAAAACATACTGAATGCTCCAAAGCTCTGACACTGCAGACTCCTTCCATAAATGTTAAAAAAAAAAAAAATTCCCCTTACAGAAAACTTTACACTATCTATAATTATATAAGTATTACGTTATACATTATACATATATAATATATATTATATGAGTGTCTGCGATTCAAGTCCCTGTGCATTAGCTGTTACTATAGCAACAATCTGTAGAAAGTACTTACTGTAGAAACACTGGAGACTCCTTCCATAAGAGTTTAACTTCTCCTTACATAAAACTTCAACCTATCAATGATTATACATTTTAATATAACATTATTTAATTGTAATTAATTTATTAAGATAGATAGATAGATAGATAGATAGATAGATAGATAGATAGATAGATAGAT
>JAOVYU010000004.1:13010241-13020822 GCA_025674565.1 Synodontis membranacea
TTATTTAATTGTAATTAATTTATTAAGATAGATAGATAGATAGATAGATAGATAGATAGATAGATAGATAGATAGATGAATACACTATACAGAACCTTGTGTATTTAAGGAGAAACGTAAGTGCCTCAGTGTTGAGAGTCTAACAGATGAAATGTGTGGGAGAGTTGTGTGGAATAGCTTTGGGAATGACTGTCAAATTATTCTGCATTCTTCCCACAGACAGCAATGGGCAGCAATACATTCACATGCAGCACATGGCTGTGGCTGTGCTAGAGATCACCAGTTACAAATCATTTAGGAGAGAATGTGTGAACCCACAACACCAGTTGAGATCAACTGTACTCAGTGCGAAGCCACAAGAATAAATAATCTCCCCTTTCAAAAGCCTTCGATAAATCTATAAAAGAGGAGCCATAGGTCTCTTAATTTGCCTTTTTGGTAGGAGGCCTCATAAATAACTTGACTCTGTGCAAAAATTAGAGTTACATCATATTCTCCACTCATTGGAGTGGGAGAAAAATAATGGACTTTTGGTATTGACTCACCCTTGCAGGGCATAAATTTCCTTTGCAATCCAAAAATGGATTTGCCCTTGAGAATGAGCAGTAAAATGCTTGTTTCTCAACGGCCTTCAGCACATATTGGTGCAATGTGTGAATTGCCCCTTTGCATAAGTAACACTCAGACATGTGAGGAACGTAATTCAGGAGTCAGGATGAAAGTTCATGGACCCATTTAACCCTAAAATATCAAAAACTTCAAAGCTCAACAAAGATTAAAGGCCCAAAAAACCACAGAAGATAAAACATGGTTTGTTCATGACGAGGCCATAATTACAGTACATAACTAATGAAGTCCTATTTAGTGACTTTGAAGAAAGTAGAACTTGCATTAAGTGTGCATCTTCACATGTTTTCCAAAGCCAAACTTTTTTAGGGTTCCCTTAAAAGCTTTTCATACTGTAGGGCTTCTCAATTTCATTCATAATTCTGAAGCACTCTTATGGCACTCTTGAAACTGTTATACTGAGATGCCAGTTTATTAGGTCCACCCATCTCCTGGCAACATTTATCTAACAATCTGGCAACTCTAGTGTCTGTCCAATTAACAGTTGGACCTAGAGGGCTTGGAACCAGAGAGGCAAAAGATTCTCAACTATCCTTTTTCAGAATGCACAAATTTTCTAGAACAGCAGCTCCTCCATAACATCACTCCTTTGTGGATTATGTTCCCATAAACACAGCAAGTTTTTAATGAGATATCTAGTGTCAAACGGACACAGTAGGTATATTCACACTGTTTCCAATAAACTATATAAACTAATCTGGGTCAAAACATATAAAATAGGAGGAAAAAATAATATGCACTGTTTAAGAGACAAGAGCAGGGAAAAGAGTTGCTATTACAGCATTTGTTCAACAGACAAACATAACATGTGAAGTGTTTAAAACCCACATATGTAAAGTTCATGTGATTATTTTTCCACATTTAAGTTCATATGATTTTTTTTATGTAAGGGTAAATGTAAGTGATTCAGTGGCTCTGTTTAATGTTCAGATAATATAAAATAATTATAATATAATATAAGAAACTTTTTTTTATTAATCTTTCATGGGGTAATTAAAATTAAATTTTAAAAATTAAAGAATGTAATGATCAGGATATAATGATCAGAAAAATTACTAGTGTATAGTTATACTAACAATATAATTATAATGTCAAGTAAATATTGTGAGACATTACATCAAACAAAGTGAAGTGAAAGTGATTAATTGTAATCGTTGACACACCACAGCACACGGTGCACAACAACGAAATGTGTTCTCTGCATTTAACCCATATGTGACGTACTGTAGCACACAGCAGGAGGCAGCTATTTTCAGCGCCTGGGGAGCAGTGCTTGTGGGCTGCACGTTGCTCAGGGTACCTCAGTGGTACCTTGCTGGTCGTGGGATTCGAACCTTTTCGATTATAAGGGCACTTCCCTAACCATTAGGCCACCATCTGTTCACATTCCTGGAAGTACTGCAATACCAGGTCGATGCGTGGAGCAGACAAAGCAAGCCCCTCTTCCAGCCCCCGACTCTAAAAATCTGTTTAATATAAAGTCCTTGTATAGAGGACGTATCAGATATTAAACTGATAAGAACAGATACTACACATGATCTTATCCAAAAGGCCGAGAAGCCATAATTCACAACTTCCCCGACTGTCTGGCAAATTATAACATATAAACTTGGTGACTTAAATTCAAAACCAAGCAGACTATTGTCTCAAACCAGGTCTTTCCAGTATTCTGGAATATCATATCATGAACATGGTTTATGTAATGAACATAAATCATGACCCCTTACCCATATACTCTGGACTTCCCCAGCCTCTTGCCCATTGGTGATGCAAATCCAGCAGACACACACTGGACCACTTTACCAGGGAAGGGCATTGCTGGGTCATAATGTACAACCAGAGCGTCTGGTTTTAATGGAGCAATGGAAGACATTACAGAACAGGTCCTTAGAGAGCCAAGTGGAACAGCCTGGGTCACCTCCCAAGCACAGCTGCTGGAGTCATAGACTCACTATTGAAGAGCCAAGCTCTCTTTAGAGCAATCATACTGGGACATACTGTACAGGGAGAAGGATCAGAGCACAAAGTCTGGGTCACTGAGGGAGGGGTCTACAGTGGGTTTATGGTATAATCCAGTAGGATAGTTTTGATAAAACAGGCTATGCTGACTTTATTGGGTAATAAGGAAACAATTACATGTTATCCCAGAAATGTACATTTGGACAGAAGATTAAAATCTTTATAAATCTTTGAGAACTTTAAAGCTAATTTTTTGCCAAAGCAGAAACATACTGAACTGTACTGAAACATAAAAGTGTCTTGTGTCTGGATTGTATCCTGATCAGATTTTAACCACATGTGTTTCCAACAAACAAATATGTCTCTGGTTAATCAGATTGCTGTGTCACATCTTAATGGGATTCATGTCATTACACCAACTCAATTGTTCAACCTCCTGAGCACATTTCACATGCAATCCCATGGGGGAAAATGCTTAGTTTTAGCATTGCTGCCAGTGGCATTTTCTTTGTCACAACAGAGCTTCAGAGTGATGCCCATTCCTTAGTTTTTAATGTTCTGACCAATCAGGTTGCAAGTTGGGGGACAAGCAAAAAAACATGTCTTCTTCTTCTTAGAGTAGTGGACAAAGAGGAGTACCCATGTAGGCATGGAAAGAACATGCAAACTCCACACACAAATTCATCCTGGTCAACTCAGGACCTTCTTGGTGTGCGGCAACAGTGCTAACCACTGCACCACCACGACACCGACATCGATTCTCTATGCCTTTTTTTCCCTTCTTCTGTTGGGTAAAAAAAATCCTTTAGACATGGATTTTGCAATACATGCTAAAAGAACCATGTACATTTATTTATTGCGCATATTTTTTTACATTTTCAAATTTTCACTCTCATTTCAGTTTTCTCATTTCCTATGTCAATATTCCAAATTCACAGAGTAACTAAAAATTAACTTCTTGCCTGTATGCAATATGTCATTCTACTTTAACTGTCTCTGCATGCAGTCAAGTTACACAAGCAGCTCAAATTCTTGCGATATTCTGCATCCAAAGCTAAGACAAAGAACCTCCTCATGACCAAAGTTACACCAAACTTTATCTGCATTACTGATAATAATTTCTCTAATATAGACAGCAAGCTAGACTAGGTAGTTAGTCGATACTAACAAGAGTGTTAGCACCATTGTTGTGGTAAGGATTGTTATGGTTTTTATAAATAGCACAAAATCTCATGTCAATTTTTTTTTTCATGTAATGTATTGGGAAAGGTTTTTTAAAGACAAATGTGATTTGAGGACACAGATATGTTTTCCTCATATAACATCTGGTGAAAATGCATCTCAGATTTGTGATTTTGTTAAATAATCGGATTTGCATATTTACAGTTTGGAATAAAGTCTACAATAGTTTTGTTTTCCCGTCACGGGTCTAATGAACATGTGGCTTTGTTTTAGGCTGTGTTGCTGGTGGGAGCTGTGGAATGTTCTTAACACCCATCTGACAAAGAAATTTTGACAAAGAAAAAAGAGTTTTTACCTGATTAAATCTCTCCAGTGTCTCTTTGGCCTCAACTATAATGGGGTCCACACCTCTGACCTTAATCTCAGGATTTTGTCTTTGGGCATGGAGGCCATTCCCCACCACAGAACCTGTGTAACTGACAAAGAGACAGAATGAATAAATGGTGAATATGGGACAGTTTTCACTAATATTACACTCTTTATTCAAGAAAACTGCAATAAAGATACTGTAGTATTATATAACATAAGCTAACAGGACATACTGTAGAGGAAATACAGTGGCTTCTATTTCCAG
This sequence comes from Synodontis membranacea, assembly GCA_025674565.1. Taxonomy (NCBI): domain Eukaryota; kingdom Metazoa; phylum Chordata; class Actinopteri; order Siluriformes; family Mochokidae; genus Synodontis; species Synodontis membranacea. The sequence goes on from JAOVYU010000004.1 coordinate 13,014,644, forward strand.
GGGTGGGTAGGTAGGTAGGCAGGTAGGTAGGTAGAGTACTTTATTCATCCCCAGAGGGAAATTGTAGTATTACAGGAGCAATTCACATAATACAAGACAGTAAACTAGATAAAGAAGCCTTAAGAACTATATAAACAGTAGATTAAATAAATGTAGTAGGAAAATAATAAAAATAAAACTATATAATCTGTATATAAATTTCTGTATAACAGAAGTCAAATTGTGCAAATTAGATGTCCGGAGTGCAAATTAATGTCCTGTTGGATATCGAAATGGAAAGCCATTTCAAACCATTCTATTATTTAATACACTTTTTTGTTTTTATCATGTACAGGGTGCTGTGATGAAGCAGAGTTACTGTTACCTTCCTGAAGATTATGTTTTTGTATGTAACAGCATGTCCTGAAGTGTTTTATTCCCCTTATACCACAGTGCTTTGTGAATAATTGCAATTAGCATATGTGCAATGTTGTTGAATGACAGCAAAACTAGTTAGTTCCTGTTATTGTTATAGCTGCTACAAACAGCCATTCTTTTACGAGACATTCTTTTTTCTCTCATTTGAATTTAAAAAGACAAAAAAAATAAAAAATAAAAAAATAAAAAAACAAAACAAAACATATGTTACAGTGAACCCACAAAGCATAAACTCCTCTGTCCTGAAAATGTTACTGTGGCTGAAGACCTAAAGTTTCAGCTTTAGCTTTCCCAGGGATCTGACCCATGAGACTCCGTCCAAAAATACTAAATATACTGTACAGTACAGTACAGTACATCTCACAAAAACTTCACCATATCAATAATTACAGTTTATTGAAACCCATAAATTACTTTAGAATGCAAGGTTATAACAATCTTATTAATATAAACCTTGCAATCAGAATTAATGAGAAGAATTGAACAGTGAGAGCTGTTTTGTAAATAACTATATTGATTCTTTAGTCTTTATATCGCATAGTATTACTGAGCAGAGAGTAAATTCAGAATATGACAATAAAGGCAATTTAGTGTGATATCATCCTCTTAATTTTGTCTTTTCAGCAGTAAACAGACTAGCTGTTTAAAATCTTGCCTATCGTATTTCTGGGTGGAAATCAATGCGGTTCAGTCTGCAAATTCAGTGACATCAATGATTAATGATGACATTAATGGCTCGCTCACCATGACGCCTGAGGGCACAACAGAGCTGCAAATCTAACTATTGACCTTGCGGCCTGTTCTCCGAGATGGAGTGAGGGAAGGCAAGTGGAATATGTTTGACACGGGTAATAAGACTCATATGAGCTGCTGGACTAAATCGTTACTCAGTAATGTGAAAAGAGAAGAGCAGCAACTCATTAGGCATGGCCCGGCGGCATAGCTCTCTAATGACCACACTGAATTGACTCAGACCTGTGAATTAAGGGATGAGATTGACATGTGGACTCAACTCCAGAGTTCCAAATACTTCTCTCATTACTCTCAATAACTTTCATAGACAGGATTCAGTCAAGATTCGGTCACCTTCTCATAAGTCCTGTTAGCTGTGCCAGACAACGTAATAACATAGTGATATCATAATATAATGGGCTCGTCAAAAACAATGATGCAACTGCATTCAGATGGGAAACAGTTCAGCTTACTGTGGAGCTGAATGCCGGCAAAACAAATAAGGTCATTGTTGATTTAACGAGGCGTAAATGGAATGACATACCAAGAATCTTAATTAATTCAGGTTTATTGGTATTACAGAGGTCTGAGATACAACCTGGTCATAGATTTCCCAAAGTGTCATAGTCATCTCTTTGACAGCTTAACATCAGGCTACTTTGGAAATACATAAGATGTTACTGCAACACTTCACATTTAATTACTGTATGTCTTATTATGAGGAAGTAGAGTCTAAGCAAAAAAGATACTGAAGCATTATTTCATGGGTTGCTTTTCAGAGTTAAAGCTCAGAACAGGAAGGAGTGCCTCTAAAACCATTCCATATTTTCCGAACAGTGAAACCAATTCTGTAGCAGATCCGCTGTTGCAGCCAAGCACATGCATATATGTAAATTATTTAGCTGAAGACAACTCATTGAAAAAAGGATGGAGTTTGGACAGACTCATAGATTAGATTTTGAACAGATTCGTGGATTTTCTATTTACCCTCTCTGGTCGGACTGGTGATTAGTGAACTGTGGCTTCTTAACAATAGTCAATGACAAAAACAGAATGTTTAAAGATGATTGCGCAGAGAAATTTAACAGTTTTTAACAGTTTACTTTTAAGTCCATTTACAGGTCCTATTAGACAGTGCTAGTATTAAATGTAACACAAATACATTTGTGGTGGCAGGAGAAACCTCATCAGTTGTGGCTGTGGTTGAATAACAGCCAGAAAATAGGGGGGGAAATCAGGTTTTGGCCCAAATTGATGAACATGCTTTGACAGCTTTTAGAAACCTTAAATATATTTTACTAAAATCATATGGAAATGTTTTTTCAAATTATTATTATTTTAATTTTGCATAATCTGTCTTCATACAAAGATCATGTTGCAGAACACAACAGTTTAACAAATGCAGTAAAACCATTATATCTGTCTTCCTCTATTAACCTGTTGCATATTTATATGGTGTAGTGAAACAGTTATTATCCTTGAAAATAGGCAAAAACGGTCTTCAGACCTTTGATATTTCATATGTAGTATATTACCTAACTACTGGAAAATAGGTAATTGGCCATTTCAACAAGCACATCTACCATATACACAGGTCACTGTGTAGGTGTATAATTACTGACTGTACAGACCACTACAGGACCAGTGTTTACCAGATATTATGCTGACCAGATATTATTTGATGGACCTTTCTCAGCACAACAGTTCTGTGTTTTTAAACACCTCTGTGTCACTGCTGGGTTGAGAAACAGTCCACCAACCAGAAATCTACAGCCCACAGCAGTCCTGTACAAAACCTACCACTGATTAAGGGTTAGACGATGACTAATAAATCATGCATGGAAAAACATGAGCTACAGTCTGTATCAGTACACCCTCAAGGGTCATCCAAGGTCTTCTCTTAAAAGCCCACAGGAAATGTTAAACCAAATATTTTCATCAGAGGGTGAATAAACTTGTGCAAAGTCTTTCATAAAAAGACTTTAAAGTCTCGTTAATTTGCTTTGGATCTGAAGTTATGAATACAGATGGAGACACAATTTTGCTAATTACCCTTTAATTCTTTAAAGCGATAATTCTCCAAGCCAGCACTCTTTTCACCCTGCTTTAGGCTCATAATGCTCTGTGAGGCCTTTTTAGACAATTGTTTATTATATAAGACTCATTTAAAGGCCAAGGCCTGCTGTATGCCCCAGCTCTAGTAAAGCCATCCTTTCAAATGTTTTTCATCTTCAAAGATACTAAACATGAAACTCCTTATCTTTAAGCTTGAATTTAACACCAATTAAAAAAAAAGACTTGACAACAGCAACATACAAGTAGAAAAGATACATAGAACAGGTGAACACCATCTGGCAAATGACAAGACAGGGGCAGAGACAGGACTAGAGAAGGAACCAAAATAAACGTGCGGACATGGCATTTGTTGCCAACTGTGATAATTACCAGTTGGCCCAGTAATCTGTGGAAAGTGTCAGAAATCAATCTATAATATCAAATTTATAATATTTCATTTTCTGTATAATAATATATTGAGATCAAAAAGTAAGCTCTGATATAATCTAATATTGTCTATATGCAAGCAAACATGTGGTCTCATCATATTTATACTCCACATACAGCAAGAACAAAGAAGTTAGTCAGGCATCCTTACATGTGACGAGAGAATGCCACGGCTCATAGCCAAAAGATTAGCCAAATATTTTCTGCTGTTTTGTGGAGGGCACAACCATGACACATCATCACCAGAGTCATTCTCAAGAGAGAATAAAGACTATGGCTAGATAAATTGCTCCTCCCAGGGGTCCTCTCTTATTTTCCATTGTCTGTATTGAGGAACATAATTAGCTTGTCATACTTTGCTGTAAAAGTACATTAGCTGCCACTTTTTAGCCTAGTTAATTAGATTACTGGGAAGGATAACATGGAACTGGCCAACACAATGAAGGAAATGCATTCACCGCCTGGTAGCCAAAAATCTTGAGTTTTACAGACAATAACTACACCTCTCCCATTCACAGATCTGAGAAACACCAATGATGTAAAGCCAAGAAAGAAGGAAGGAAATTAGTAAAAATGTAGAACCAGAGTTGGGAGAAGCACATTTAAACAGACAGATAACAATAAAGAATGGTCCTGGCGGTTCCTTCAACTCATTTACAATTACTCAAGATAATACAGATGTTCCAAGAAATATGAATGACAGCTAAGCGTCTTCAGCCACCGCTTCAGTCAGCCTCCTTCTTCATGCTTGGATCATTAGGAATGCACCAACACCCTCTCCCCTCATTACACATGCACCAACACCTGTTTCCAATTAATTATCCCATGGCAAGCTGAGCATAAATAACACACTCCATCCTTGCATACTAAAACCTGCACTCATGTTTGTCCCCACTTCCTATAGCTCTTGGGAACCTTTTGCCTCACAGCGTGGTGAGTGTTTAGGATGTTACCTGTGTGGAGTGCTCCTTTAGCCATGTCCTATGGGACCACAGCACCCTACATTTTACTTGATACCCTCTATTTGAGGTTCTACAGAGAATCTTTCAGGGTACCCCCACAAAGGCAAACCAAAAAAAAACATTATGTGGTGCTAGAGTTAACCTGACTTTCAATGCAGTTTGCATTTGCCTGAGAGAATGGCATCTGAAGGTCAGATGCTCCTTGGTGATGCTTCGTCTGTGGAAGATGTTGCTACCAGGAGGATGTTGATTACATAAAGACATTGCACTGTGACTACCCCATATTGAAACCAAAGAACAAGTTAAAAATTCTTTACATTTGTAGGCAATAAAAATTTTGTGATGCAGCCTGACCATAGACGCCTTTCACAGTTTGGTGTCCATCACTTGGTTTGTTTTCTCTTTAGCTTCAACTGTGCTTATGTTTATTTATTTCTTTTAGCCAAGAAAAGTGTTTACTTTATTTATTTATTTATTTATTTATTTATTCATTCATTCATTCATTCATATTTTTAGACACCAAAGAAAATTACAGTCAGGATTCCAGTGTTGAAACAAGGGAGCTTAAAAGTGATTGAAAATAAGCAGGCATTTCATAAAAATCTGTAAGTATCCAATGCTCAAATGAGATATATTTGTTGGTTCCTATTTTCTTTTATTTTGCTATGTTTTAGTGTGGTGTTTGGTTGGATGCTACGCAGGAGCCGTGCACAGCAGGGTCTGTCATCCATGGGGCAATGTGAAAAGGTCAGACAGGTTAAGGGTTTCATTAAGCATGCAGAGTGGATGTTAAATACTCCTGCTGGTGAATAATAAACAAAGGTCAACGATGGATTTAATTCAACTCTGTTTGCAGTCGGATAATTTTAATCCTTTGGAGATGCTGTGAGACCACATTCTGTTAAACAAGAAATATTTGATATTTTCCAGTGTGCTATCTATTCCAAATAATTCATGATTTTTTTATTGAGATTTTCTATGATAGACCAACACAAAGTAGCACATCAATTATGAAGTGGTATGAAAATGATACATGGTTTTCAAAATTTTAAGCAAATAAAAATCTGAATAAAAATCTAAATAGTTAGTTTCTAGATAAAAATGACTAAAATGTGGCCTGCATTTGTATTCAGCCCCCCTGTGTCAATACTTTGTAGAGTCACCTTTCACTGCAATTACAGCTGCAAGTCTTTTGGGGTATATGTCAACCAGCTTTGCACATCTATAGACTGAAATTTTTGCCCATTTTCCGTTGCAAAATAGCTCAAGCTCAGCCAGATTGGATGGACAGCCATGTTTTGGTACCTTTGCAGTTGTAGCATACTTTTTCCATTTTTGGATGATGGATTGAACAGTGCTGTGTGAGATGTTCAAAGCTTGGGATATTTTTTTATAACCTAAACCTGCTTTAAACTTATCTACAGCTTTATCGTTGACCTGTCTGATGAGTTCCTTGGTCTTCATGAAGCTGTTTGTTCAACAATGTTCCCTAACAAACCACTGAGGCCTTCACAGAACAGGTGTATTTATAATGAGACTAAATTACACACAGGTGAACTCTATTAT
>JAOVYU010000004.1:13056421-13071200 GCA_025674565.1 Synodontis membranacea
ACTAACCTATGAAAATAGTGCAACTTGTTCGATGATGATGCGCGGCTGAAGAACATTGTGATAGGCAGTTGCTGGCGCTGTCTTTTCATACGTGTGTGGAGGCTTTTGTAGGGTTCCGGAACCGCAATGCACGCATCATTTACACATAGGCATCAGTCCATACATACAGTAATTTTCATTTTAATACCGGGGTGTATAATTGACTCAGACAACGGAGTGCGCGCTGTATCATTGTCACTGTCTCTATCAACTTTTTAATGAAAATACTGTATTTGAAAAAACCGCGATAGAGTGAAGCCGCGAAAGTCGAAGTGGCCAGGGATGACTGTATATAAATTCAAAACCTAATTATCACCAGTGTCTACAGTAAAACGGATGGCCCGTACGGGGATCGAACCCGCGACCTTGGCGTTATTAGCACCACGCTCTAACCAACTGAGCTAACCGGCCGTGAGGTAGGCAGTGTGCGTGCGAGTCAAGGAATGCTGGGTATACTAAATGAGATAAATTTTTTTCTCGTCTGTGAAATGGAAATTGCTACTGAGGAGCGATAAAATTGTATATTACGTAACGTACGATTGTATCCTGACTCTGACAGGATGATATGGTACTGTAATTGAATCAGATCAATGCGTGGCGACGGATGAAAGCTCCTGGTTTTTACATAGATTACAAAGGTTATAAGAGATGCAGAAAAATATTAAACGCGGCATTATCCGGAAATCGAACCTGTACAAGCGCTTTTATTACTGACTGAGCAAAGAAGAATAATCAAAATGTGTCGATTGTGGCAAACTGATATGCTTGATATAAGAGTACAATCACATCATTCACATATTTAGAATGTTTGATATTGTTTAATATGAACACTGTTGTTATTGGACAACCTGTGGAATAACTAATACAAAAGTACGACATAATATATTATGCGCATAATTAATGCATGGGGAGAAAACCCATAACACACAGAACCCGAAATGTGGGTTCATTGATCACATGAAGGATTGTTTAAATAAATAAATAAACTCTCTCTTTACGCTGTGAATTAACATCATATTACAATCACGACTTATCCACATTTGATTCACATTTGAGGAGTAAAATTAATGCCTAGGAGAGAAAGGTAAAACACGATCTCCCCGTCGGGGAATCGAACCCCGGTCTCCCGCGTGACAGGCGGGGATACTTACCACTATACTAACGAGGAGTGAGTTAGCGCGTTTTTTCTATAAGTACTGTGTATTTACTGTATTGTAAGTGTTATTAATTATATTTTATGTTTTTAGCGACTTTTTCGACAGCTGACTCCCATGATGCGAATAACAAATGATGAATTTCAGGTGTGCGTACGACGGAACAGCGCCGCAAAGTGTTAGTGGTCAAACATATACTACATCCGAATTGGTTTAGGGTATTTCAATCCATGTAAACTATTCTGGAGATCTGGGTTCGATTCCCCGTCAGTAAAAAAAAAAACATTTTCAGAATCAAATGTGGATAAGACGTCATTGTGACCACAATCAACACACTTCGATTTCTCATTTGTATTGTTCAGTTATAATGGCGGCTGTAGCTTAAAAAATAAATTATCTCAAAACTGTTGGTAAAACTCTCAGGTTATTTTCTTGTGCTTCTAACGTCAGCCTTCCCATGACTCGAAACGTTTTTACAAACGTGTCAAAACCAATCATGTGTCAAAAGCAATAATGTGTGAAAACTTTCACAAATTACTACAAGTCTTTTGCTTGCAAGTCCACGAAACTGAAAGTGGAAAAGACACGTTTAAAGCGGAGGCCAACTTTTTTTTTAGACCCACAAAGATGTGTGAAATCTTTCAACACATCATCTTTTCTGAGTGTTGACTGAGGTGCTCTGGTGATTTGTTAAAGTCTAGATAAGTGGTTGTACATGTAGCTTGCTAATAATTTGTGAAAATGTACAAAATTAATTTTATGAGTTTTGATTCCTTAGAGTTATGTAGTCATTCTTTCATATCCCTTCATCTGTACAAGTATTTTAAATGGCCTAAAGTTGTCATTGCTGCAGATGAACCTGACCAAGAACAGCAACAAAAATGGTCAGACATGGGACCCTGAACTAAAGGTACTGAACATTTCTTTGACTTGACACTGTAATGCCAGCAGACAAACCATGTGAAATTATGTTACATCTAAAAGTAAAACACTGCAAAGTGCTGTGGTCATTCTTGCATGGTATCCCATCAACTATATAGATATCACAGTGACCTTAAATGAAATCATCTGATTTGCGAAAGTCGAAAGAAATTGTCTATGTGCAAAGTAGTACCTTTTTTCTCTCTTTTTTTTTTTTTTTTTTTTACAATTAGCCTACCCATCAGTTTACTTTTTAAACATTAAATCAGATGGAACATTTAACAGTAAAGGAGAACAACAATAATGATCAGTTACCAGTAAACAATATAAATAACTGTCAGGTTAACTCAACATATTGTTTACATTATGTACATCACGTACTGCTTTGCTTTTAATAAAATTTTCTGTTAATACTATTTACAATTGAACAGATTGTGCAAGAAGTAGGTCATGTACTATATGTTGCAGCCTATTTACTTGTCCAAACAATGTACCAATACAGGAGTTGCTGGATATACCTGAAAAACCCATTTTAGCCTCTGGTAATCTTTGGCATAGCGAGAGAGTTAAAAGCCCTTTAATGTATGATTTGTGAAAGTTTTTGACAAGTACAACTTATCTAGACATTCACAAATCGTATTTTGTTCATTTTAGCCCACTGAAATACATGTACAATTGATGGGATGGGATTGATTCCAAACTCATAAAATGTGATTTGTGAAAACCTTTGTTCAGTGTGGGTCTAAAAAGTTCTGAGAAGTTTCTGGCATCTTTTTCCACTTTCGGTTTCATGGATTTGTAAGAAAAGACATGTAGTCATGTCAAATTGTGGGGAAGTACAGTTTTTATCCTTAGAAGCACAAGAAAAACTGAAAAAATGTATTATCATTTTTGAGGTAATTTCTTTATATTTATGGAATTCACAAATCGAATTCACAAATAAGAACTATCAAAATAAGCTCTCTTTTGTGTTTTTTTTTTAATGTTCAATGTTTTAAGAGGTTGCAGAATTTCCGAATATCTATCCACAAACTTTACTGGCAAGCGTTCCCGACCACACCAGTGTGTTCTTTGTTTTTGCAAAATTATTTTATTATTGTTATTGCAAATTATTTGTTTTGCACCCAATACTTTATTTGGCCATGCCTAACACTTTTGCAATGACTCGAATGTTTTTTTGTTTTTTATTTTAAAAAGTGCTAATACCTACACCGTTCACCCAATTTCCATTAATAAACAACAATATCAAAAGCTGAAAGTCTGCACTGTTCATTATTTAATTTAAACCCCTATATACTGTGGTAGACAGCTTAAAAATGCCTTCATAAATTGGATGTAGGCCTGGATAAAATAAAGCTGCCACCAAAAATATGCACCTTTACTTTGATCATAAAGGATCATCTTTCTTAACAACACCATAAAACTACACACACCTTAGCTGAAATTAAGTTTTGTCTGCTGGGGGATTGTAATTTACAATGATAACTTGGCAATTAACCCACACTTTATATACAGACAATTATCTGACTGTTTTTACTGAAATATGGCACTTGATCGAGTACAAGTGAGTTTCAGGCAATTCATTTCAAATATTATTATTAGAAAACTGGAGCTGTTTCACAGCCCCTTTAAAGACACAAAAAGGCAGCTGCAGAGTTGATTTTGCATGAGCCATAAAAATGCCCATCCTGGTATATGACATAACTTTACAGCTGTAATCATATAGTAAATGTTAATGACCACAAAAACACTCATTTATACAAACATGTAGTCTAAAATTCTTGGTGGACCAGTTACTATGTTTCTTTAAAGTACACAACATATGCCACCTGTTATGTTTACACGTTGTTAGAGAGTTCCATAAAACTGGTCCTTTTTCTTTTTTTTTTAAACAACAGTTAATACTTGGAGAGGAAATGAAACCAGGTAACAAACCAACGGCCCACTGATAATGCTGGTTTTATTCATCCCAGCTACATTTTTAAGGAAAATGAGGGGGGGAAAAGTGGGCACAAGTTTTTTTTTTTGTTTTTTTTTTTAGCTCAATACTCTTTCTATAAAAATGAATTGCTAACAAAACATCACAAGGACACTTTAAATATTTCTCCCTTAAGGACATAAATCTACCGCACATAATGGTCAAAAAAGAAGAAAGGACATGAAAAAAATCTGATGAAATACCATGTGGCATTAAACATTATGGAAAAAGGCTACAGTAACACAGATGAGGAGACAAGACATTTAAGTTGACACCCCCACCCACAGCCACAGCCAAGAGGAGTCCCACCAACTCTGTTAAAATGCTTGTAGCAATGTTGTTTTGGCAATGCCAACTTGCCAGGTGGCACAACGGTAAGAGACATGGCACAGGAGTCAGAGTCTGTTTAACACGCTGGGTTTCTCAGCATGGCTCATCCAGTCGAGGATGTTAGCGGTTGTTCTTCATGGCGTCCTTGGCAGCCAGAATGAGCGGCGTGAGACTGGACAGAGGCTTCGCCAACTTCAGGAAAGGATGCTGGTGGACACGGTGAAGAAAACAGTCATCAAGTCAATGTTAATGGTCATGCTACCATGCTTTAATCATAGATACATGTCAGGTATGACAAAGGTTAATAAAAGGTGAACTGTTAGACGTGATCAGTCAAACAAAAGCTTCTTATAAAGTGAAACAATAATTCAGGATTGAGCATTACATTAATTAATAACATCATTAGAAACAGATACACTATATGGTCAAAGTTTGTGGACACCTGACAATCACACCCACGTGGTTCTTCTTCAAACTGTTGCCACAAAGTTGGATACACACAACTGCCTAGAATGGCTTTATATTCTCTAGCATCACAATTACCATTCCCTGGAACTAAGGGGCCCAAATGTGTTCCAGAAACTGTGCACAAAGGGAGGTCCATAAAGACATGGTGTGCCAAGGTTGGAGAGGAAAATATCAAGTGGCCTGTTCAGAGCCCTGACCTCAACCCCAATGAACACCTTTAAGATGAATTAGAAGGCTGACTGCACCCCAGGCCTCCCTGTCCCAGACAGCAATGCCAGACCTCACTAATACTCTTGTGGCAGAATGGACAAATCCAAATAGCTAGGCCAAGTCCGGTGTCCACAAACTTTTACCCATATAGTGTATAGGGATTTAGATCCAGACTATAGCAAAGACCTTAAAGGTATATTAACATTACAGAAGAGCAAAATGCTATGTTCCACTTACAAGAGATACACAGGCTTGTCAACAGGCTTGTTACTAGTAACTGGATATTATTATTATTATTATTACTAGTAGTATGTGCTCAAAGCAACAAATATATGGTACGTTTTGGCACACCAGGGCTCAGACTCAAATGTTTCTCAGTAATATTTGAATTTATTTCCAAAAATTCAACACCCAAACTCCCCTTTCTTTACCTGTAAAAGGTCTTTACTGCTGCCCCTCTTTTCTACGTCCATTTCCAGACAACGAGCTAAGAAATCCCGAAAGGTGGGTGACAGTTTCTCTGGGCTCTGCAACTCTGGCGTTCCATTAGTAGCAATGAGGTAAAGTGCCTGCAAATAAGAAGAAAGGTGATTAACATATACAGTAACAGGCTTTTGTAAGGGTGCCTGAATGTGAGTTTTTTTAAATCCCTTGGTAAATCTTTGTGTGTGAGGTTTGTAAAACAGGGTACAAGACACCAACACACCCTCAGTGGATTCTCATTAAGGTATGGAGGCTCTCCTTCCACCATCTCAATAGCCATGATGCCAAGAGACCAGATGTCCACTTTGGGCCCATAAGCTTTGCGGGTTACCACCTCAGGGGCCATCCAGTATGGCGTGCCCACCATCGTGCTCCTCTTGCTCTGCTCTGGTGTGATCTGGGCACAGAAACCGAAATCCGCTACACCACACACAGGAGAAAAGAAATGAGAAGGGGGGAGAAAAACAAGAGTGATTACTAATACAAGGAAAGGTGCTTACAAAGGTGTTCTACACACAAAATCAAATTTTTCATTACAAGCAGTACAAATTTGGAGCCAATATAAATAAATATTAAAAGAATATCCACCTGAATGACTTATAATATTTATAATTATGTGACACTCAGCTTAGATTAAGATTGACTTGATAATGAAATTGCTATTTTGGTTTTCATCAACACATTGTTCTATTTTCACTTTGATTAATGGTTTCCTACCTTACCCACAATGCCTTTTGACTACCTGCTTATAGCAGCACAGTGGGATGTACCCCCTGCTTGATCTCTACCTAAAGAGGGTGATGCAGTGGCATTTTATTCTTTTAGTCTGCCCAGCTCTCTCACCTCCTTTATCTGTACACTCTACTTCCAAAGCTACAACTTTCATATTAATACCACAACTCACAGATAATTAACTAACCAAGCCAAGCTGCTGCTTTAACTCAGAACAAAAAAAGCCTTAATATAGCTGCAATGCATTCTGGATATTTTGTGTATTCTGTCTGAATTAATTTGTTCTTGAATTTCTCATTAATACACAATTAATGCACAATGAACATAACTGGAAAATGGTGAGTGAGGAAAGAAGCTCTTGCAGGTTTGGTTTCAGCTAACAGAACCTGATCATTATCAATGTGTCAGCTCATTAAAATCTCTCTCCAATCAAATGCCATTGTAGCTGTGCTACCAATAACAAGGTCCACCTGAGCCATCAAAACAGCTCAGAACGTCTCATGGGAATAAGGACTAGACTGGAATCACTGAGCAAATAATAAAAAAAAATCTAAATAAACCTATTTAATGTGTTTCAGTGAAGGAGTTTTCCTATTTCCAAGTAGGGTCCATTGTGTGGTTTGACGTACTAAGTTTAACAGAGCCGTCCATTCCCAGCAGAACATTGTCACTCTTGATGTCTCGATGAATCACCTGGTTGGCGTGAAGGAATTCTAGCGCTTGTAAACACTGCAAAATAAAATTGAGGGATGAAATGTAATTATGTTATGACTGGTTATAAAAAAAATCTCAACCTTGTTTAAAAAAAAAAAAAAAAAGAAAGAAAAAAAAGAAAAAGCAGATTTCTTTTCCAGCAAACTTGGATGTTAAGTAATAATTACAACAGCCTAAATAATCAACCGCATTTTAGTCTTTCATTTGACATTATCGTCTTGTTCCTTATAATAAGTTCCTAATAACATATGATACAGTCCATAATGGCTAAATGTGTAAAGTCCAGGAATTTAATTAGCCTGCTCCCAAAGCAGAACAAATAACATCTGAATCGGTTAGAACCTTGATCTGTAAATTTTGGTGCAGTCTTGGCAAAGACAGAAGTGTAATGATGTTGAAAATAGATTGGTTTAACATTACCAACTGTGCTGTTCATACTTTAAGCACTACGTCTGATTCAACACATTCCCTTAAGCAGCAAATTCTCAAGCATCTCTTGAGACCACACAGGTGACTTAAACCATATGAATCCCAGCAAACAGTGACTGGACCTGTGTATCTCTGGATTACCAAACTGGACATTTTCCACACCTCTCTGCAAACGGCAGCGATCTGAGCTTCATCCATGCACGTCTCCGTCACTACATCAGTAAGTGAGCCGCCAGCCAGGTACTCCATCACCACAAAGAGCTCTTCCCCTACTAGAAAACTTCAGAATCCACACAGTTCACATGAGCACCAGTATTCAGTATGAAATCATTACTGTTCTGCTATATTACTCAGCTAATATTATCTGAACAACTGTACATACAACAATCAATATAGAAAGAAAATCTACAAAATCCAGTCAATAAATGTTAGTCTTAAATGTGGCTGAAAACAGGCACCTGTCTAAGAAGTTGACAATGTTTGGGTTCTTCAGTTCCTTCATAACAAGAATTTCATTGATAATTAGCTCCTTTTTGGGTTGCTTTTGCAAGTTTATCTGCTTGATGGCCACCTGGGAAATGCAAAGAAATAAACCATAAATAAATAAATAAATAAATGTGAACAATACTGTGCTTTACACACCATAATTAATACTTATACTAACGGGGTACCATTAGTCATGTCTTTACCACAATTTATTACATCAGGTTCAGCGACGGAATATTTCCATTCATGTCGGACCATCTTTTTATATTAATCGATTATATCAATTTATATCATGTAATAAACAACATAAGCTTTATGTAAATTGAGTCTTCATGTGAGCTTATACAAGATGCATTTCTTTACATTTCTGTAGCTTCAGAGCAAAACTTTCACCAAATACACCGTTGCTGTCATACTGCTATTTGGGATAAGCAGAAAATTTCATGTCTTTTTCATACCATTTATTTAATTAAATTAATATATTTTATGGATACCTACAATCTACACAAAAATCTATTCTCCTTGCTGACAATTATTATTACCTCTTGTCCAGTAGCAACATCGATGGCCGTGAATACTGTCCCTGAAGCTCTGTGGAAGAAGAAATGTGTTCATGCACACTTTAGCCAACACGTGATCCGATTAGTACTAAGGCAGGGCTCCAGACTGCAACCGTTTAGTCGCATTTTGAGACAATTTTTGGAAATTTTATAACTTGACGAACCAATGAGACTTGCAAATATGAACCCGTTTTTTATATATATATAATTATTTTTTTATTTTTTATAATTATTAAATTGTTGTATTTTATCAAATGGGGAAAAAAAAAAAAAAACAATGTGATATCGGTATTTCACATCCACCGTTTAGTTATCATCTCCTCCCACCGACTGCATAGATTGTTTATCCAGTCGATGTCTCCGGTAGGTTGTTTTCACCGAATTGCCAATCCACAGCTGGATAAAACATCATGCTGACCAGAACTATAGGAGTGAATTCGCCAGTTGCAATGTTTGGTACATGGTGCTCTCTAGAGAGACAGGAGGAACAAAAATGTCTGACCAAGTGGCGGAGGCTAAATGCTACATGTATCATGAAAACATTGTTTTGCGGTGCATGTTGATTTAAAGGTATGCAAGATTCAACCACCTGAATGCCCCCTCCCTTACCAAGCGAGTATTAGGATTTAAGGTGGCTGTCATAATGCGAACGTACTTCCAAGTACATATGTTCACCCTCCCTTGACTTTTCTCGTGCTAAATAATAAGTATGATTTTTCCATTTTTCAGACATTTGGTTCTCAACTTAGTCAGCACCAGCAAGCATGGATTCCTCTTCTTTCTTCTTCCTTTTGTCTTCTTTTAGTCTTCTTTGTCACTCTTCCTGTGCTTCCTTCCGGATTCACTCTGCCACTTGTGAAAATGCAGAAGATGCTCACAGATTTTTGATATGAACATACGGATGAGTTCCACAAGTATACTATAGAATATACACTCCATTTCTACTTTAAGTGGTACGCCTACAAATTGTGCCAGTGCTCCTAAAATTTTGTATTTGGAACACCAGTGCTGTGAGTGGGGAAAAAGGTTAGTCTGCAGCCCTGCACTGAGGTCTAAGAACAAAGCTCACCCTTGTCCAATCTTCTCGTATCGTGTGTACTTCTTTTTAGGATCTCCAATACTGACTATGGTTCCTGCGCACAACAAAACAGACAAATGAAGTCTTGTAACAGAATTTACAAGAAAATTGCAATAAATAACCAAGAATTAATGGCTGAGTGGCATTTCTGAACTGAACACTCTCTGTTCAAATGTGCGAGATTCTCATATTTGTATTTGCTCATATCGTACTCAATTTGTCCATGATCTCCTCATCGGACATCTTCCCCTTTTTGGGTCTTTGTCTGTCTGCGGCTTTGGATGCAACGTCCCCATCTGGAGAAACTGCTGCAGGGATGGGATCAATAACTGACCGAGTGTTCGCCTGAAAGAGACAGACGGCACTGGAGATATTAGCAGAAATCTTGAGATTACCAGTCGGTACCTCAAAAGGTTATGAAACACGACAGTACGTCACATTTTAACCAAACACAACAGAAAAATCCGCCACTTTTGAAGTAGTTGCAAGTATAGTCTATATGTCTCAATAGAGCTCTATATGTGTATCATTTCCTCTCACTGACTGTGTAACAAATCATTCAATTTATGTTTTTCACTGAAAGACTTTAAACTGCACATTCTCAGAAACAACTACTAAAGATTCTGATTTGATAAACAGCTCCAAATAGAACCATAACTACCGTGATTCTGACATGACAAAAACATATAAACAAACATGACACAAACATAACAAGAATTTGAAGTTCACCGTTTCTGGGTGTCTCTTACCCCCTTGGTGTGCTCTGGCCGCGGTGCCACAACAGGCGGCGGTGTCTCCTCATCATCATCATCATCATCATCTGCATTCTTGATGCTTGGTGATGTCTGTTCTGTGCTCTTTTTAACAGGCTGTGTGTTTGAAGACAAAATGTGGAATCAGCATGTAACCCTTTGAAGATAAAAAAAAAAAAAGTAAATAAAATTTGGTTCTGGAGTAAACATTTCAAAACTTACCGAATGATCAGCCGAAGGAAATCCATCCTTCTCTAAACAAACATTCAATGGGCAAAGAAAACAAGCAGATCAAGATGTGATGTCAAAGAGTAACATGGATCTCTTCAAGTGGTTTGATGCATTTTCTTTCACTCAGTAGTGTGCCATGAACCCCAGGGTTCACCCATTAACAAGCATGCCATGGCTCTTAAAATAGGGTCCTGGTTATGCCAAAATAACATTGTACACATTTAAATAAAATTTTAATTATGCTTTTAATCCACATTAAAGCTGCAGGTCTCACCTGAAGAAATGCTGAGGTACTTCTGCCTGCCTGTGTTTCCTGTGGAGTCATAGAACTTGAGGACATCTAGCACAGCTTGAGGGTTTTTCTTCTGTTCAGACTTGGTGATGTTGGAGGTCTGCAGTAATCGTGCCCACTGTTCAGGCATTCCCTACAGGACAAAGCACAGAGGAGGACATTAAACAGCAATTTTGACAAACAGATAAGCCCCGTGATCCAACACCTCACTGTTATACATAAAATAGGCATGGCTGTTTTACTTTTTTTTTTTATTATTCAAAAAATAAATAAATAAATAACATCACTTCTCAAAGACGTCCGAAAGCTGCCACTGTCCCTCTTGAGACAACCCAAGACGCATATCGATTCATGAAAAATGAATTTCAACTCTTGCCTTGTTGCTCAGAGTCTGTATCTTATTTCTTTTGATGGATAGTGCATTAAAATCTGTATTTATTCTCACCATACTTATAAAGATAAGCACGCGAGTTCTGTCAAACCGTAGCCAAATATAGTTCAGCATGTCAGCAGTTGTGGTAACAAATGAGGTCAGTCTCAATGAAAAAGGCATGAAGACCTTGTCCTGTTTCAAAACATCCAAGATTATGTTTATTTCAACTCTACTGGTGCTCTCTCTCACACCACACATGCCGCTGATCCACTGCCAAACAATTATATTTTAGTCTCATCCACATGCCGTGCTGCATATTCACATAAACGTTTCATCGGCTCTTTGGTGTTTGACCATGAAGGCCATGAATATGCTTCTGTTCCAGCTTTCAAAAGTGGCAAAAGAGAAAATAGTTCACCTCATCATCAGGAGATTGCAAGATCAGTGACAATAGCCAGTTGTGGGTGTCTGTGAGCTCAGATAACGCAGCGGTCAATGAAAAGATATGGTTGGCTGGCTTCTTGGAATCTTGAAAATTGGTCTTGTCTTGAAATTATTATGAACACATGCATGGATAGGACTTGTGTGCATGTTAAAGTAAAGCTATTTCACTTTAGATTTCCAAATGGCTTAAAGTGTGTTTAAAATCACACCAGCAAGTAAATAAAAAAAATAATAATAATTTTACATGGCAAAATGTAATGAAAATGACATGCATATTCACAGTCTTCAGGGGCTAAAGAACATGTGTAGTTTAGGTGGACCCAATAAACTGGAAACTTGATGCATAACAAACTAAAGAAAAGCTTTTAGTCTCACCGTGAACTCTCCAGTCACAGCATCAAAGCCCACATGGATGGTGTGCTCGAAACCTGAGGGAGAAGAGATTTCAGGTCGCTCCCTGTCCCTGTCTTTCCGTCTTCCACCTAAGAGGCAGTAATAACATCAACAAACTGGGATCAATGCACAATCATTTAAAAAAAAAAAAAAAAAAAAAACCTTTGTTAATGCCAGTATACCTTCTTCTATTCTATGTTAAAGTCAAATCTATTAAAAACTATCAAATCTGTTATTGCTTTAAAAAAAAAAAAAAAAAAAAAAAAAAAAAAAGTATGTAAAATGCTGAGGGACTGAATTCAGAAGACTAAAATTTTCACAATATTTACACTATTATCTGTCAAATCCACTTTTTTTGTCCCAATTCTTCTCCCACAGTTTTCAAGATATTGACCCCAAACCAACTTCGACTAGTCCATCCTGTGCCTGAACAATGTGTTTGTATACAGCTTTTGGAAAGACGCACACATTCTTTCATTTTCCTGTCATTTCCCCCCATTGAAACAAATGGGAGTTTCGTTATCAAAGTGACCCTGCTCAATCACGCTTCATCAAAAGAGCCACCCAACTTCATTTCATTACTCAGAGTAATGCACCTGACATGCACATCCATCTGTCTTTTGCATTGTGGAGCAATCAAATTCGTATTTCCTTGTGGAAATGCACCTCTAGTTTTATTTTTATTAATTCACTTTTATATTTATAATTGTATTTATTTATGTACGTATGTACTTATTTATTTCTTTCATTTGTTGGACAGCTACTGAAATGGTATAGCTTTTATAATTAAAGCATTTTTTTTTTTTTTTTTAAACTGACAGTTTTTTTTTGTGTCAATTATGCAATCCCAAGACTCGAGCATCTTACATTTCAGATTTATAACATAGATCCACGGTAACATTTGAACATTTTTATTATGTTAGTAACATGCATATAAATAACAAGTGACTCAAAACCAAAGGAATAGTCCTTACACTGACTTACCAGTCTAGTATGAAGTGTTATGTTGTTACGGGGAAACAAATTTATATGCCAGGGTGGTGTGATAGGCCCCCTGAGAATCAGAGTGGTCTGGTTTGCACACACAAACATATACCTTTTTCTGCCCCTGAGAAGATGGAGATGATTTTGCTCCGAGGTTTTCTCTCTTCAGGCACGGACGGTAAGGGCTTGGAGCTGTGATTGGTCAGCAGCGTGTAGTCTTTCCCGTCACCGCTGAAGATCGTGCTACTCATCCTCACAGGTGGGGCAGGCGGCTTGTCCTCGTGGTCCATGTTATCGCACATGGTTGGAGAGGAAGAGTAGAATAGCGAGGAAAAGGAAAAAACGAGGGAGGGATGGACCGAATCAGATTGAGGGGTGGGGAGAAATGAAGGAGCAGGTAAGAATCAGAGGAATTAGAACTGGAGAAGCGAGTGAGTGAAAGGAGATATATACACACAGAGAGGTAGAGAGGTCAGACACGCTTGCATGTGTAACTTGAAAGCCGAAAAAAGCAAGAAGAGGTGAGAGAACTCACTTCCTCTAAGCTGCTTCTAGACTCCTCAATATACAACCATACCATCTATCTAAAAAACCATGCAAAAGAATGTGCAGATGCATTCTAATCTATACGCAGATTACAATACAAATGTAATCGCTGAAACGTAATGCACATTCATTTCCAAAATATAGATCCTGTAACAAATGTCAAAGACTGGAACTGCATTTTTTCAAATCCAATAGATTTAGTACTAGAAATCTTTACTAATAAAGAGACTTGATTGGTTTTTTTTTGCTTTTCTTAAGATTGATTTTATTTATTATTGATTTCATTTATTTATATTTTTTAAATGAAAGAGTACCGAGTTTGCTTCAGTTAGAAAAGGAAAAAAGAGCTTAGACATTATCAAAGAAAAAATGCTGGATGTGTACCAGTATTAGCTGATGTTCAGGTTTTCAGTATCATTAATCACGTTACATGATTATCATCTGTTGTACCCTGGTGATCATGTGATCAGATGTTACGTTTTCATTGCTGATCGACTCCAAGAAAAAGGGGGGTGTGGTCTCAATGTGTCTTTAAGCCATAGTACTTTTTCAGAACCCATTTACACCTACACTGTTAATATCAGGACTCTTATTTATTAATCTGTATGAACACATCACTACATAAACATTTTAATGGAAAGTGAAATATTTATCAAAACAAACATTTGTGTAGAATTGGACGTATAATTAATAACTAATTTTGCAGCTGCTAGTCATGCACTTGGTTATTAAAAATAGAGATTTGATGTATATTATGTAAACCCAGTTCAAGTCTGTGTGAATGAGAGCAAGCACTTTACAAAAACCTGTTTCACAATCACATGAAAAGAAAAAAAAGCAGAGGCTGGTGAGAGAACAGCTGTTGTGCAACACAAGTGACAACAGGAACTAGCTGGTCTTGCTATAATACATCACGAAATGCAAATATATATGGTTGAAAAGTCTGATATTAATTAATAAACTTAATAATTGAATTTAAATATAAACTTAAAAATAAATTCTCAATATAAAAACTGGTATAAGACATGCAGTTAAAGGAAACTGTATTCACACACAGTACTGTGCAAAAGTCTTAGGCATCCTATTTTCTTGTGTACAAATAGTTTTATAAATTACATTTTATGAATTCTGCCTTATTGATTCAGTACAAAAACAATTCATATTCCCAAACATTACTTTTCC
>JAOVYU010000004.1:13122528-13134567 GCA_025674565.1 Synodontis membranacea
CTGGTGCCTTTCTTTTTGTTCTAGAATATTTTTTCTTCTGGAAACTTTTTTGTGTCTAGAGACTTCTGGTATATTTTTGCTTTCAAATTTTCTTTTCTGGAATTGTTTTCCATCTGCAAGTTTTTTTTTTTTTTTGCCTCTGGTATCTTTTTTTTTTATAATTCTGGAAGCATTTTTGCATCTAAAAATGTAGCTTTTGGAATCTTTATTGCTTTTGGGAACTTTGACAGAATTCTTTTTCTTTTGACTGGCACAATTTTGATATTAGGCCATAGGTTTGATATAGGTTTGATATTGTTATAAAAATGCGATCCCCCGACACTTGATGAACTTAGAATTTTTTTTTGTTATTTATTCTTTTAATTATTGTAATGGCAAGTACACTCTCTTTGTAAACAACTGAAGAGTAAAATTTGCTCAAGCTGCTGCTGATGTAAACATTCTGTGTGCAAAAACCATGTTTTTCATTTAATGAACTTAAAGCTATTTCTGGTTGTAAGTCTGAATTTTTTTTGTGTGTTTTAACGACGACACAAATTATGCTCTCGGCTTTGTTACAACAAAATTACATCCGAGAACAAACAAGCGCTCATTCTCCCACCTCTCCTCAAAATTCTCTTCACTTTAAATTTGCTGTCTTCTTTATTGTTTTTGTACATTTTTGTAAAGCCACTGCGGGGACTTTTGGTGTTAAAAAAGAAAAGAAAAAAAGACAGGTTTGTGCGCATGTATCTGAAATGGTTGGAATTTTAATTTATTTTTGCATGTTTTTTGCAACTAAAGAATTATAGTAAAGAATGTGTACAAATTAATTTTTTGGAAATTGGAACTACTACAAGTTAAGATTTGCCACCCCCACTTAATGAACTTTAACCACTGTGCCAGAGAAATTTGGACTTGTGCTTGGCAAGACAAATTGCTATACTTAACTATATATGTAGTTACATCATATAAATGATGTTATTGGAAATATGATTAGCCTCTCAGATATGAGCCCTTTCGTGCTGTTTTCTCAAAACCAAAATACTTTTGGCATCTGAATGAGTTTTAATTTTGACCAACAGAAAATGTTTGCATTAATTACATTAATGTTGTTGCATACTATTTGAACTATTTACAGGTCAGATTTTAGCAACATGGTGTTGAATCCTGAGCTGAATACTAGCTTATAGTCTTTAAATGCTTACTGTGTACGTTTACCATTGCTGGCTATTCTATCATCTCAGCAGGGGAAATGAGCCACACATGGGTCACTATGAAACTCTCTAAGGCTTCATATATTCATTAAAAAATTCTCTAATATAATATATGTACCATGGCTGCTTCTTGTGTGTGTGCTCCTTTGGTGTCAGAGGCTTCATGTTCCACTGGTGAGGAATAGATGAGTAATTGGTATTCAGCACACATGCTGGTTCATTGTACGGACAAGACTCGAGGGATGTGACTATTGGGGATGCAGACAGTTATTAGTGGGTTTTTTGCCAGGCTGTCTCTGGACATCACTTTGTTTTGAGCTGTGTCTTTGCCACAGTGTAGGCAAACGACACCACAACAAGACTAATGAGCCCTGTCTCGCTATGCACACCACTTCTTTTGGAGTTTAGAGACTTCAGGAGCTGCCAGTTGGCATCCACCTAACACCTAAGAGTTTTCACCAAAGCTTTTGCCATCTGGACACCAGGTTTGATTCAGACTCGACTGAACTAGAGCGTAGATGCAGAGTTGCTGTTTTATCAGCTGCACATAGGTCGCTTTGTAGGTATTAGAGGTGGAGTCTAACATAATAATGCTGTATTTGTTTAGTCCGCCAAATATCTGAATTTATACCAAAACCTGTAGTGGTGGGTTGATGTAGAAATAGCAGCAGTGTCAACATGGTTTTGAGTTCTGGCTCTGACAGTTCCTCAACCCCAGCTAGTGATGTCTAGCAGTCTCAACTTGAGATGTGCTTAAGATGTGATATCATATTTGTTTGTACCGGCCCACAATATTTTATATTTCACAAAATATAAACAAAGTAGTAGCAACCACCACTGCAACCAGGAAGTTAATAAACTGTAAGAAACCCTGTTTCTTAAACTATTATTTATTTATTTTAATTTTTTTTATGTAATCTAGCCTTCTAAGTGCACAAATATTAAAAACAATATTAAATGACCAGTATTAAAAAAATTTAAGACTATTTTTTTTGGAAACAGAAGAACAATAACCCAGCTCTTGTAAACACACCCTGCTGTGTGCCCAGGTTGTTTTTTATTTCTTCAGTTTTAAGCTGCATCTGGCTGCAACTCAGGTTAGAATATTTAGCTTTGTGTTATAATGGTGACAAATTGCATTCTTTAATTTCCTGCCTCTTTTGTTGCAACAAAATAACGCTGGATTATCTCTGCTAAGAACAAACAAGCACTCAGTCCCCCACCTCTCATCAAAGTGCCTTAACATTCCAGTGGCTTTTCTTTTTTTTTTTTTCTTTTTTTTTTTTAACATCCCTGTAGGCATTGTTGCCGTTTGTGCATATATAATACGGGTCTGTTGTACACTGACAACCAGAGTCAAAATATTTCTTAAGTAAAAGTCATTTTCCGAATAACGACTTGAGTAAGAGCAGGATACTATCTCTTGGGGGGAAAGAGCTAATCAAGTAGTACTCGTTGCTACTATTTGAATGCATTTGAATGTTAATGAGAAATGCAGCATTAATTTATGTGCTAATATCACAAACTGTGGAAGGTGAAAATTCTTAAATAACAAATAAAGAAAAATCAAATTATAGTGCAAATAACATAGTAATGTAGTATGTAGTATGCTTTTTCTGTTTTTCTTTTTTTACACACAGTATTCTGCTATCTTCACCTTGTTTTCACATAGGAACATATTTTTAAATCCAGGTTCCTTGAACATACTGTTTGGCTAAGTCCTAAATGGCTTCCTATTCACTACATATGCTCACTTCATAGGGTACCTCAGGTTATCATTCCCAAACACTGCACACTATAAACACTATATAAAGTACTTGCCATTAATGGAAGATATTAAAAGTAAGTTCAGGTTATCCAAAAAACTGCCAAACTGAAGCTAACAAGGTAAATGAATCACTGGCCCATAAGGAACACAATCTTACCACTTAATGGAAATCATTGGAAGCATGCAGCCCTATTATAAACTATTCCTGTTTCCATCTCCACTGTTAAGTACCTTTGCAATATTCTTTTCCCCAAAGCTATCAAGGGCTGTTAAAAATAATTGAGAAACACTGGATAAATTTCTCTTAACAAAATGAAAAATAATCCCCTTGCAAACAAAAATATTTCACATTAATTAATGTCACTGGTTGAATATTAATATGAAACACCTATAAACACATATTTAAAGATAACACGTTCATATCATTTCAAGAATTAGAATCAAATGATTTGGGGAAAAGAAATTAAAATCAGTCATCAGTGACATTACATATAATGATATAGTACCCTCCCGATGGAAAAACTGGGGAAAGATTTGGCAGTTCATCACAATAAATGCTTCTAGGCGAATTTAAACAGCCAACTTTCAGTGACAACATTAGAATGACATCTAATTCAGTAGGTAAAGGTAAATCAAAGCTCTTAGCAAAAGCCAAAAATGCATAAAACAGACTTATCAGACACAGTCATCTGTATGCACTGCTCAAAAAAATAAACTAGAAACTTACTTCCACTCCATCTGGTCATGCCCCACCACACAGTCTCTCAGGAAAACAGTCACTGACCACATGTCACACTGTCTAATCTGTCACATCACAGCATCTCCATCACTCTGTGACCTCTCAGTTTTTTCATTTCAAATTTTCACTCCATAGAATGTAAAATCATTCAATGCTGTGTTGATCATTGCAAAGAAAACTTTTCTGTAAAATTGGAAAAGAAAACACAATAAGCTTTGCCCACAGTCTTGCCTTCTCAGATGATTTTGTTGCTAGATTTGTTAACATGTAGATGCCTTTAAATTATACCATTGTTTCCACTGATCACCACTGTTTGCAGTGACCAATCACTAATTGCGATTATTCCCAGTGACCAACTACTGATCAGTACTGTTTCCAGCAACTCACCACTGTTCACAATGACCAATCACTGATCGCCATTATTCCCAGTGCCCAGTCACTGTTCACCAATTTTCCCAATGACCCGTCTCTGATCACTGTTTGGGTATAATTACATGATCTACATGAAATCAATATGATCTACATACATCCCAACATCTGTAACCTTATGCCCTTTAATTAAAAAAAGGTCAACCTTTTACCATTTATGTGTGGCTTTGGAAATAGCAGATTGATGTCACTGTGAAACATATAGCAGACATATCCAGAATCGTAATTAGGTCAAAATTGCTTCCTGTAATATACTTTGACACCATAAGGAACCAGAAATACATTTCAACAAAATGAAATGGAAAAAATATATCATAATTTCTTGCTTTCTAGAAATAAATAAAATGTAAGTATATCTTGAAATAGAATTAATAATCTTATGTTTTTTAAAAGCAATCTAATAAAGATAAATATTAGTTGAATTTGCCAACATACAAGATGTTTTTACTTTCTAAGGCAGGGGTGGGCAAACCACGGCCCGCGGGCCATATCCGGCCTGTTTAACTTTTTATTCCGGCCCGCCAAAGCAAAATATTTTTTCCCCGAAGTCTGATCAATGGCTGTATGCGGTTTCAAAGAATAGAATATCAGCTGTCACTTTGTACACACCCTGTAGCGCACTAACGTCTTTTTTAGTAGACACTTATTGGCCATAGCACTTAAGCATGGTTTTACTAGTGCGGAAATGTTCTTGACTACAAAGCACCTTGAACCTCGATATGGATAAGAGCGTCTGCTAAATGCCTTAAATGTAAACTTTGCTCCCCCCCCCCCCCCCCCCCCCCCCCCCCAATTTAACTCTTTAAAGTTTGATGTGTGAAGGCCTCATAAAAACATAAAGTGTAGGGGTTTTTTTAATCATGGGAATTGGTATGCTCTGGACTGTTTTTGGCCAAATAAATTGAAGGTTGATTAATATCTTTTCACAGTTTGTTTTTTTTTGGTTGGTGACACTGAGGAGTTAAAAAGCCCCAGCACTGATGCTGTGTGTGATAAATGCCACCAGATATATTGCACATGGCAGGGAGTTTGAATTAAACTCAGCAGGGTGGTACTCTTGGAGGTGCAGGGCTGGATGTCCCTGTCTTAATTAACAGTTTGCAGTGTGCACTTGTGGAAAAAACACAAGGAGGTGGATTTTTTTTTTTATCCTTGTGTTCCTGATGTTTCATGTTGAAGCAATTAAATGTTACATTATGCACACTCCATTGTTACTGGTTTTAAACAGGCAAAGCTTTTGGTTTGTATGTGGGCAGGCATGTTTTTACATGTTAATGGGGACTACATGTCCTTATAAGAATAGGAATATGACAATTATGGCCTTGCGAAGACATTCAGCTGGTCCCCACAAGAAAAAAAAATGCTTACATCAGAAAAAAACAATGTTTATTTTTTTTTTTTAGCTAGAAGTGCCAGAAGGTTTCCTTTTTGTTACTTAGGTTTAGGATTAAGTTTAGGTGTGGAATAGCATTAATTAGGTGTATTAATAATTATCAAGTGGAAGGTCTGCACAAGAATAGTAAGGATAATAAACCAAACCTGTGTGTGCATGCACAGTGTCATTGCCAAAAAGGTGCTGTTGCAGATCATTTCAAAGTGTTTAATTCAAAACCACATGGACCATGAGCTTTAAATCTTCATTTGATTTATATGAATAAAGTTGACACATTTGAGAAATACCTCTGATGTTTTATACATGCTTTTCTGATGGGTTTGTTGCAGGTCCAGAGGGTGCTAGACAAACTGTATGAAAACAAGAAAATTGCAAGTGCCACCCACAATATATATGCATACAGGTATGTGTTTGCCTGGGTAAATCATGGAGGTGAGTGTGTGTAGGTGTGCAAAGCCTGTGTGTTATCACATTTCTGTCTTTTTTTCTTTTTTTTTTTATTCAAACTCTGTGGGATTTTACAAACAGCAATCACTGGAAATGTTTTAGTTTGTCTATTCAGCTCTCCTTGGACTTTCTATTAAAGAGGCTGTTTAAACAGCCAAGTTACTTTTTGCTGTAGTTCCTCCTCTTGATAGTTTCACAGAGTGCAGCTTGCAGTCTGCTTGAACTTGATTGTCATTAATTGCAAAATATCCAGGTCAGTGTTATTTTGTGATGACTATTATTGACAATGAACACTAATGTGTGTATATTATGTACCAACGTACATGCCTTAATATCTGAAGTATAGATTTTTATTGCTGTGTTTCTGTATAGGATTTTTATATGTATTTATGTAATTTACCAAACGGATACCTAATACTAGTATCATTATCTATGCATGCCTAATAGTTGTGTGATCGGAAGGGCCTCACAAAGAGAGAAAAATTCTTTTGTCTGTGTGTGTATCTCCTGGGGGAAGTCTGTGAGTATAAACCTAATGATATACTGTAGATGAGAGGAGGCTTGTCATCTGGAGGAGATTAACCTACAGGTGATATTGACATTGAGAGTGTTTGTAATGCTCAGATTGTATTGTGCCGAATAGCTGATGGAGACAAACTGCTGTCCTCAACCCATTTAATTCGGAAAGCACCGACACAGCAGCTTGGACAACTCGAGAGAAAAATCCACCGTCTGAATACTTGTGTTGACAGAGTCAAGGCCAGTTGTATGGCCTTGATGCTCGCAATATTTACTACATTACTTAACAGTGACAAACTTCAGGAATTAATACAGTACACCAAAAAAAGTTTACAAAGTAATCAGTGCTTGTGTTATTGTCTAAAAATGCCAGGTCATTAACACTTGCATTATTTTGTTTCATTCCATCCTTAAGGAAAAACAGATCCATAATAACCAATATGAAATTAAGGCATAAATTCAAGTATTTATGGTGGCAAAATTCCATTTAGCAAATTTTATTCTTTTCATTCTTGAATATTTTCATTCTGTGATAATTGATTTTAATAATCATTTCAGTTCAAAGCAAAGTTCTAATTACAGTTTGTTAATGGGAAATTTAAGTCATTCCTAGTCATATACTGTAGATTTATTTAATTTAAATTTAAAAGCCATGGTATTCAGATGTATTCACACAGTAATGACTTATATTGACACACACAGAATTCTACAAACTCTGGGTATGTGATGCATAAACCATGCAAGGTGAAAATTGTCACGTCTTAAAGCAGTATTATAATTTTTTTCAGAAACATTTATGTTTTAAATCTTCAAATATATGTATGTACAGGTACATGGCCTTAAAGGAAAAACCAACATAGCATCTTAGTAAGGATTTACTGGCGCACCACAAGCCTCCAGAACATCTTCAGTGTACCTTGGCTTAAATTCTAGTCTTATAGCTTATACTGATTCATGGTTATTGCCTTAACCTCCATGTTCCTAGTGTTTGTGAGTCCCTAGAACTGTGCTTGGGTGATGAACACTTTTCTCCCTGAAATGTTCTCTCAGTTGATATTTTGATCATGATGGTGGGTATACTGGTGGGTACGTTGTGTAAATTGCTGTGGTGTAAGAGGAATAAACATTCCTGGATGTGCTGTTATTGGAAAAGAATCAACTTTGAGATGGTGACAGTAGCTCCATTTCATAGCATAACCGTATTGTTAATGAGTTTTCTATAACAGCACAGCCCCAAGGTTTTTTTCTTATATAATGCAGTAAATAATGTAAATTTGTTAAATGTTCAATTTCTAGGGAACTGGAATCATACAGCCATTTACTTGATACTTTACCACTTTTACCTTTTTTATCTCTCAGTTGGCTATCTGAAATTTAAGGGTCTGTAGAAGAGGATCATTACTTGACCGGCGCTGATCAGTACTGACTGATCCGTTAAATCGTTATATGACCGCAAAAGTAGCAAAAGCAGAACTATCCCGACAGCTTCTGATTGCTTTTTTCACCACAGTCCACTCTACACTCCAATAGGATATACTGCGAAGACAAAAACACATTCCTCCAGGATTGTGAGGACGACGGCGAGACAGCTGCTGGTGGGAGACTGCTTCATCTACTGCAGGTGTGTGTATGTGTTTGTTTGTGTGCGCGTGGTGTGTGTGCAGTTGTGTGTTCAGGTGTGTGTGTGTGTGTGTGTGTGTGTGGAGTGAATGCTATATACAGATGAATGTTTGAGACATCCAAATTACCATCCTATCTGCGTGCACATGGATTTATTGGTCCATGAACACTCAGTCCTGGAAGGTTTCATTGCAAGTCCAATATAACACACCTCCAGCATTTTTTTCCACCGTGTCAGAAGACAGGAGACAAGTGTGTTAAATTTAGCTTGGTGAATGGTCATTAAGTTTTTCAAGAAAAAAAAAAATGTAGATGAATCAGTACAGCCAAACACAGAATTTGCTTTAATTAATCATCACTGTACATTGTGCTGTATTTTGAAGGCCTAGGTTTATTTGAATTTATCTTTAGCCTAGGTTTATTTGAATTGACCTTTAATTAAATTTATTAGTAGTTCGGAACATAAATGGCAAAAATCTGGTGATGAAATATTAATATTGTGCAGTTCATTAAAACTGGATGAGTTTATTTATACACCTTTTCATCTCAATTGAATTTTCATTGTGTGATAATGACTTAAATACCTTGTAAATGTCTCCCTTCTTCCACTGGGATGACACTCATTTTGCAATACAGGTCAGTCAGTCAGTGAGGAAAAATGACTCTTTTAGGCTGGCACTCTAGGCAGTCTAGTAAAACTTAATACATTAATGAGGACTTGCTTCTCAGTAGGAGTGACAGTCCTGTCCACGATATTTTTCTGTTTTTGCATAGAAGATGCAATTCTATCACCTTTATCTATGGATATAATTTGAAAAAAGATTTAACATAGATTTTTTGATATTTCTTAATAAAGAATGAAATATTTTGAGGGGTGTCCTAACTTTTTCACTGTATTGTTTATCTTGGCGAGTTCATATGGTATTTGTGAATTCATGCTTTTGAGTTTCGACAAGGGAACGTGAATGTTCAATACTTACTTGCTGTAAGGAGTTCTTAGAAAACTGTTATTAGGCAACTCGGACATATAAACTAGCTAATTACAAAGGCTAGCCATTTATGTGCAAGGAATATAATTTTATAGGATTTTTATGTAAATGATTTACTGTAAAGGTAAAGACAGAATTATGGTGAAAGCAAGACCAAACTTTCTTTAATATCAACATTTTCCTGAATCCTGTTTATAAAACATGTTTAAAAGATTTTCAGCAAAAAATCACTCTGTAATTACACTCAGCATTGACCACTAAGCAAAATTTCATGTGTACCATCATTCTGAGCCACAGAATCATTGCATCACAGCATAACCATTGTTAAGCTGTTGAAATATTTTTACTTCTAAAAGAAATACTACAAAAGCATTTTGTTAAACATACTGAAAATATGACCACATTTAGATGTAGCGGTTTGGTATGGTATGGTATATAGTGCCATAAATTCATGTATAGTTAATAAGGTTTAACAGAAAATCATTTGGTTATTTCTAGTGGGCTAAAATGTTGAATCAATCTTCTAAACCTTTCTCTGGCCTCAAATGAATTAGCAATGAGTCAAGTCAATCTCTATTTCCAGTCAAGTTTGCAGAATAAGGTGTCTTGACCTCAGAAACAGCTCTGAGACAGCGAATGAATATCTGGCCCTCTGTCTGCGAACCCTCTCCTCGCACTTTGCACATGGGTGCATCGCTCATCCATAAACTCCTGTCTTATCTCGCTTGCTCTCTGTGTACTCATCCAAGACTTGCAAGAGAGCGTGCGAAATCGATGTACCATTTTAATCAAAACCCAATTTCACTTTCAATCACGTCAAATTGTGATAGCTCGACCACTAAAACCTGTGGGCAGGCAGGGAATTTTTCAAGTGGTGCATCAGTCCTGTATGTAAATGTGATTCAGTTCATTAGCAGTAGTGCATTCCTGTCATTGTTTAGTACGTCGGTATCTGTAATGTACTTCACAGCAAGCACATTATACTTCACAAATGTGCTTCTTCTCTATTGAGTGCTTCAATAGAGCTTCACAGCTACTCTGGCCTGAATTGCCTCTCACTGACTGTTTTCTTTTTATTATCACACACTCACTGTTGACACTATTGAGATACATGTGATTGTGCATATAGACAATTATACTTTGCAGAAGGCTCAGACCCTCTACCCCTGAGGCAGTCTGCCGAGCATGCCCCTGAGGAAGCTTTCTAAATGTGACTGGCAGCTAGAACAGGCAGGTGACAGTTAGCATTTGTCACAAAGAAACATTAGATCTGTTAAGTCTTAGGGGATCATGCGTGGTTTTCCTCAGATAAAAAGAAAACCCACACTATTCACTTAGATTTAACACCCTTCTCATATCCTTAGGAAGG
Source organism: Synodontis membranacea (assembly GCA_025674565.1). Taxonomy (NCBI): domain Eukaryota; kingdom Metazoa; phylum Chordata; class Actinopteri; order Siluriformes; family Mochokidae; genus Synodontis; species Synodontis membranacea. Next base: position 13,132,998 of record JAOVYU010000004.1, read on the forward strand.
AAATAAATTATTGAACTTGTTTACTGCAACATGATGCATTGCGTAGGTATTACAGAATCTGCGTGGCCCTTTGATCACCCTCAAAAAATAGAATGGAAATGTGTGTTGTGCAACGAATTGCATTTTTGCTTGGAATTTAGTCATTTCAGTTGTCAGTTGTCATTTTGATGATTGGCACAGGATTGCATTTCACAGGTACAATCCATAAATATATAAATGAGCTAAATAAACACAAACACTAGGAACATGGAGGTTAAGGCAATAACCATGAATCAGTATAAGCTTTAAGACTAGAATCATATACCCTGTTAACACCTGGTTTTAAATTGCGTCTTGGGTGATTGGATTAGAAATTAAGACAAAATGTGTCATCATTGCAGGACATAGTGGGTGTTTTTGGTGTGCCAGTGCTCGAGGTAATGAAGAGGTGCAATCTCAACAGGTGGAATTGTCCGTACGTGTATGTTACCATTCTGTATGTTACTTGAAATTTTTTTTTGTGTTCTTTGCTAGCCCATGCTAAAGAAATCTGGTGCTTGTCTGGCGACCGAACTGACATAATAACTGTGCGCTTGGCCCTTTGACCTTCTAACAGCAGTAACAAAATCTGAATACAAGTGGTCTAAAACCAAGTGTGATCAGGGCCAAAATAGCAAACAAACATACATTCGAGAAAGCTGTTCTATTTCTGTCAGGATTGAATTTATAAGAAACACTTTATATTAAGAAACACGGTTTGTAGGGGTAACATTTCATTTGTGTCTGTAGATTCTGGATGTGAGGAACGTGCTAGTGGTGGTGTCGCGATGGTATGGTGGTATCCTGCTCGGCCCTGACCGCTTCAAACACATCAACAACTGCGCTAGGAGCATCCTTCTCCAAGAGGGCTACACTGAATCCTCGGTATGACACTGTAATTATTCTTCAGTCTTTTGTAAGTGCTATATCCTGATCAAGGATGAGGTGGATCTGGAACCTATGACCATTGCTCTGTGGTTTATTCAATTCTCACAGAGGAGAATTATGGATGCATGGGGAACACAGACACTAACGCAAACTCTGGCTCAAACCGAGGATAATTATACACAAATGCTTAATGTAATATACAAAAGATACTGTAATTAATCTTTTGTAATTGCTACCTCGCACAAAGCTCTGTGTAGAAGCTGTAGCTGTTATTGCTCACATTAATATGGGTATCAGTATATACAGTCAGGTCCATAAATATTGGGACATCGACACAATACTAATCTTTTTGGCTCTATACTGTACACCACCACAATGGATTTGAAATGAAACGAGCTTTAACTGACTTTCAGCTTTAATTTGAGAGTATTTACATACAAATCAAGTGAACGGTGTAGGAATTACAAGAGTTTGTGTATGTGCATGGTGGAGGTGGTGTAATGGCATGGGCATGTATGGCTGTCAATGGAACTGGTTCCCTTGTATTTACTGATGATGTGACTGCTGACAGAAGCAGCAGGATGAACTCTGAAGTGTTTCGGGCAATATTATCTGCTCATATTCAGCCAAATGCTTCAGAACTCATTGGACGGCGCTTCACAGT
>JAOVYU010000004.1:13140936-13167560 GCA_025674565.1 Synodontis membranacea
GACAAAACTGAAGGGAAAATGCCCCAAGAACAAGCAGGAACTGAAGACAGTTGCAGTAGAGGCCTGGCAGAGCATCAGCAGGGATGTAACCCAGCATCTGATTACACCTGATTCGTATGTAAATACCCTCAAATTAAAGCTGAAAGTCTGCAGTTAAAACGCATCTTGTTTGTTTCATTTCAAATCCATTGTGGTGGTGTATAGAGCCAAAAAGATTGGAATTGAGTCGATGTCCCAATATTTAAGGAACTGACTGGGTGATGTGCGGTAAACAGTCATGAAATCATATCTTAGAAATAACAGTTACAAATTAAATCCTCAGATATTTACATTTAAGTCATTTGGTAGACGCCCTTATCCAGAGCGACTTACATATATCACATCATCCACAACTGCTCAGTTGTATATGATGTGATATATGTAAGTCACGTCAATCCCAGTCAAACCCAAAAGGATGAATAACTAAATATAAGTGATCAGAATTTACTACCTAACTAGGATCCATAATGAAGGGTACTTTCACATCAGTTCTATTGCTGGGTATGAAATTTTATATTTTTATTTTGTTTTGGTTAAGTTTTACAATGCTGGTTTCACAAAAAATGTTAGCTGAGGGGTGTGCAGGTCTGAAAACGTCTTTGTTAATGTCTTTAAATCATTGGTCAGAACTTGGTGGTGGAAAAAATAAACAAACCATTGCCAAGCGTGCATAGAAAGCAGAAAAACACCCAAGCTCAGAGAACAGAGCCAGTGCTCGATGAATTACCTGATAATTATATCAAAAGTAGTTGAGAGCATTTTGTATGTCACATCGAGCATTTATTTTCTGTTTTTGTTCGTTCAGAACAGATTCATGGAGTGCTTCAGCTCTGCAGCAGCTCACATATACAGACAAAATGTTGCTCACAAGCCAAAATACATGGCATGATTGGTTCACTACCTGCAGTTTTGTCGATTTAAAGTCAAATCACTTTCTCACTGCTATCGAATCGCACTAGAGTTTGATTGGAACCAAACCCAGACCACCTCACTCATACCTGGGTGTGATTGCTGTGTTCTCACCTGTCTAAAGAACCACACTGAGAAGGAGAACACACCAGGGTTCAGTTCAGATGGACTAACACAAGGATATATGAAAGCAACCTTAGAATAGACAAAGTAAGAAGGTGTATATGGAGTTATACAGCGTCCTGCTGGTTTATGAACGTGTTTATGTGACTATATCTGCTCCATATAATCACAGTGTGTGGAGAGGTGTATTTTGGTTTAGATAGACAATATAATGTAGTGTTGCAGTCTCACAGTTCCAGGGTCCCTGGTTCAATCCTTAACTCGGGTTCATGTCTGCAAGGAGTTTCACTTCTCAGTTCTCCACGTCAGTGTGAGTTCATTCCAGGTTCTCCAGTTTACTCCCACCTTCAAAACATGCTGGTTGATGGCTCAGCAATTCTAAATTGCTCTTAGGTGTGAATGAGTGTTTGTATGGTGCCCTGAGATGAACCCTGAGTAGGATTAATCATTTACTGAGGGGTGACATTTTGAGGAATTTGCAACTTTACTCGCCAACTACAATCTGCATTCATCAATAAGGTGAGAACCAGACCCCTCATTAACCCTTATATTCGCCAATGAATTGAAAAGTGCACATGATGGCACATGATAGTTCGGTGCCTGGGCACGGTTAGCGATCACACTGTGCATGAGCCCAACTGATCCGCTCCCAGGGGCACCTCTCCAAGTGACCCAAGTGAACTGTCCCCAAGCACGGTACACAGCGATCACACTGGTCAGTTGAACCGGTCCTTGGAGTCAAACGCTCTTTAGATTTAGATTGCTTAGTGGGAGTACGCCCTATTTTTCATACTCTTAAAATAATATTACACATTACAAAAAAAAATAAAATAAAATAACATGAATCCATTAATTATTCATTAGGACTGCATTGCATGGTGTGCGGTGCCTCACAGAGGAAAACACTGTGTAATTGTGTTTTCACTTGTGTTGAAAGCTGTATATTGTCATTAAATGTCACACTTTGTGAATATGAAATCCTATTGTACGTTGCAGTTATAAGCAGACTCTAATGTGAGCTGTCAACATATTCAGTGTTAGAATACTCATTATTTTTTTGACCCTTCACGTATTTTTACAGAATACAAGGGTCCATACAAAGAGGGTAGACGTTTTATGTTACATTTTTGTTTCAGCTCCCTGTAGAGAGCTGTCTATATTACAATAGTTACATATTTATGTAGCACAGTTTTATGTTAGGAAGAGCAAACTCCAGACAATGCAGTTTTCCAAAAATATCCTGGGCAGTGTGGTGTGATACAGCCTGGCGCAAAGTTTAGTGGATTATTTTTGTATACCATCTCAGTCTGGATTACTGAACCTATCAGGGCACACCTGAACAACAAAAAACACCCATCAGTCACATTTTCAAATATTGCTTAAAAAAATGGGTGGAAGTTGTTCAACACGTACAGATTAGTATCATGAAATTAAAGCTGATATTCTGATCTTTCCTCTCCAATTCAACTTTTCATTTCAAACTCAAATGTCTTTAGTGTATACAAAAGAATTGACCTTGCTGTTCCAGTACTTTCATAGGGGACAATATGCAGTGTATATATTCCGGCTGCAGCTAGGAACTATTTTGATAGTTCAAATATATCTTGATTATTATCGCACAATTACACAATGGCCCTTATTTATCTATCAGCTTTTATAAATTTAGTTTGAGGGTGTTTTAGGCATGTGCCAGTGAACAGTAAAGGCAATAAAGATGAATACCTTTATCAAAAATACATCTTTTAATGAACATTCATGCAGATACAAAAGATAAATAAAAATTACAAATATAATTTTTTTTTTCTGTCAAAATTTACACCCATAGATAAGAAGAGCTATATTGTAACAGCAATAAAATATAAGAAACCCAGAGCAGTATTCCCTTAATCAAATCAAACAATCCATCTAAAGTTAAAAGAAATAAACAAGAGGGTGAGGATAGGTGCATTCTGTGTTTTGTGCATTATGTTGTCAACACTCTTCTGCAACTACAATAGGCTACATGTCAAAAACAGTTCTGTGTTGAAATGGAGGAAAATCACCGCATGATCTCGTGAGAGGCTTGCTCTCTTCAGAGCTGCAGAAAAGATGTGATCTGACTGGATGGATATTCACACCACTCCAGTAAGCGGTAATGCCTACGTGAGAGCATTTCGAGTCAGAACACACAATGACATCACCAACTAATGGACAGTTAAAATCCTCACAATTTACATTACTTAAACGAAAAGGTGCACAAGCAACAGAGATGAAAAGATTGATTCAAGGCTTGTACATATTTGACTTTACATTATTTAATATGGAATATATGAAAGTTAAAATCTAAAACTTTTTTTTTTATTTTTTTTTTTACCTTTTTTGATATTACATTTTTTGAGATGCACTAGTATATGGGAGAGAGGGAGAACGAGATTTATGTAGAGATAAATATTAAAAACACTTGCCTCTTGTCAGTATTTACTTTCTATAGATCATTTACTGAAATCTTTAAATTTCCCATTTATTTATTTGTGTTTTTAGTCATTTCTTTTCTATTTTTACTGTCCTTTGACAACAGAGTGTTCTTTCTCACTTACACTTTGGATGTATTTATAGAGCTGCTCACCTTTGGAGTGTGTATCCCTGACATTAAACCAACATGGCCAGTTTCAAGGTTACACATGTCACAAAATTCAAGGATTTGGAAGAGGCTTATATAGAGAGGCTGACTTCAGAGATTCATTTGTTGCTTCCTTTCCTTTCATTTCTGTGCAAATAAGGACATGTGAGCAGCTGCAGGATTGCCATGGTTACGAAGGAGGCAGGGCTGTTCTGGGTTCTCACTGAGGTTCCCTAAGATCTGTACCCTAATTAACAGATATACCCTATACCTATACGCTAAGTGTAGGTAAAGATAAAGATCTCTTTTCTGTGTGTCTACACACAAATAACACTGTTAAGAAACGTTCCCATGCCAGTGATTGAAAATCACCTTTGTAAAAATGGCGAGTAGAATTGACTGATATTAGCTTCACCTTTAGTTTATTTAATTTAATTTATTTATTTTACTTTTCCTACAAAAGAGCACGGACCTGGAGTGGAAAAAGTGAAATCTGTAATTTGCATAGTGCCCATCTAGTATATGGAATGTAATTGTTAATCCTACACACCTTTTGAAAAGCATAGCATCTCTAAGTGAGCAGTGAGCTTTCAGCAATCATAACATCTTCAGACTGATCTCTATGACTACTCACAGCTTTATTGTATGAAGATTCTTTTTTTTTTTTTTTTTAAAGGAAACATTGTATAGTACCTACCATTCAGTGCAATTAAGTGAGGTTTTTTTTTTTTTTTTATCCCCGCCATATACTTAAATACAATAGGAGAAAATATCAAGTCTACATAAAGTACAAAAAGAAAGCTACATAAAGTGCAAAATGCACGAGTAGGAGGTTGATTTTACAGCTATTTTTCATATGTTCATGTTCTTGAATTCATCAGAAAATGCATTGATATCCACTACTCGGTTGCTTTTTTTGAGACTTCACCATGAACATCATTCATAAAAGGAAGCTTATTATCAGAAATCACTAGTGGTTAGTATTGTTCTTTAATCACAGGACTTTTCATGTATACTTATAACAAATGAACAAAAATTGTGGAGGAATGACTGTGGAGACATGGCCAGCAGGTCAGCAAGGAGTGTCTGTTGTGCAAAAGTATAATGAAATGCTATTTTTATACTGTGCATTGCCACTAATCATGTAGTGTTTGGTTTAAGTTTTGCTGTTAATGACAACGATTTGTGTATAACGATGAGAATCTGGCTTGTCATACATGTGCTCATACTAAAAAATTGCAGATAATTTCAAGCATGTTTGAAAATGTTGCAGATTGTTAAACAAATGGCAAAATCAGGTCAAATTATTATTAGTATTAGTAGCAGTAGAAGAAGAATTAGCAGTGGTAGTGTAATAATAATAATAATTATTATTATTATTATTGTTATTATTATTACTACTGTTATTACTGTTATTATTTCTGTTCTATTATTAATATTATTGTTGTCACATCTGAATTATGGTGCCAGGATTATTAATACACTGGATGATGATTATGATGACTGATGATGACTGATAATGACTGATGAGGATGATGAAGATGACGATGACAGCAGTCTGCCAGCATGCATGTTTTGGTCTGTATGTATGCAGGAAGTGTTCTTCCTATGAAATGCACAGATGCTGAATATCATTACTATCCCGCTGTGCAAATTAAATAACTGACTCATTTTCCCAAACATGACAGAAGTCTGCTTGACAAACAAGTCAGACCTTTGAAAACAGGCTGCTGATGAAATTCACTGGGAGTTCATTAGTTTAAAAGGGGGAAATGTTGTAATATTCCAGTTTGGGAAGAGATTTTGGTATCTGATATGTTGATACTAGCCATCTTTCCCTGTAAAACAATGTCATTTCAGTTCATTGTGAAGTGATTAATGCCATCAGCTTGCCTTTCATATATGATCTGAGTTGCTAGTTTAATGAGTATAGTTATGGGTTAAATAGGTAAAATTTTGAAAATACTGCATGTAACAGCTGCATTTTCAAGATATATTTTCAAGATAATTTAACTGTTAATTTTCATGAATGTATTTTCCAAGCTGTATATTTTGACTTCTAGAATACAAATCATTATGAAATACTGTACTTAAATTGTGTCTGTGCGTGATATCAAATATAAATCCTACTACTATAAATATGCAGAGATAAAATGCTATTTTTACTCTTTGAACAGACCAAAACCAGAAACTAGAAAGGGGTAAAGCAATCTCATGGTCCAGAGCAGCTCCAGCAACAGCACTGCTGCAACCCATTTGTAATAATTATGTAATTTTTTTTTTCCAATTTGTGGTTCAAGACCTCCTCCCCAATCACTGTTAGAGTTCATTCACCTTCCAAATTTCACTTTAAACGTTAGGAACCCATGAAAAGGTACAACACTGACATAGCATTCAGTATCTAGCTGGTTACCTGGATAATGTTCAGAAACAGATAATAGTAGTAAAAGTTTTTAAATGAAAGATTTATAATGACCTCTAACATCTTACCATATCACATTGTACATTAGCCGCTGTAGCTAAGAAACTGCAAGCTTACCGAAATATTATATTCCTGCAAATATAACTGGCTAACTATCATAGCTAATGTTACCGACGATCATTGTAATGTTACCTTCCATTCCCCATGCCAGAGGATGGTAAGACAGACAAGCTCGCATGTTCATTAGTCAAAGTCCATTAGTTATTGTATCTAAAAACATGCAATCTTCTTTAACAACTATGTTCGTACAAATATAGCTAGATAACTACCATAGCATAACTTTGTTGACTAAAAAAGGTAATGTTCATTTCAGTTCTCCCTACCATTGCTAAATACATGGGTATTAGCTAGTAACACTTGCTAGCTGTAGGAAAGCACAAAAAATAGTAGTTATATTTTGATAAGTATGAAGAATGAGAACTCAAAGACATAAATGTTTTGGCCCTGTAAATAGATAGATGTTTCCGATCATGTTGAATCCCAAAAATTTTAATACAAGAAATAATATTGCTGTTAATATGTTTCAAGTTAATATTTTAACACCACGTAAAAAGTTTTTGTTCTCTGCGTTCAGGAATAATAGATCTGAATTTATTGAAAAATCTTCACCTAGTGTACCTGATATTTATGTTCAAATAATGAATGTGTGTTGCTATAATAAAGGGATCTTGAAGTGGTTCCTGGCTCTGAACACTTTGAGATATCCTGCTTTATGACTGCTGGCTATTTAGGATTCTTAAGATGAAATAAAGGCGACCACAAACGTATCTCCTTATTGCTTACAAGCGAAGACGGCTTCTGTTAGTAAAACGTGTGATAAGGCGATTAAAAATGTTTTTGAACCACCTCTGGTGACATCCTAAAGCGTAACAGAATATTTGTACCAAAGAAATTGAAATAAATGTATGTTATCTTGTAGCAATACACCATTTATTGCTTTTCATGTTGGGAACCTAACTTTGGATCTGACATCAAGGTTCGTTGTGACATCAGTACTGTCACAGGAGGTTTGCGTCATTTCAGCGTATGAAAGATCAGCACTGAAAGAAACAGTCGTTTTGCTACTCAGGCTTCATGTTCGAAGTATTTCATATTCTCCCCATTTTTCTCTTATTTCTTCCTCAGGATGAAGTATCAAAACCTGGGGGAAAGAGCAAGAAATCCAAAAGCAAGAAGATGAAGTGAAGTCATGCTTGTGTGTTTGTATAGTGTCTTAGGAAGGTGTGCGTCGTGAGTGGATAAGGAGGTAAACGTTGAATACAACAGAAGAAAAGAAGGTGTTGAGTGAAATTTGACAGCAAGGACTATTTTTTTAACAACAGAAATTTTTCATACTTTCAATATTGTATTGTAAAGTGAATTTTCATAAAACTTTTACAAAATTAAAACTGGCCAAGGACGCTCCATAAGTCTATGATTTGTGATTTGCATACTGATTTGCAAATCAAGGCATAATTGTCTTTTAAATGTGTCTGTTAGCATGAAGCATTATCTCCCATCTGTGTGCGTGTGTTTGGTGGGGTGTTAATGCTGGCAGCAAGGCAATGTGTCAAAGCCTCTGTTTCACACAATCCTTTTATAACAAATAGATAGTCACTGCCATTAAAGCATTTTCAGCAGAGCTTTGATCAGTCCTTCCATTGTTTTCAACTGCTCGGCTATTTATTCAAATCCTTACTCATAGGCACTTTTTAATCTCCTGCATCACTAAAAGTTGTTTTAATCAAAATTTAAAAGGTTTTTTTTTTTTTTTTTTTTAACTCTGTCTCTAAACACAGGCATGCTTCTGTTAGTAATAACAGAGGAGATAACATGAAATATCAAATTTTCAAATTAGATACAAGTATCAGACAGAAAAAGACTGTGTATGATGTTCTGATATTTTTCTTGATTTGATGTGACCTCAGCTTTAATTAAAGAACAAAGATAACAGAGTGCAATCTCTGAGATTTAAAACATGCAGTAGCTCTGTGTGAATATACTGTCTAGCACATATATGTTTGAGAGCTAAATAAGTAATAAGCGAACCGCCTGTGATTACAATGTTATAATTATTATATATATATATTTTCATTTATATTTATATTTTATTACATTTATATTTATATATATTGCAGAATGTCCCTAAAACAAATTCCTCTCATCACTCATTGTAACCGCCATAAACCAGGGAACAAAAATGTGTCTTGTTATGTCAGTAAGAAACCATAATGTGCTCTATTGTGAAGACTTGCCTGTGGCAGAAAACTCAAAGTTACCCCTGGCTGTTACAAAGTTCTGACACTTGAGACCCCATCTATAAATGTTAAATGACTTGTATCCTAACAGAACATTTCAACATATTACCAATTCTGCACTTTTCTTTGTTAAATAACACAATTTCTAGCCTTAAATTATATGAAGCGTCCAGCATACAAGTCTCTTTGTGAGCTGGTTCTGGAAAAATAAGGTATAAGAATGAGTATAATATAAAATGCATTAATATTAAACTGCTGCTGCAAATAAAAATAAATAGTCGACACTTTCTGGCCAATCAGAATCAAGAATTCAACAGCACGGTGGTATTTGTAAAAGTTCATACTGTGAAATTTATAACTAATCTAACTTCAGAGCATATTTGATTGTTGTACTGAATCCCTTATTCTCCAGTTTGTTTCACTTCTGGACAGTTGGTCTTTTTGCTGTGTCTCTCTATAATCTTAACTGATTCCCTTTCTTTATAAGCTTCACAATTTTAACTCCATTCCCTTTGTGCTTCCCCGTTCTCAACCACTCTTCCTCTGTCTCTATCCAATGAATATTAATGCACCTTTTGACTGTTGTCACGACCCTTTCTGATTTAGTTCTAGCTGTCTTCCTCTCGAGGGGCATTGCTAAAAATTATCATAGACCTTTATGTCATGTGCTTCCTCATGTGAAAAGCCAAACATGATCTGCATAGGAAAACACTCAACCTTACTTGTTCAAGGACATTGTGTCAAAACAAAGGACGCACGCATGCAAACAGTACTCGAAGTTGATTTTAAAATTAAAAAATGATACAGAGTTGAGTAATTTTCAAAAGCGTACTCTGTGTTTCTCAGACATATAATTCCATGGTGGCCAAGGTGTTTCAGACGTTTAACTTGCACTCCCCGGCCACTTTAATAGAAATACCTGTAACAGTGCCCATTTGTACAATTATCAACCAAAAGTGTGGCCGCGGTGCATGTTATCATGCAGATAGATATCAAGCGCTTAATGTTCATGTCAAACATCACAATGGGGGAAAAAAATCACAATTATAGTGACATGGTTGATGAGAGAGGTCTGTGGAGAATAAATTAAATTACTGCTCTTTGCAAATGTGTTAAGCAAAAAATCATAGATTAAATTAAAAAAAATTCTGATGCTCCCAACATTTGACATAAGACATAAGACCTATCTTCACCTTTTTTTGGTCGTTTTTGTGCTTGGTCACAGAGAGAATTGATAAAATGTAAGCAAGGTTCAAGCTAATGTTGCATCATGCGTCTCATATTAATGTTGCCTTTTTAACAGAGAAAGACGAAAGCATCGAAAGACGAAAATGACCTGCCAGGGTTCTTGAGTGGTACAACAGTAAAGATCATCAGGCAATTGTGACTTCAAAACCTGATGATGCCATAACTGTCTACTAACTAGCAATGTGTCAAAGAGAGCATAATTGGTCTTCCCTTTTTCCTCTGTAAATGTGAGAAATGGTAGCCAATCATGAGCATTGAGAATTGAACAGTTATCTCTCAGCTCTAAGCGCACTTATCTCTCCCGTATTGTTGCATGTGCAGTAGTTTGGAGGAAGCCTGTCACCCTTTATCCTCCAATGGTTAGCTGTAGCTGTCATGCAATAAAGGAGACCTATCTAGTGGGTGGGACTTGACCATGAGTAACTTGGTAAGAAATGGGGTAATAACATATTGCTGGTAGAGATATGATAGTTTACTGGTGCACTGTTATATATTTTTATAACCAGTATTGTAGCATGCCAGATACATACATGAAATATACTATAATATCTGTAAAACATTCTTGCTTTGGCCGGAATAAAAATTATTTCTACTTTGTTTTGTTTCAGCTATACTAAGAGCAATCCCCTTTATAATTATTGTTGTAATAAATGTTTCCTTAAGTGAACAATAACTGCACTAATCATAATGATAACTTATAATAATGGAAGAGAAATACTAATGAAAATAGAAAAGAGTGCTATTGCTGTTCGTGATATTTTTTAATGTCAAAGTTTCCCCTTTTGGAAATTAGATATCATGAAGGACCTTAGAAAGATTATATAGGAAATGGTCACGCTACATTGTAGAATTGAGCCACTGTGTTATCTTTAAGGATCTATTCATTTAAATCTTGTGTTTACATAAAACCAACAATACAGTTATTGTCTTATGGTTTGGTTGAAATGGATAAAGTTGGATTAAATGATTAGCACAAAAATCCCCCAAAAAGAAAATGTATCTAAATTGTTAGTGGAAAGTTAAATGTATTGTTTAAAATTAATTTATCTTTATATTAGAATGGCATAATTGCCAACTAATTTTGTGTGGAACAAATACATTGATCTGATTCATCTACCATTTTCGAAATTATACTTTGAACGAGATTCTTAAACAGTAACACGAGTTACTGTTTACATGCTGTAGTAACCTTCTAGGTAGTCTCACAAGCCGTGCTTCATTAGTAAGGAGGCCAAGAACAACCTGCTGCCTCAGAAATTTGAGTGACGTTGATGACCAACAGAACTTAGTCTTAACCTGTGAGTAAATGTGTAAGATGCTTCCTTTCACTCACCACTATATGCTTTAAACACTTTACGACATTGTTTAAATACAAGATTATGTAATTTATTTTTTATTAAAAATAAAATTTATGTAATTTAATTTATCCAGAGACTATATCTTGGCCTGAAAATTTGTCATGTTATTAAACGTATGTTTTCCTGTTGGAAACCAAAATACAACATGCACATGATCCAATCAGATTGCAACCTTCAAGATTCTGACACTTGTGGCCAGAAAAGTGTACCAGATCTGGGGCTATCTCAGTTTAATGCCTTGTAATTTTAAAGGATGCTCTTTGTACTATGGTGTTTCAGAAGCACCTCATTTACATTGTGCAAACAAGTTAATCCAGCAGCTTGAGAGCAAAGTATAGTTTTCTGACAAACACAAGTCCAGATCTTTTCATCCGTACACAAACGTTGACGCACAGGCATTAGCATTGCATGAAGGTAATTCATTTGCATTGTGGATGGTGATGGTATTAACTGAATAAAATTAATTGGAGAAATCAAATCAGCTAATTAAACATTGCCCAATATGGCCTTGGGGTAAAAGGAAAGCAGGATTCAATGGTAATGCATGCTGTTTTTTCTATCTGAAGTGGGTCTCTTAGATGGCTACTGTTGTTTACTCAAACAAGGGTCCAGACCCTTCATCTCAGGAGATCAAACATCACAGGGCTGCTGCAGAAATCAACTGTCTCTTATTCTTTTTTTGAAGGAGGTGGACCACACCAGGACAAAAGGATTCAGTCTGTCACTTTAGGCCATTTCTTATTCACCCCCAGCTGCTGCAGTCACAACAGATGTATTAAAATGATTTGGAAGTAACATCTCGCAGGATTTCCCTTGCAGTTTTTTTCCATCTCCTCTACATGTGGAAGGACAGTCAGACTGATGATGCGAAAACATTGCTAATGCACCAACAGTCAGACCTGACATCCTGAATAGACCACATTTTACCCCTCACATACCAACATTAATATTGGAGAACAAATCTGAAAGGAAAAATCACAGTAAAAAAGATTAGCCACATTTTGTCGCTTTTGCACTAACAAGTAAGCTGTTAATTAAGTGACCTTGATTTTGTGACCCTTTTTAGAAAAAATATTCAAGAATAGCAATACATAATAAATTCAAGAAAACCATATCATTAATTGCCGTAGTTAATGTCCAAATACTATCATTATAGAATTGGACTGATGTGTCTGGCTAGAAGAAACTTTCTACTTACAGCACAGTGATTAGTAGTAGTTTGGTGGAGTGACATAGTTTCTTCTTTTCAAATATCCATTTTCAGGTAGTTTGATTAGGCAAGAGAATAATTTTATCCAGTACAATAGACACGAATCTAAAAACATGACACACAAAACATCTTTTTTTAGTTTCACACATTGCAAGTATAAATACTCATTCCATATATGTAAATAAATGTAAATATCATAAAGTATAAATGTAATAAAAGTCAATAATTACAAAAAAATATAATCAAGTCTCTTTATATGTAAACATTTCCAGTTCCCAAAAAAAAAGGGATCCTTTAGAGTGAGTATTTATATACACATGGAACTTTTGTTATCATGTACCCTACTTTAACCTGCTTTGTGGTGTTGCACAACGAGAAACTTTCCTAATATTGTTACAGGACCAAATAATTTTTTTTCTCCGATTTCCAAACCTGGGTATTGGATTGGTGCCACCTCAATATATTTTTTTTATTTATTTGCCCAAAGTAATGTTTCCTTGTTGCTGATATTTAGCTAGATTTAATTTTTTATTTTTTATTTTTCATAAATCCAAATGGATTTCTAGTCACTATATTTTAGAACCTATACTATATAGTGCACAATATATGTAGGATATAATTTGTGGCACTCACAATAGGATTTATTGTATACATTCAACATTTTCTCTTAAACCCTAAATGAATACATCCTACTTTCACAGGTACTAATATGTGACGGGAAACAGACACAGGTACTGTATAGCTCTGGATTTGGTCTAATGGAAACTGACTTTTGGCACTGCTAGGTTAGCACCAACTCTGAACCATTACTAAATAGCATTATCTCTTCAAAAAGGCTGAACAGTTGGCAGAAGATGGAGCCACATGTGGTGAGGAAAAAGAACCATGAAACAAAAGAGAGTAACAGCAGATGTGCCCACTAGTCTTCCTAGGTACCACTGTAAACCAAAAACAACCGTCTTCCAATATTTTTTATCTGTTGTCTCAAATGTAATAAAAGCACAAATGTTTTCTTGGATTTGGAGATTTATGTGCTGGGATTAGTGTAATTAAATTAGAGCAAGTGACCTACTTTTATTTTCTTTTATCTTACTCCTGCAGCACTCTATATATGCAGTAAGAAACATGGTGCCAAAGTGATCTTGGTGACAAGTGCCTCCAGAACAAAATTGTAAAAATCAAAAATCATTGGCAAAGGGTTGTTTCTATCTCACAAGACATATTTTATTCTTTTGGTAAATTTGTTTACCAAGAATAAAAGTGAGGCACTTATAAGCCTGTGTTTGGCATGTCTGTGTGTCGTAGGAATATTTTGAATGTGAATATGCATTCGATTGTTTTTTATTTGATGCAGCAGCGACTTATTAGTAGTACACAGAGAAGTTTGTAGGAATCTCATTGCACTTAAACCTCAACCAATCATTATGTAAATCATTTGATAAAACACTGGCTGGCAATTTAGTTCTTAACCAAAACAAAAGATGTGCCAGCCTGGTCCATTGTGCTGTTGCTTAGAATGGGAGACATTTGGCACCAACTGAAACAACAGCAAGGTGTTTTTGTTTCAAATTTATAAATAATGGGGAGCTGGCACATGGATCATGGTCCTTGGCTTCAACACATGCTTTCCCCATAGGGTTCCTGGCAGCCGTGTCATCTTGCCATTTTCTGTGTAAACCCTTGGTTTGGACAGAGAGGGAGGGGATAATCTGGAGAGAGGGGTTTCTCCAGTAGTGTCACAGTGAGTCATCCAACTAGATTTTCCCCATATCATGGTAAAGAAGGTTCTGAAATAGACCCAGCGTGACTGTATGAACCTTCACAAAGGATTAGTAATCAGAAAGAATTTTTTTTAATAAACTTTAACTCAAACCACTTTCCATCTACCAAATAAATCCAAATAAGGATGCAAAACATCTGCTTTCTACATTAAGAGGTGAATATTTAGAAGATGAAATGACATTTTACATGATATTCTTTCAGACTTACTCAACTGAAAGCACCAGTGCTGGTAAAATCCTCACTTTTTCAAAATTTTCCCCATTTTCACCTGCCAATTCCAACCCAGCAGCCAGCCCTCCCCTTCATATGACAGCTAGCAACAGGAGAGGCTGAAGGAGGAACACTTACCCCAAGACATGTGAAGCCAACCAAACACAACTTTTCAAACTGCTGCCCATGCTGCATCGCAAGGTGGCATAACACTTCCACCCTCTTCTGCAACGTGAACTCACAATCACCCATGATTACCTAGTTTTACTGTGATTGACAAGGGAGAGAGAGTTTGTCATCTTGCCAATGCAACATATACAGGCAGTTTTGCTCTTTAGGACTCCCGGATATAGATTGCTGTGGGATGTTTTGAAATTCCAATTCCAACTAGGGCGGACACTTTTCTCTTGTGCCACTTGGAGCCCTGACATTCTCACATCTTCCATCATCCACCCTTAAAACATAAAAGTGTAGTTATTCTGCTCCTTTTATACACTCAGAAAAATAACGGATGATGCAATTAAACTGGTACATCTTTTATGTGTGTAGTAATTTGGTATTTTTTTTTTACTAGAAACATGAATGTATTATACCTCTCAAAATAGTTTACCTTTCAAAACTGAACCTTAAGGTCCCCGTTTCAAGTAAAAGAGACATTTTAACAGAACAAAAGATTTATCCTTGTTGGTTCCTCACCAGTGACGGTGACAGTTTGGTAACGTCCTTTTTTTGATGGTCTATTGGCAGCATTCGAACCTGTTTCTCCAGCATCAGTTTTATAATGGTCAGTAGGTTTTCTACCTGGGAAAGTCTTCAGGACAGAGATGTTTGTGTTATTTCCCGGTTGTAATGCTCCTTATAAAATTTCTGTTGTGAAATTAACACACATTGACAGCATTATTTAACAAAAATAGCCATGTTAAAAGCCTCTTGTTCCTTGGTTGGTTAATGATTCCACCTAAAATACTTAGAATCTCTTGTAAACAGGAAACCCTCTGTTTCAGGGTTCCACTCTGTAAAAGGTTCACCAAACAATAACTTAAGGAGTTCTAAAAGGGAAAACAGGTATTCACAGATAACAGCCTACGTTATTACACAGACAGAATACTAGGGCCAAATCATTGTCTTGTTAGCTGGGGATTCACATGTACCAGAGCTCTTAACCTTTTCTTACCGATGTGGATATTGGACCTGAAGCGGAAAACTTAAGTGCATGGGTAATTAGCACTCCCAATTAGTTGAAAATGAGATTCTAAAAGACCTTGGGACACCGTTTATTTTAAAAACATTTCCAATTGATGAACAAAACCTGCAGACACAACTATATGAAGAACAAATGTAGATCCCTACCTAAGATCTTATTCCTCTGTTTCTCAGATTGTCTATGTTCAGCTATCGGAATTTTAAATAGAGTTTTTAATACTTATGATAGGCAGTGCACCAATTGCATAGTGTGCCTAGGGTTTAAGCCTTGTGCAATGGTGCATCCTTTCTTTGCTACCATCAATCACAGCTAAGAACTGACTCATTGGGCCAAATTGTTCTTTTTTCAGCAGGGAACTGAGTCTCACCTGCTGACAGAGCAGATAATTACACAAGTTCAATCTTATCAAGATAGTACAAGAAACAGTAAGCATGATACAAGCATTAATTTCCTACAATATGGCAGTCAATTGTACTTTCATATCTCAGAGCAAGAAAAATGTAGGTAGATAGAAATCTTTTAATACCAAGGGATTTGGCTGGGTGCCACATGGACGCCTGTCTAGTAATTTCTGCTGTAGTGTGAGTGCATCAATTTCTACAGGTGTATAAAGATTAGAATCATACAGCAGTAATCATGTTTTCAATCTCTTTTTTTATAATGTGACCTACTTTTTCTTGGCACTGATCCCTAAATATTACAGTCATATATGAAATATCATGTTTCTAATCTTTTTCTTCCAGTCCATGGCACTGATCCTAAATAAAGCAATTCATCAACACATCTCCTGCGGTTTGAGTGAGTGATTTTTTTTTCCTTATCTAAATCTGTATATAAATAAAGAATCCAAGACTAA
This sequence comes from Synodontis membranacea, assembly GCA_025674565.1. NCBI lineage: Eukaryota > Metazoa > Chordata > Actinopteri > Siluriformes > Mochokidae > Synodontis > Synodontis membranacea. Next base: position 13,157,194 of record JAOVYU010000004.1, read on the forward strand.
TTGAGTACAATTTGGTTACAATCTTACAAATGATTTTTAATCAAGTGGAACTTATGCCAAACATTTACTCAGGTTGAACAAAACAGATTTAATTAAACTTGCATCATGGTTGATATACTGATTCTTTCCTTCCCTGACTAAAGAGTAAGGATACCCTCAAATGTATAGCAGTTGGCTTCAGAATCCAAATACGTGTCCTGTTGTAGAAAAGTAAGTAATGCTTTAGTGTTCTTTATACAGCAGTTACTTCCTGTCCACTAATTTGATTGGACATGTGGAATTCTAAGACTGCTGATATTTATTATAACGTTTCACTGTTTACATAACTCAAGCAGAGTTAACTATATAAAATTCCAATCCTAGCAATAGTCCATTACATTTGAAACCTGCTACACTTTATGGTCTGTCAAACAGTCTGTGTGTTGCAATACAGCTGTTGCTTCCTCTGGAACTATTTTCATTGATGGAGCAAAACTAAGCAAAATATTTACACGTAATGTCTGTGTCTGTAATAGCAGTTACTCTAAATTAATTTTTTCGTTTAAGAGCTATCGTATAAGAACAATATCACACTCTCGATTGTGCTGAAAATCAGCATGGATGTGACTTGGCCATAGGTGATCACAGCAGTGCTGATGTTCAGTACAACAGCACACTTGCTTCTGCAATATTGCTTAAATGTGGCCATATAGGAGTACCTGAACAGTGGAATTCATACTTACAGATAAAGAGAAGACACACACTTTGCTTAAGCATTGGCTCATGAACGCATTGTGCCATTCAATGCATTACTTATTAACCTGATGTTATATCCTGGTTATTTTTTGAAGATAACCATATGGTTTGGGCTCCATTTTAGCTGCTGTAAAAAAGAAAAAGTGCTGGTCTTTATTTGGCCAAATGACTTTTGTGACCGGACACCGGGGCAAAGGCCAGTAATAAATAAAAAGTTGTTCTGGATTAACCGGAACTCTTTTTCTAACAGAGCAAACAATGAATCCTGACTCTCTCTCTGTCCTTCTACTTCTCCTTGGAGATTTCTTCACTTGAGAAGCTGCTGCGGCGGATGGGCCCCATATTTATAGCTTTAAAATTGTTGTGGACGATCCCACTTGGACAGCCTAAAGTCTGCACTCAACAAAACCAATTTCTGCCAACTTCACTTGGATATTGTGGCCAGACCTTTTACAGTGGCCTGGTTAGACTCAAAGACTTTACTGGGGCTGCCATCACACGCTGGATCCGCTTCTATCTTAGCTAACTAAATTTGCTTGTTCCTTGTCACTGAACAAAAATAAATTGAACTTTCCAATATTTCCACAGATATTCCAGGACTGGTGTAGTAGGCATTTCTACACAATGCCTTACAATAAGGTCTTACAGACATATGGCCATACTTGCTGGCACTGGACACCTCTTAGCTAAGCCCTTCCTGGTTTCTAGAAAATAAATAAATAAATAAATGCAGTTTCTTTATTCATTTTTTTTTCACTCAAATAAAATGGATAGCTTTAAAAATTGTAATAATATAAAAATATATAAATATTTTATTAAATATAATGAAAACAGTAATAGGATGCTGGGTTGGATATCTTGTGAGTTTTGTTGTTTTTGTTGTTGTTGCTTTAAAGTCTACCCCACACAGGAAGCCTTCACACTTAAAAATGTGCTTTATATTTCTTTCTCAGGAGCCAGAGGCTGCGTCCCAAATCCCATTCCTCTGTACTTAACAGAATGTTACTATAAGCACGTCTCGACAAGCGGGTTACTATAGTTACCGATCTGGAGGCGTTCATCGTAAAGGGGTCGTATGCAGGTTTGTGACGTAGCCTTCAGTGCCATATGATGATGAGCGAGGGAGGCGCGAAGGATTCTTACTCACGCGCTGTCCAAGCGCGCGCTCAGTTAGTGAGCTCTGCAGTCACGTAAGCGTTTCAGAAAACGGTGTTTTTATTCATTTCTTTATTATATATTTATATTTTTATATATATATATATTTATGTATGTTTGTATGTATTCTCCTCGAATGAAGTTCTTGGCATTGGGGGATAAAAATAATTCTTTGTGAACATTTTGTAACCTGAGGACTTTTTTTTCCTGCTACAGTAAACTATCATTATCAGATATTGATAAGTTTAAAAGGAGAAGGACTTCGGACGATTCATTCCTCTTCTGTCAAAGGAAGGAAGGACACTTGGACGTGTGTTAAAAAAAAAACGAACAATGTGTGTGAGGTCGGCTCCTTTGAGGGCAGCACGGAGTTGACCATGCTGACCTGTTTCTCTGGACACACGAACTCGAGCGCGGAGCAGGAGGGCATCGGAGGAGCCACCGTGGTCCTGGCCGCATTAATGATGACCCTGGTGGTCGTGGTGGTCGTAGGAAACGCGCTGGTCATCTTCGCTTTTGTCGTGGACAAGAGCCTCCGAAATCAGAGCAACTACTTCTTCCTTAATTTGGCTATATCTGATTTTCTGGTCGGTAGGTAGGACATTTGATTATGGCTGCATTGTGCGATTACAATTATAGTCATGTTGTGACAACTTTACCTGAGTAAATCCAAAGGATCATTATCTACTGACACTCATGGTGATGATGATGATGATGAGATAATATTATAATGTAGGAAGGAGAACAAGTGAATAGACAGGAATATAGATTGAAGGTAGTGCAACATGTATAACCTATAGCCATATTTCTTTGATTAATTTATAGTAGTAACCCAGTATTGCCAAAGTGTACTATGAAAAAAAAAAAGAAATTTTGTTAACAAACATTTAGTTGTCAGTGTACATGTAGAGGATAATAAATGAAGTGCCATTGTCATTAGTTTTTTGTTTGTTTGTTTTTTTGTGATTCTCTGTAATCCCATTGGTCAGCCAGGTTCCCCCAGTAAAAATTTTTATTACTAGGAATATTGAACAATGGCCGAGGATGCATCTTCTCCATCTCTCCACTGTGATCTGCACAGTGATCCGAAGACTCAGTTATCCACAATTACATGGTCATTGTTGTATTGTCACTTGTGCATCACTGCCTCCCACACAAACGCCTGTATGTTCTGTCTAACTCAGAGGCGAAATATTCTGTCTTGTCGCCCCAATGCTCCTTTCAGGCAGATCACTGAAACTGTTAGAACAAAAACAAATAAACAAAAATTGGTTTTGTTCTGCCAAAAGCACTCCAGAATAGCCAATCCTATCATCTTCCCACAGTGCACGTGTACACACACACACAAACACACACACACACGCGCACACACAGAGACGTGCAGCATGAGAGGTTTGTGCAAAAGGTTATGGTTATAACTCCTACCTTTTTTGTATCCTCTCTGTTCTTAATAACAGGATGCGATTTTGTTAGCAGCTGTCATTTAGGTTTAAATCCTTGTGGATGATGAGAGTTGGATGTAAAGAGAATACTTGGTTCTCTCCTGTGTGTCACATCTAATCAGTTCTCTTGAGCAAGACGGAAAGCCTGCCATTGCATCACTCTTTTAGTCTCTTATTGGAGTGGCGATTTGGGCACTCGAAATCTCGCTGGCGTTAGATATCGAAAAACCGTGTCCTGCTTAATAGCTGTCGCCATCATGGAAGAGCCTCAAAGTGGGCGATCCACACAGTGAAGAGAATTTAGACAGGGAGAGTTAAAACTCTTGACTAGTATATGATCAGTTAAAGAATTCTTGCAGGGATTGAAAATGACAGGGAATGATGAGACTTCCTCAGCCCTCGTCACCCTCACTCCCTTAATAATACTACCTAGAGGTGAATGCCAGTGCATCCTTCAGGGATAAGGACTTAATGAGGTTCTTTGTACTCAGTTGTGAAAGGCTGCTCTCAAATAAATGACCTGTGCGACTCATTTTCATCTTCAGTAGAACCAGTTGCAGGAAGTATCACTTTCTTTTCATCTCAACGTGATGTGTTTGACTGCACAGATGAGAGATGCTTTGTGCTTTATAATGGTTTCGGCTCTGAATTGAAAGCCACGCTTCTGATGATTTCTAGAAAACTGATAAATGGCATTCATTATTTGACTGATATGTATGCGAGAAGGAAATTCTGAAGAGTGACTCATTTACACGTTTCATTATTTCAAGTCATCGAGTTATGTAATGCTATTATTGTTTGTTTAGGGGCATTCTGCATTCCAGTGTACATGCCCTACATCCTGACAGGCAGATGGATGCTGGGCCGTGGTCTCTGCAAGCTGTGGCTGGTGATGGACTATCTGCTCTGTACTGCTTCCGTCTTCAACATAGTCTTAATCAGCTATGACCGCTTCCTATCTGTCACCAGAGCTGTACGTACTAATTTCAATCACGTACACACATTTGTACTGACCAGACATGAACACACACTGTACACACTCCTGCGAATTTTGCCAAAGTAACTGTTTTCCATATGTTCTCCATTTTCTATTTTCCTTATGTTGAATATTGCAGGGTTGGACAAATCGCTGTTAGTTTTCTATTCATAATTGCCTGATGGAAATATGTTTGTTTGTTTGTTTGTTTGGTAGGTGTAATTAAGAGTTAGATAATAGGTTTTTGAGAAAGCAATTACCAGCTTCTTTTCTCTCATCTAGTGACATGACAAAGACAAAACACCCTATTGACTTTCACAAACCAATTTGTCTTGATATGTACAGCGGGGAATAAATAAATAAATATTTATTATATTCTGTATTCTATATTTTATATTCTAAAAATATTTAGAATCATTCTATATTTTTGTTTTTTTTATTTAATATAATTACAGTGCATATATTCATTTCAAATTTACACACATAATGTCTTTTGACTTTATACTTATAAATCCAAAAAGAATGTATTCATAAACATAAACAAACATGTTTAAAAACAATTAAATTGATATGGACAGAAGTATTTGGACATCACAAATTACCAGTATTAGTAGTTGGTTGTTTTTTGTTTTTTTTTTTCAAGAAAACTGTTGTTGGCAAATACAGCTTTTGAAATTTCTGCAGTAAGAAGTAATTTGCTTTTGCAGTGTTGTGCTTCAGTTTCAATTCAGCAAGTTTACAAGGGTCCCTCTGATGGACTTGCAATTTCAAATTTCCATAAAATTCCAATGGGAATTCAAAAAATCCAAAGTCAGGAGATTGACTAGGCCATGTAAGGCCTTCTTGAGTTGTTTTAGCTGTATGTTTGGGGTCATTGTCTTGTTGAGATATCAGTCTTCTCCTCAGACTCAGTTACTTGACCGACGAGATCAAATACATTGCTCCATTCATGTTCTCTTCGATGTCGTGTAATGGCCCTGCACCATTTGCAGTGCAGCAGCCCCTATTGTCACACTCCCAAATCTGTACTTCACTGTAGGTATAGTGTTTTTTGGGCCCTTGTTTCTCTGTACATGATGAGCTGAATTATTGCCAAAGAGTTCTATTTTTGTTTTGTCTGAGAAGATCATACTGTCCCAACTGAGTTATGATTCTCTGCATCTCTGTGTGTTTATTAGATGAGGAGTTTTGCGTGGGATATAGGAACAGAGATGAAGTTCATTGCGTTTTGTTTGTTGTGTGACTTGTTCCTGCTGCTTTCAGGTCATCCTGCAACTCTTTTCGAGTGACTGCTGGCATCTCTCTTACCTTCCTTTAATCAGTCTGTGACAAGTTGTGAAATTTTTTGTGGTGCATCTGTCCAGGGATGATTAATTGTGGAGCCATGAACGTTACCCCTGCATATTATCGAACCAATAGTTAGTGATGGGGATGAGACCACCTATATTGAATCGGTCAAGTCTGAGTCACGACAAGACTCTGGGATTTTGGTGCGGTCGATACTGAGTCGAGCCCAAGACCTAAAAAGTCAATTTTCAAGACCATCGATTTTATTAGACCTTACAGAAAAGTGAAATTTCTGTAGAGGAAATTGGGGCTTGTAGACTATGGGGCCGTTTGGCACACATACCTACCCTCTTCATATGGACTCTTATATTCTGTAAAAATACCTGAAGGTTGAAAGGTACTCAGCTGGCGACAACCTGAACATTTGATGAGGTAAAAGTTAAAAAACAAAAAGTATCCCAACACTGAATATGTTGTAAAAGTCTTTGAGATAGATATTCAGCTCCTACAACAGCTCACATTAGTGTGTTAATAATTGTATGTACAGTTGGATTTCATTTTGTGACATTGAGTATTGATTTCAAAGTGTGATATTTAATGCCATTATATAGCTCCAAACATAAATTAACACAATTACACACTGTTTTTCCTCTGTGAGGCACCTCACACCATGCAATGCAAACCTAATGAATAATTAATGGATTCATTTAATTGGGGTTTTTTTTTTTTTGTATAATTATTTTGAGTATGAAAAATAGGGCATACTCCCTCCAAGAATGTTTGACCAAAAGGGACCGCCTCGACTGACCAGTGTAATCGCTAGGTACTAGGCAATTTACTGAAAACCACTGAGTTGCATAACTAGTAGATCTGTAAGATATGTGTGACGTGTCACTACTCCACAAATTATCCTCAATATTAAAACAGTCACTCTCATGCTAATCCTTCAACACAAAATGTTGCATCGTGATGACATTAGCATTCTCGGGAGCAGAAAGCGCAGTGTGATCGCAGACCGGCGGCGAAGTGGGGAGGGGGGACAATCGCTGTTAGATGTGGTACGAGGCAGTCAAACCTAGTGTGAGTATACACATAGAAAAGTTTATAATTTTTACCGTGGTGGGCAACAAAAAAAGGTTTTGAGGTATCTCTCTAAAATCCAAAAAAACAGTCCAACCCATGATTGAGTAGAATTACTTTCAATTCCGAGATGAGACCAAGTGAGTGAAGAGGTGGTCGAGACTTGAGTACTACAACATTACCAATAATACTGACAGGGATGTTAAAATTCTTTGCTGTGGCTCTGTAGATTTTTAAAACTAAAGTGTGTGATAATGTAGAACCTTAGGAAGCTCCTTTCCATTAAATGCTACTTTTTTATATCCACCCGAATGCATTGAAAGTGTAAATATATTTCATGGCAGAAAGACGCAATTCTGATAAGAATTTACAGACCACAAAGTAACAACCTGGTTAGCAGCCATGATAAACAGAGTCCTAGCACATTCATAACACAATGCGCATGTGAAGATTGACCCTGTGGTGTCAGTGTTTTCAAAAAAATATGTTTCTCTAGTCTACTAAGAAAACCAGACAACAAAGTATTTTTAAATTGGTCCTTTTACAAAAAGCTTTCTTTTCTGAAACCTAAACCCAGTGACCCAAAACACTATATTTGTACAGTACATAACTGTAGTGAGATCTGTTGTATAACCAGCAATTCATTACATACATATCAAAAACTCTATTTTTACACACATAAGGTTGACAGTGGTTGTCAGAGGACATACCATTGTTGATTATTTTTATGACTCAGTTATTAACTATCTCAGTCGTCTCTGAATTCCGAGGTTCAGAGGAATGTCGTTCTCTATATAGTTGTATTCATTAGGATATGAAAGCCATCCTAGGCCAGTACATGTAGACATTTACTGTGAATTACTAACAGATAATATTGTGTTAAGCCTCAAAGTCCAGCATACATTCCTGAATACTTCTACTATTTTTCTCTTCTCAATCACTGCACTGGATATGATTGAAAATCAAGTAAGGTATTCAAATAAGGATTGAATGTCCATTTGACAAATGGCTTGGCAGTGTACAACTGAGAGATTAAGCTATTACTGTATAATCCATATATTGGTTAAAATACAGCAAGTGTGCCTTGTTTGGTAGTGAAAAGTCACATGGTTTTATGATTCATAATATTTTGGTGATAACAGAATAAATTATTCTGCAGTAAAAATCTACAAGAGACTATTTATGCATGATGATGATGATGATGATGATGATGATGCATGTTTTTAAAAAGCTCTTTGGAGAGTTAGTAGAAGAGAGTTAAAAATGTTTAATATCAGTCAAAACCTCAAGTGATAATACAGTGTCACTTCTGAATAAATATGGATTTGAGGTATAAAAATGATAGTGTCTAAAAGGCATAGTAAGTAATATACCAGTGCAGCTTGAATACTTGTTGAATGCACTTTCATTAAAAAAGGCAAATGAGTAAAAAGTGGTTCTGGAAGTCTGAAACAATACAGCTGTGAGCTGGATGAATATACTTTAGGAGGTTCTTTTATTCACCATTATTGCATAGTCCATAGAACCCAAGTGAACCGGCTTACCCTGAATATCTCTCTAGAGTGTTGTGGAAGTCATCTGAGCCATGGGATGCATAGCTAATAATTTCCTGTTAAGCTGAAATCTATCCTGCTTAAGAGGAAGTGAAGCCCAGCTGTGAGCCAGTAAAGTAAAGCGATGCAATCTTTAAAACAGCATTTAGATTTGAAAAGCCTGAATGATTCCTTGCCATCAGAAAGGTCTGAAATAATTCAGCCAATATTCACCAAGCTGCCAATAGCTGCAAAAGGAGCAAGCAAATTACCGGTACCTGAAAAGTCCTAGTTGCTAAACATTCCCTGACTCACCCAACTTATAACTTCAACATTTCAGTATAATATCTGTATCCTTAATTGTATTCGTTAATCAATACCTTTGATAAATAAATATAGTAGATTAACTATTTAGTGCAATACTGAGCATTGTGCATTGTTTGGCTCAATAATAGCATTTGTACGTACTTTACTTCATAAAATCGAAGTATAATGGAAAATGAAAACATTGCAAGCATTTCCAGAGTACTGTTCTCTCTTCAAACTATAGGCATGCAGCTGAGGCTTGATGATACCAAACTATGTACTGTGGTAAACACATAAAGTGGTAATCTACTGCTCTTAACTACATTCAGCTTACCACACTTTTGCATTTTTGTATTCTCTAATCTTCCCCATGTTAATGGATGACTAAGCGAATTTGGTCGGTAAGTCATGGATATATGTGCTTAGGAGTTCCTAAAAAATGTAAACTTTGATATCAGTGTTCAATGTTAATATATTTCTTTGATATGTAAACTTTGATATCAGTGTTCAATGTTAATATATTTCTTATGGAGTGAAATGGTCTATACAGTTTTTAGTATAGACCATGTGCTTTAGTATAGACCATATGTGCTTAGGAGTTCCTAAACACTATGAATTTAAAAAATGTAAACTTTGATATCAGTGTTCAGTGTTAATATATTTCTTTGATATGTATACTTTGATATCAGTGTTCAACGTTAATATAGTTCTTATTGAGTGAAATGGTCTATAGAGTTTTTATAGAGTGCCACTTTAGTGACAGTGATCATCAGTTTTTCACTAATGGATTCATTTAGCCAGGGCTACACAGATCGAACCTAATGCTGAATTTAGTTACAGCCAGTATGTCATTAATGACCAAATGAATATTAATATCAGATGTGTTAAATTAGGGTTTGAACTCTGCTGTGTGAACTGGTTTAGCAACCTTAATTAAATCTTAATATTTTTGCATTATTCCTTGATATGTTTCTAGATGTATGCATGTAATCTTGATTTATGTACTTATTTACTAACTCATGTTATTAATATTACTGTTGTTGCTATTATTATTATTATTATTATAATTATAGATTGATTAGCCTTCATTCAAATTAGCCTGCATTGTAGCTTCTCTTAATCAAAGTGGCATTTAAAGAAACTGTGTAGAGTGTAGAGCCAACATGATTAATAATTATATATGTAGTAAAGATGTCACATACTGCTCACAGAAGAAGAAATGGCTTTAAAACCTACCAGGATTGTAGAAAAATCTAGTCTGAGATGGTAAAATCTTCTAAAAGGAAATTTTTATAATATTTTGGAACTATGCTATGTTCATCAGCAGAGCCAAGTGTTAATGATTTCCAAAAATAATTGCCCACCCACAGGAAGCAGTTCTGTTGTTAATTGCTAGTTAGATTAAGCCTCATTTAATGAGATGCAGAGCCTTAATCAATCATAACTAAATTCTTCTTCGTAAAGAAATAATTAATGTTCATCCTTTCCTTCAATATATTGTCAGGCATTTAAGTATTAAGTAGTAAAATACTATTCAGTCTTTTTTTTTTTTTTTGCAGATTCCTGTATTTTACCTGTCATCTTCATTTTTGGGAACATTTCTAATAAACTGTTTCTTTAAAAAAAAAAAAACGGGCTGGAAAGCCGATGATGTAGGGTAGATTACATGTAGGGTAGATTACATTGAGATATCATAGATACCATTCTAACTATCTATCTCCTTCACTGATTTTACATTATAAGAACATTAGTGTAAAAGTGGTTGCATACACTAGATCAGGGGTCATCAACTATATTTGTCAGAGGGCCAGAGTTTTACCAGACAGTCTCCTTGGGGGCCGGACCCCCAAGAAG
>JAOVYU010000004.1:13167872-13193351 GCA_025674565.1 Synodontis membranacea
GTGTGGACCACTATTTTCTTTTTGATCCTCACAATTTTGGAATCCAGTCGCGGGCCGGATTGAATGACTCAGCGGGCGATTCGGCCCGCGGGCCGCCAGTTGATAATCAGTGCGACTAGATCTTAAATATTTGATTTATGATTCAGCTGTTTGTTAATGAAGTAGCTCAGTGTATAAGCATTCAGGAGCGTCTTTGTTGTTGTGCTGATTACAGTATAGCACCACATCAGAGCAGTACCGGTACTGAAGTCAAATCACAAGTTGAAATTGTTCCTTTTGCACAATTTGCCCTTCTAACCCCAGGAGGTGGCACATGGATTTTAGAAGTGACCTCCTTTTAATTCTCCATGGATGAAAAAAAAACCCTGATCCCTGAGCAGCTGTGCTTTTAATTAAACAAAGAGCAGAGTGACATCCTGTTTCTTGAAAAAGCAACTACACACTTGTAGACATTACAGAATCAAAGCACATTCTGCCATTTTGTACCTAATGAGTTTTTTGTGTGTCCTGAATAGATATGTAATCCACTTTTCTTAAAAAATGTCACCACATCCAGTTTATCACTTCAACAGTTATTTCTTTCTTAAAATACTCTTAAAAGAGCAAGTGCCTTCCACCAGTCATTAATGAACCATTAGTGTAAACCTTTAACATTTGAGAAGAGTTGAGCCTCAAACTACGTGTCTCTTCTATGTTGAGTGTTTCTCTGATATTTTAAAGAAATACTGAAGAATTTGAGATTTGAAGTGACGCGAAAGCAGGGTTTCATCATACTACCTTTGTACAAAATAGCATTTGAACCTTTCAGCAACTGAAATACAAAAAACAAACAAACACAAGAAACAAACACAAAAAGCATCCTGTTAGAACTTGAATGAAAAATTAAACCAGAATGTGTAAATGTGCAAACACACCAAGGTTTTATGTAATCTCTGAAATTACAGCTGTAGCACTTTGAGGCGTGAAATGCTTTAAAAAGTTAGGAAGAGCTGTGGACCAGAGCGCTCATGCCACTTTCCCCTGAGGCAACTTTTATTTCTAGTTGTAGTGAAAGTAGTATATTGCGAGAATGCACCTTAAGGACTTGCACTTGTCCACTGCAAAACAGAAGCAGATGATTGCTTTCATTGCTGCAGTCTCATTTGTCATCTTTTGAAAAGGAAGAAGCCATTGCAGTTTCTCTCTGACTGAACTCTGGAGCAATACCTGCTGTGAGCTCAAACACAAACACCACTGTCATCCATCACTAGATGACGTGCCTACACCATTACTGGATCTACAAAACAAGGAGTATTGCCCAAAACAAAAATATAGAACTTGATTTAACAATGCTAAAATGATTGCATGCCAAAAAAGGGAAGGCAAAATTGTTCTTGACATATATCAGGGAAAATTGAGAATATGAAAGTAGCAAACTTATATGTGACTTTGAAATAGCATATAACATTTTCATACATTTAATTTGGACAAATTATTCCAGCAGGTTTTTTTTTTAATATTAGAGGGTCCTTTTTATTTTCTGTTGATTTTAAGTTTGAATTGTCTTCTTTAGCACTTACACTTCTTTGTAGCTATATCGATTGTGGAATATACAATATTTCACACATAATACAAGGAGTACTCAAACCTCCACACTCATCTGTACCAGCGAGGCATAATCTAATTCAAGTGTGAAGCTCAGAGCAGTTGAGGAATAAGAACATTGCTCAAGGGCACAATTGTGGGAGTCCAGTCCTTCTAGTCATTAGCACAGAACTTTACCCGCTGCACTAACAGCCCATTTGAGAGAACTGCAGAGAAACATATTACAGTGTGGCTCACAGATCACTTCATTATCTATCCCACTGCATGTTCTATTTTTTTTTTTTTTTTAGCACTGAGCAATGTTGTTATGATACAGACTTAGGACTAATTCTCAGTAACATGAAAAATATTTACAATTTGTGAAGAAAACTAACTGTTGGTTAAGCACAACTGCTCAAGTGTAAATTTTAAATGCATTTTAAATAATTATGCCAGAGGCTTATTATTATCAGACCACTGTATCAAATCATTTTAATTAGTTAATTAATAAATTAATGGGCAATGAAAATAGACACCACTGGCTTCAAGAAAAGAGTATAAACCTTAAGTCTGTGTAGAGTACTTATTACCGCAGTCAGGGCCAGCTTCTCTGGGCCTCATTAACCAGTATACATGTAATAGTACCTTTACATCTGTGCTGACATCATGTGGAGGAAAACACAGACACACACACATTCTCGCTCTCTCTACTGCTTCAAGACAGCATTTCCTGGATGATTGAGTCATGGTTAAAGAGACACTATTCAGTGTAGTGGAGAACAAAAGATTCAAAGACCTGTTTGAGCTACAGAGAGCTGTGTGATTTCAGACTTGCCCCGATGAGAGTTACACCAACAGAGTTGCCAGTGTCAAATTCCTTACACCAAATTGGGAAAGTTTAGAAACAATGTTGTGGGTGGAAAAGTTGATTAAGGCACAAAGACTGAGATAAAGAAGAAAAAGTCTCCTATTTCCAATACCTGTATTGTTTGGGCATTTCAGATCTTTGTGTGTTTTTGGGAATTCTGTGCGTTTTGTTATACAGTGCTAAGAGTCTGAATGAATCTCACAAACTCTCATTAAATTTAAATTATTGTGAAATAATGAAAATATTGTGTAAATGGAAATATATAGTTGTGGTCAGAAGTTTACATATACTCATCATGGGCATGAATGTCATATTAATTTTATGCTTTTAATGATATATTTGTACCATTCTTTTTTCAAGATGGAATGATTATACAGCATACGTATTCAGTGATTTTTAAAAACAAGAAGCACAAGTTTGTATTTATTTTGGATTATCTCTATTTTACAAAATTATACATACAGGCTCAAATACATACACCCCACTAAAATTTGGTTAAAGGTCCAATAGCAAGTTGCAACTCGGCCAGAAGCTTTTGGTAGCCAACAACAAGCTTCTGGCAGAATTCTGGCTGGATGTTTGACTACTCTTCTTGGCAGAATCGGCAGTAAATTGGTTGGATTACTGGCATGGGCTCTACTTTTAAGCAAACTCCTTCTAGCTGTTGATTTGAGGTGAAGTTGAAGAATTTGGAGGTAGTCCTACTTCTTCATTATTCACATTCTTTACAGCAAAAGAGCCCCAGAGCATGATGCTACCACCACCATGCTTAACAGCTGGTACAGTGTTAGGTTAGGTTTGAAAGCCTCACCTACACATCTAGAAACATACCTCATTGTGATCAGATAGCTCAGTCAATTTCTCCAGAAGGCATTTGGCTTCTCCATGTAGGAAGCTACAAATTTCAGTTGAGCTTGAAGGTGTCGATTTTGGAGCAAGGGCTTCTTTCTTGTTCGGCACCCTCTTAGTCCATAGCAATGTAAAATTGCTTCACTGTGGACAGTGACACTGGTGTTCCAGCAGTTTCCAGTTCATGACAGGCTTAAGCCTTGGTTGTTCCTGGGTTGTTCCTGAACATCCTAACCAATTTCCTTTAATCTGAGTGTGACAGTTTGGGTCTTCTTCCAGACCTTGGCAAAGTGGTGACACATCTGAATAACATGTACTTATATGTAATTGTTTGAATTGATGATCCTGGAATCTGCAGTTATTTAGAAATGGCTCCAAAAGACTTTCCCAACAAAATCTCCTTCTTAGACCTTCACCAAGTTCCTTAGACTTTTCCATTGTTCTGAGTATTAGTCAAACCAGAGTACTGCCAAATCTTTTATAGGCTGGCAAAGAGAAACTTACCAGCTGCACAAACAAAAACACTAAAAAAAATAAGGCAGAGGCCTTGTCAAGTTAAAAGACAAAATATATTCAATCATGTGTGTTTTTAAAAATCATTGCAGATGTATGCTGTATAATCATTTCACCCTGGAAAAAGAATGTTTCAAATAAATCCTAAAAGCCTAAAATTAATGACATTCATGCCCATGATAAGTGTATGTAAACTTCTGACCACAACTTTATGGTATATATTCAGGTGCATCCGTTGTATGGAAAATATGTTGTTTTGAGACACTATTGTATCAAATTGAAATTTGTGACTATAACTTGTGTGTACTCCATTCCCCAGGTGCGGTACCGAGCACAGCAGGGAATGACTCGGCTCGCTGTGGGAAAGATGCTGGCAGTGTGGCTGCTGGCTTTTCTACTCTATGGCCCGGCCATTATATTCTGGGAGGATGTAGCTGGCGAGAGCATTGTTCCGGCTGATGAATGCTTTGCCGAATTCTACTGCACATGGTACTTCCTGCTTAGTGCATCTACCTTTGAGTTCTTCTCACCGTTCATCTCAGTGACCTTCTTCAACCTTAGCATCTACCTCAACATCCAGCGGAGGAACAAGAGCCGCGCGGCTCACCGAGGTGCAGAGAAGGAGGATGGGTGGAGGGTGGTGGACGGCGGCGCATCACCCTCGTCTGCAGTCTTCTTTGTCAGGACGCGCAAAGTCTCCTCCAGTGAACCAGCGACCGTTTCAGCAGTGATCGAGGAAGACATGGAGATTTCTCCATCCTCCAGTGCAGACCCCAGCTGCAGCCACTCGGTGTCTCTCTCTCTGAAGACAGTCAGTAAGAAGAAAGGAGCACTGAGCTGCTGGTTAAAGACACGTGTGATCCAGTCACAGGCACTCCCGAGGAATGGGGAGCAGTCACGTCTCTCGCGGGACAAGAAGATTGCCAAATCTTTGGCAGTAATAGTGTGTGTTTTTGGGGTGTGCTGGGCTCCGTACACCTTGCTCATGATCATTCGAGCAGCCTGTAGTGGCACATGTATAGAACATCACTGGTATGAAGTCACGTTCTGGCTTCTCTGGCTCAATTCAGCCATCAACCCTTTCCTGTATCCACTGTGTCACAGCAGCTTTCGCAGGGCCTTCGCAAAGATCCTCTGCCCCAAGCGACAGTCTGTCGGGCCACACGAGGACACCCCATCCTGCCAGTGACAGCAGACAAGATTTCACACAGTCTGCAATTGTCAGTGGAGATTATGTGTGAATGTTGAGGCAGCAGCCTGTAAAATGCTCATGTCTGAGGAAAACCAGTGAGCCCATAGGCAGCTTAATTGTGCGGAGTGACAACTTTTTCTTTTGTTTTTTAAATTTCCCATAGAAAAAAACATTTTCATTTTGGATTGCCTGTTTTCGTTTTTCAGAAATCCATACTGACCATGAAAGATAACTCGGTTAAGTGGTGAAACTGTTCCTTTCCAGTGGTCAGAAAATGTTAAAAGCAAGCTTTTGTTAAAAAAAATGTTAAAAAAAAAAAAAAAAAAAAAGCATGAGCATGTACAGTCCATTCCATTATCCTCTTGATTATAATGATCCATAAGGAAGTTGTGCATTCTAGACAGAGCTTAGAGTGTCATATTGCAAAGTTTTCTGGAGACTTTCTCTGCGTCCCTTTGCAGCACTCTAAATGTAGACTGGTGTTGTTTCTGAATGTGAGACAAACTGGTGTTAGTTTTGTCATTTCTAAGGAATGTGACTTGTGTTTTCACAGGTTTGATTTATAATTTGGAAGGACAGCAGAACTTGAGCAAATGTTCTGTTGTTTTAATCTGTCATTTTAACAAATAATGACGAATGGATTCACGCATGTGTGGATGTCTGGACCCGCACATGGTGTGTGATTGTATTGTTGGCACTTAAATAATGAATTGTGACTTGGACAAAAAAAAAAAAAAGAAAGTAAAGTTTTAAGAAAAGGGTGATTTTTAAAATCCTTGTACTTATATTTCCTCTGATTCTCAACTGATTTGTTGTTTCCATTAATAAACTTGACATTTGTGAACACTATAAAATACCATGCAGTTACAAACGCCCTACAGGTGTGTCAACTGTAAGCAATTATTCTTAATGTCTAGTTATTCTGAGCAATCCCTAAAACAATGACTAGACCTTTATATGACTGCAAAATGTAAATCACATGATTTTCTGAGACATCGGCAAACAGGACGTTCAGTAAATCTCATATAACTCACCCTTCTGTCTTACACAGAAATCTGATTTATTTGTCCCACTCGGTCCAAATTGCATATTACGACTAAGATCCAGCGCAGAGTAATCCAGTGAACCGCACCATTCCACTCCACACTTTGGTAAGTAAAAGCTATTTTTCCAGATAAACTCAAGAGCACTCCAGTCTTAACAGCTGGATTTCAAGCCCAACATCAGTCAGTAGCATCCTCTGAAATCCTAAAGTTTGTTCAAAACCATTTCTACATCAATGCTTGTGTTAAAGAAAGAAGCCAAATAAGCTGAATGAGGGAAAAAAAGGCAAAGGCAGAGAGCAAAGGTGTGAAAGGTATGGAACTTTTTCATGGATTTAAATACCATCACCATTTTGGTCGGTTAATAAATCTGTGGAATATATTTTTCGGAGGAAAAAAAAAAGGCTGGAGTTTGGTTCTATTTCACGTATGAGGAAACTTCAGTGCACAAATCCGTATTCAGAGTAGGTTCCTCATATTCACTGACTGCTCTTATAAGATTTCCCCCGAATGAAACAATTCGTCGTGACGTGAAACAATAGTAAAAAATAAATAAATAAATCCCACGAGAAGCTGTAATGTGTTTGCTTAAGTTCTATAAAGTCTGTGGATCTGTCATTAATTCCACTCACAACATGGCATAAACGTAAGTGAAGTACAGTGGTTCTATGTAACTATCTTTTATATGAGGAGA
Source organism: Synodontis membranacea (assembly GCA_025674565.1). NCBI lineage: Eukaryota > Metazoa > Chordata > Actinopteri > Siluriformes > Mochokidae > Synodontis > Synodontis membranacea. The sequence continues at coordinate 13,174,595 of JAOVYU010000004.1, forward strand.
ATATTAACTAGGCCAGATTTCTGAATAGATATCTTGTGTGTAGAATCTTGATAAAATAGGAAAGCAGGTCAAAAAAATCCCCAATTCCGAAAAAGATGATTATCATGGCCACAGAAATGTGCTAAGAGCAGTGCTATAATTTGTGATCTCTCACTTTTTCTTCCTGACCTTGATGATATAGGCTCATAATATAGCTAGGAATCAGACATAGCTAGTGTATTTCTTCACAACCACCATTAGTGTTCTCCTGTTGGTTTGTGGGTGAAGACAAAACAGAAAGAGCCTCATTAAAGAGCTGGGAGCAGGGTACAGAGTCAACACGCTTTCACATTAGGCTCCAGCGCAATTTAAAACGTGGCAGAACTATCCAGGGCCCAAGGGCAAAGCCGATGAGGAAGGCAAGAGCAAACTCATTTAAGGGTGTTATCTCGCCCATCCTGCAGCTCCGCTAGCCTGAGAGCTTAATGAACAGCGCTACACGCTCATACACACATTGTGCCCCACATAGCTGCTGATAATGCTCTTATCGATCACTGGTTTGTAGTTTACAAGGAACCCGTGCATGAGCGGAATCCGTTCCTAATTAATCCTTACACCTCTTTAGAGATGATTTGTTTCGGATGGTGGGCTTTTATTAACACACACATGAAAACTAGGGATGCAGCGATAGCAAATTTTTTTATAATGTGTGCCGAGCACACTGAGCAGCAGCAGCTATCATGGTCATTAAAAATGAGCACTGTAAATTGTATCTTAAAAAGGAAAGGAAGACTCATGTCAGCTTCCTCGTGCTCCTCGTGTATTTTAGATACTTTTAAAACTCCATAAAGGTCATTTATATTGTAGAAAGATGCTGCCGTTCCTCTTGATATCTTCACAGAGCAGTTTGCGGTGTGCTTTGATTGCCATCATTAATTATAAAAAAAAAATAAAATCTTGATCACTTATGTCATCTGTTTATTTGCGATACAGACATCACATTTATGGCACATAGTGTCACCTGGTACTGGTACACCTGATGCATCTTTATGAATAAGCAGTGCATCAGTGTAATGGGTGCATCCCTATTAAAAAATTGCTCATGGCTTTTACACTTCACTGCAAGTAAACAAAACATCCAAGAGAAGCATTTAACCCTTTCAGAACCGGATACATAAATGGTCTAAATAGTAATTAGCACTAGCATGTCAGTGAACCTGTAGGGCATTGAGGCAGGAGAAAAGAGCCTGTGTAAATAAGTGACATGTCGGTGCCATTAAGTTTTGTCTGCGCACACACTAGATGAAAGCGGGCGGTGGGTGTGAAAAGCGCTGGCAGTTGGTCAGTGGGTGTATGTTGCACATTTGCAGTGATGTGACAAAAGCAAGACAATAAATGAGCCCCCTACAACATCGAATTCTGCAGCCACCACAGCCACTTTTCTGGATTCTTCAAAAACACTTCTTCAAAAACTTGCTTTGAACAAGAATAGAGGGGGATGGACATAGGGCAGAAAACACAGCTGTACACACTGTATTAAAACAGGACTTAAGATGTTCCAAGAACAGAATCACATCCCATTCAGACGCTGAATGACTCGTAAAAGTGAACACTGCAAATTGATTATAATGATGGAAAATAGATGATGCAACATGCATGATGCAACTGACAGGGTTCAGTTCCAATGAAACTCCGTGAGATCTGAACCTGCTAAGGTATTCCAAGAGGAGAGCCAGGCAGTGGCATCTGGTCAGAGCACATGAACAGAATTCAAATGGCCATGGAGAGGACATGTAATATGCATGGCTCCACCAGAGGAAACAATGTGTGTGTGCAAGATTCAAGTGTGAGAGAAAAGTGCTGGAGATGTAATGAGTCTGGTTTGGCAGGTAGATGATTAAATGGCTCAGAGTAGGCAAGACCGTGAAGTCCAATAATAAAACGGTGTAGAGAGACAGGAGTTTAATTGATTTATTTTAAAAAGGGAAGCTTTCTGAAAGCAAAGCATGTGCCACTGCAATAATTTTCGATTCCCCATGGTAACAGGTTAGGATCTGATGTGTTAAAATTGCCAAAAGTAATCATCACTGCAGTCTTAAGGAACCTTGCTAAACTGGTGGGATAAGAGGATAATATTCAACTCACGAACAGGCAATAAATTTCCATCGTATAAACGAGCATACAGGGACATATAAACACAAGTTAAGAGTCATCAATGATGTGTTTATCCTGAGAGAAGCACTGTGGATTAACTTTCAGAAATTCCTGACAGAAACTTTCCTACACAAATACCCAAACTCCCTCAGAAAACCTGCGCTACCATTAACTCATGTATTTTTCTAAATATCTTCACTGCCTGCTGCGTACCATTTTGAGGAACACTGTAGATCTAAATAAAAATACCTGCTTGCTGATTTGGTAGATGGAGTCTTCTCTATGATACAGCATTGTGATATTAATATTAATGAAGTGTGGAGAATGACGTGAAAAATGTATCCTAAGACAATGAATAAGCCTTGCACTTATCCTTATTAAGTAGGGATGTGCATGCCGGATTTAACGAAAGTCTCTAGTTGAGTAGCTATAGAATGATGCAGCTGAGCCTGAGGAACTGTCAGAGCCAGAAATCCACAAACAGGTACAGCTCTTTGAAGCACTTAACATAGTAGTGTTACATTACACTATTACCAACAGTGCCTAAACAAAACTGTTACTGATTTTACTCGCCATCACCACACAAACTTCTGTATTTAGCATGCTATCCCAGTGTCCATGTGGGTTTCCTCCCACGTCTTAAAATATACCGGCTAAAAATAACTCGCTGCTAGGTGTGAATGTGTCTGTGTACACGGTGCCCAATGCAGAATTCCCACCTCATGCACAGTGTTGCTGGGATAGGCTCCAGATCCACCATGACACTGACCACAAAAAAGTTCTTGGTGAAAGAAATGGAGTGAACAAGATTAAAAGAAAGTCATACCCATATAATACTATGCAAAACATTTATTGTATTATGCATACAAAACAATTCATATCACACAAGTAAAAAGTCGTGAGAAAGTTGGCCTGTTCGCTCTGTGTTCATTCCTTAGATGAACGAGATGCTTCCCCCCACCCCACCTTTGGTCAATTCAAATTTCACTCCTTTCACATTTTAAATGGCTCAAACTTATCGGATGAGTCTGTAGCTCATCACTGCTGTTTCAGATCAGCTTTACAGTAGATCATTACTGTATTTAATATCCTGCAGTGCTGCACAGAAAACACAGGAAGCGCATGTCATCTGTTACACATCACAGTCATGTCTATTAAAACCTGAAGAAAAAACAAACAAAAAAAACACCATCTCTGGCCAACAGTGTTGAATTCTAAAAATATGCTCAGATTTCTATTCACAGATGTGGAGTGTTTAAAAAACTAAAGTGTTGATTTTATTAGGTCAGAGGACCTGTAACAAAAGCATACAAGTTCACTTATACTAATGAAATCTGTACAGTGACACCTAAATAAATGAGTGATCTTACCACATGATCACAGATTAAAATTTAAAAGGAAAAACACACTGTAAAATAAAAATGTAAACCTGATTTCCAAAGTCCCAGTAAAATGATTCAATATGCAAAGTGCTCTACTGAGCAGACTACTAATAATAATCCCAAAAAAAAAAAAAAAAAAAAAAAAGCTCCCAGGCCAATATTAGAATGATAAAAGGTTGCATCTGATATCACCAGCGACTAATAATTTAGACCATGTTTAATAATTCATTTTGCTTTCAAATGCATATGAAGTCCACCTCAGCACCACTGGGATTCCCTTCTGTGCACGGGGAGATTAATTCAGGTGGTTATATCTGTCCTGAGAAATCAGCTTTGCAAACCTTTTGCAATATTCTAATAGCTCATAGAATTTTTACATTTCTGCTGGTGGAAACTGGGCTAATTTCAGCATCTCTCACCGTTACCAGTGCACAACAGCAATCTAAAGCTGGTACTGAGAGTGGTTGGTGTATTTGCAGCCCCAAACCCTACATTTAGAACTATAGAAAAATACTAACTGTGTACTGTCTGAAAAACCTCATTTTAACATTTACAATATTGAAAAAAAAGGGGGAAAAAAAAGAAGCATATCACACACAGTTTAACAAATCATAATATATAACAGCTGCATTTGAATGAACAGGGTGGAAAAGTACTTATATTTAATATGACAATATTTGGCAGTGGCTTAAAATATGCTTCAAAATTGTAGACACCTGACCATCAAAATATGGTTGCTCCACATGCCATTCCAGATTTGTTCCCTCTTTTCTGTTCTTCTGGGAAGGCTTTCCTCTAGATTTTGGAGTGCAGCTGTTGATATTTGTGTTCATTCAGCCACAAGACCATTAGGGAGGTCTTGCACTGATGTCGGGTGAGGAGGTCTGGGGTGAAGTCAGTATTCCAGTTCATTCCAAAAATGATCAGTGTGGTTGTGCTTACGGCTCTGTCCAGATGACCAGAGTTGTTCCACACCAGTTTTGACAAACCATGTCTTAGTGGAACTTGTGCCCAGGGGCACTGTCATGCTTGAACAAGATTCGGGAATGTTAGTTCCAGTGAAGGGAAATTGTGATGCAACTGCATGCAAAGTCATCCTACACAATCATGTGCTTCCAACAAGTTTAGGGAAGAACCATATATTGATGAACCATATATGATGGTCAGGTGTCCACAAACTTTTAGATATATAGTGTATTAGGCAGATTTCATGTCTTCGTGAAAGAAGTTGCATTATATATCACTGGCTTTGGACGGATCAAATTTGATTGGTTTTGGATTAGATTTATTTTCACTAGCAGTGGCTCTGAGGGTAATGCCAGCTGTAATTCTAATCACAAGTTTGTGATGTGCTTATTCTAATTTGTTAGAATATATTTTGCATGGAAATGAATTACACAAGGGCTTGTACTTCACAGAAATGGCTTTACACAAATATGTAATTGCTGATATGAAGTTTTCTGTAAACTTCATTTAGCATCTAAGGAAGGAGCCTCAAGTGTCAGTACTTTGTAAAAGTCAGTTACCATGGGACAGAATGTTTACACTTTGTGGTTTTGGTTAAGAGGAATAGAACACTTTAGGGTGTGCTGGTTTAGGAAAATAATCAACTCAGGATGGTAACAAATGACCATTATCTCATAACAACAGACTCAAAAACTGATTAGTCTGCATGGAGAGGAAAGAAGGAAAAAAAAAAAAAAAGGAAAAAAAAAGAGGCTCCAGTACATTACATTGGGAAGATTCCTAAAATACCCAGTTTCAGTGTCTCTTGATTTTGCTCAGTATTATTTTCCAAGTGAAACATCTGTTCTGTAGATTTACAGAAATTATGACTAATCTTCCATCATTCCTTTTCCACCCTGTTTACCTGTACGATGAAGCAGAAAAAGAAAATACACAAGCTAAGCAGGAGCTGTCAGTTTCAACATGCAGTGGCATAACGAGTCGAAGCAGAGCGTCTCAAACATTTCTCATCCCACCCAACCATCCATTTGGCGATGCACATTACTGCATCATCATGCAGATCTTTTTCCTTCTACTACACTTATTTTTTTAAATACATGATTTCCTGCTGTTATATTGTGAAGACCTCTATTACACGGAGGTGAGGCATGTATAAGGAAGCTGTTCAACTTCCATTTGATGCTTATCAAAAAGATGGAGAAAAACATGTTGATAGATGACAATTCCAAAAAAATTCTGATACACAGTTCATGGTTACCTGGCTTTAAAAAACAAGGTCCTTAAAAACTGCATGCCAGTGTCACTCTGGCAAGAAGGGAGGGGGCGATTTTAGGGATTTGTGATTGACGAATACAAAAAGTAGTGGCTCTGAGGGAACAATCGGGGGAAAATACTGTAAATGAAACTCCCTCACATGACGGCACATTCTCTGGATTGGGTCTTTGGATCGCCCTGAAAAAGAAACACTGAAATCACCAAAGAGAAATCAAGTAACTACAATAAAATATAATTACAACAAATACCACCATGACTGGTACATACACTCACTGTCAATATTCATGCATATATCCAATCTGCCAATCAACAAAACGGAAGTGCAATGCAAAAAACTCATTACGATACAGGTCAAGAGCTTCAGTTAATGTTCACATCAAACATTAGAATGAAGAAAAAATATAATGTGACTAACTGCGGCATAGATGGTGGTGCCAGATGGGCCGAGTATTCTAGAAACCGCTGATCTCCTGATAATTTCACACATGGGGGACATTGCTTGTGGAGGGTCTGCAGGCTGAAACCCATTGTTAATCAGAGAGATCAGTTGTAAAGTGTGCTTATTGACTTGCTTCAAATTCCTGTCAGTTCAGACCAGTCTGATCAGTCCTCCTCTGAACAACGAACGGTGTCTACCTGCAGACACCCCCCCCCCTCCAAGAGCTTTTTTCGTACTATTCTGTGTAAATTCTAGGGACTGTTTTGTGTGAAATTCCCAGGAGATCAGCAGTTTCTGAAATACTCAAATCAACCCATCTGGCACCAGCATCCGGTGCAGTTAGACAGTTAGTCACCGAGGCCACACTTTACCCCATTCTGAGGTTTGATGTGAACCTTAATTGAAGTTCTTGAGATCTGCATGATTTTATGCATTGTGCTGCTCCCACACGACTGGATGTTTGGAAAACTGTGTAAATGAGCAGATTTACAGGTGTTACTATTAAAGTGACTGGTGAGTGTAAATGCAGCTCACCTGTTGGTGAAACAGATCCTCATTTCCAAAATCTCCATTCTCATCATCTCCATTCTCCATCTCTACCACGCTTTTGGTTACCACTCGCTTTGCCACCTCCTGCAGGAAAAAACATGATTCTGATCAGTGGCATTTACCTCCTCATGAACAAACTACACAACCATTTCTTTTTGGACTTTGATTAATTTTATTAAGTCTGTAGATAGGCTGTGGAAGACGTTTGCTTTATTCCTCAACTTAATGTTTAAGGTTTAATGTTTCACTTCAGTCCTTAAGCACTTACTAGCTTGAACCAGTGTTCTTATTTTCAACAGTGGAGGAAAAAAACAAAAACCAGTAAGCACTTCATTGTGGTTATACAGTTAAAAAACCAAGTTGACTAGGTCACGATTCCTGAAGGCATTTCAACAGTGAACAATATGTATAGAATTGTAAAGGTTCTACTGGAGGGGGAGGGGGCAAAAAAAAACAAAAACAAACAAACAAAAAATGAATTCCATTTTAATTACATTTTTTAAATAAAACATTTCCACAAAGCATACTGTGACAATTTATCACAATATCGATATATAATCATATTGCCTTAAGTGAGGATAAATGGACAAAAAAATCTATAAACTCCTAATCTACTGATATAAAAACATTTAAAGACTGAAGCACATGACAGTGTATACCTCTCCATCTGAATTGACCAGCAGGGTAACGGTTTCATCTCCACTGCCCCAGCTGCCCTGACTCTTCCACAGCAGGTCTGAGGGAGGACTGTGAGCCACGCCCGCATCTGCAGCCCACACCTGTACACACCAGCAAAACCAACCGTCAACCCAAGAAAAACAGTGACTGGGTTCACTTTCAATTCTGTAAAATGAGAACATCTAAATACTGTATACTGTATATACACCACTGTATGTTTCATCTGTAGTTCTAGTTCACAGGTCTGTGTACAACTTTCTTAAGCAAAACCTTTGTAAATCATTCTCTCTCTCTTCCATCAAAAGACAGTTCGCCTCTTTTCTAGGTGCCATCATTCTGCCTTCAGTAACTAATCAGATCCACTCCTTCTATAGACTCTATAAGAAGAAAACTAAAAAACTGCGAATACTTATACAAACCAATTTAAAACCCTGAGATCTTCATCACTTTTAATTAGTCATTTGTAGCACACAAACACATTGTCTTACAGTTAACACCAACTGTTCACATTTATTCATTCTCTTATCTACAGATGCAACTGGTTTACCCTCAAATGAACCAGCCTTAAATAAAGAACAATTTGGTTTAGTTAATGATGGTGATTTAGTTAATTGTTGGATTACTTGTTTTACCCCTTGTTGAACTGTTGTGGCACTCATGGTGATTCAAATGTAATAAAACTAACGTTACCAAGAAAAAATTTAAATCCCTGACAGGTGGACAGCTGAAGAAAACAAAGAAAAATCCTCTTACTGTAACAGTCTGTCCTGCTTTAAGAACAAATTTGGGGCTGAATTTGTAGGCAATCTCATCTCCTTCTCCAACTCGCCTCTTTAGCCTCCAGCTCCCCAGAGACTGATCCTGAAAGAAGAGACATGAAAACAGGGCTCAATAAAATATTCAGTAATAATCAAGAAATTATACAAATAATCCTCCTCAAAATCTAATTTCCCAGGCCTCAGCATGTAAATTTGAGATACTGAGAATTAAAATTAGTTTAAAGTATCAACAACTGTGAAATGAAGAGGTAACAAAACAGGCTTTTTATTATTGTGTATAACAAATACAAATATTGAAACTGAAAGGAAAAAAAAAAATAGGTTTAAGGTAACAGTGAAAGTTAAAATTAAAAAAAACAAAAAAATGGATCAGTAGTACATTTTACTTCTAAAACTACAAATTTGTTGCACGGTTTATGTTGCACTTTTAAGGTTTTCACCCTTGTATGTGTGGCTCAAAAAAACATTTAAACACTCTCATATATAATGACATAAAATAAAGTTGCATGCTTTCCCCAGCTCAATTGTTTTTTCTACTTTGCACAGATTATAGATTTTAGGCATAAAAGTCACTACTGCAGTATTTAAACTGGACCAGTTTCACTGGACGGATTTCTGTTCATGCTAATTGCTGAAATAATCACTGATCAATTCAGTCATTTCTCAACTGATTCAATTTTGATGATTATATTTCTTATGAAGGTCATTATTTAATTAAACATATAAAATCGAGCTCCGTTCTTGGAAATAGATTAGGCTTTGAATTGAAGTACAGCACCTTATTGGAGTCATTTCTGAGGGTGACACTTTTGCCCTCGAGATCGAGCTCCTCAATAGTGATTGAGCCGGTTGCCTCGGCCTGTTGGCTGACACGAAAACTGGGAGCACTGGGCGTTTCGTCTTCCACCTCCACACGCTTCCTCTTAGTACGGGACGAGCGGGAGGAGCTGCTGCTAGCAGCTACACTTCTGGAAACAGTGACCCGTGACGGGGGGCTGGGGGACAGCTTCAGCCTGTGGAGGAACACACACACACACTTGATTTAAACAAATACAGCTTAAAGTTGTCTGTCCAGTTTAAAATTCACAATGCAAACTAAATTCCTTGATTCAACCATAATTCATGGTTGCATAGCTGCAATTACCAATAAACAAATAGGAATTTGGGGGACCATGGGGCAAAATTCTGCTCTAACATAATGCAGTGAAGAACACTGCCATCTAGGGACGCCATTAAACATTTCACTAATTTGATCCAACACACACTGGGAGACTATACCCAATTTGGGAATAGGGACCACGCTCATACGTGCAGTGTATAATGCTGTGGAATGAGCTATGGATGCATAGGTAAATTTACAGACCATAATATGATAAAAGAGTATTAATAATACACACTAGTTACACTCCAGAAAATGATATTTAAATTACAGTACTGTAAAACCTACAATTGATATAGCTCTAAAGTCCATGTTATAAATGTGCAGTGGTATCTGTACTTTTAAAATTCCCAACAAAGGCAGGCAACTCATTTTGCGGCTTTCCTTTATCCATTTCCTACCTTCATTATTTCTGACTGATCTACAGGTCTGTATCCTTGAGTGAGGTAAACCACTTACCCCTTTCATCACTTCCAGCAGCACTGCTGCCTAAAGTCATTACCAGTGTCCCTCACTGCCTAGAAACGTTCAGAACTCTGCTCAAGCATATAGGACAACAATTTAACTGCTTTCACAAACTGACATCAGCTGGCTCAAACGAGAGGAAAAACTTGACAAGTATGGCTGCATATGAGGAAAGCAAAACTGACATCCTGTGAAACCAATGAGCTAGAAATATATTAATCACAATTTGTTTCATTCCCAAAACATGACTTGGGAAATTTGTCCACGCTTAAATAACTGACCAGTCATGTTTAATTTTGTCCGAATGTGCACAAATGTGTGGAATCATTTAAACCACTTGCTCTCATTCTGGATAAGAGAAGATTTGACACTCGGGAGTTTAATGCTAAGCACTTACACTTGCAACCTGAAAAACTAATCAAACTCAACAAGACAAGCAGATTTTGGATCAGATGTGTCGAATTTTATTTTGTTATTGCCTGGACAGTAGGCAAGTAGGTTCAACAACCAGAGAAAGAAAAAACCCTACCAATTTGGAGTGGACATCAGAGTTAGGTCACTGCAGTAGCCAGTGCACTCAGATGGCAAAAAAAAAAACAACAAAAAAAAAAACAGTAGAAATAAGTGGAGAGAAGCAGCAAAAAAAAAATGTCTTGTGCTGTTGGATGTCAGAACAGGAGTGCAAAATGATTTTACTAGATGGATTAATTAGTGCACACAGACAACACAATCTTTTCAGAGTCTGGAACATACAGGTATATAAGAAAACACCTTCTTAGTAACATATAAGTTTTAAAATATAACTTAAGTCTACATTGAACGTATGTAATTTGGTGCAATGGTTTAACATTTAGTTGTTCATAAACCCAACCATAGTGCTGACTGATGTTTGAACTAGGTAAAGATCGAACTTGCACTCCACTTAGCACAATCAGCTACTGATGTAATTTATGTTGCAGTTTGCACAAAAAAAAATTTGTTTACATTATGCAGCTATTTCATGCTTACTGAATCCTTCATATATCGTGCCATTTCATATAATGAAAGCCTTCATTACATACAAGATAAAATTATTCTTCGATTTACTCCTGACTGTAGAATAATACACAAACCTATATAAAGGCCTAGTGCTGCAAAAACTAAGAAATATACAAATACCGAGAAATGCTGTGACACTGTCAAAATCTAAAAAAAAAATTGAATAAAAAAAATAAACCATGATGCACATTTTTTGGGTCATGTCGCCCAGCACTAATGTTACCCGTAATTTAGATATATATATTTATAAAAAAGATGCTAACAAGAGTTGACAAATTGGTGACTTCTTGTTGAGGTCACACAACGTTTGTTTCCTTGAGCCTATATTAATGCACTTAACTAGCTAACAATATTATTTCGTTGTTACGTACCTTCTCTAAAAGTTAAAACAACCAAAATATGAGACTGGAGGAGAGCACACACAAGTTTTCACATGCCAACTGGGCTAGTGAAGGAACTTGCATGTCTATTCATGATTTAGGTTCATTCAAAACTTCTGCTATTAGGGGTGCATCTCTCCTTCTGATATGAAAGTGTATAAGACCATACCTGCTCCACTAATCCTGACAGGCCCAGAAATGCTTGTGTGTTATTGGACTTCCTCAGTCATGGGTCACCTGCCTATTATGACATTCTGCTTCCATGTCATATTAAAGAACAGAAAGCACGGTTGCATATGAGGGAAGCAAAACTGTTCATTCATGAAACCACTCGAATTAGGACATTTGCCCAATGCACGCCATCTTACACCACTGGAACTGCAATATAATTCTCAACGACTCTGCACTGAATACTCACTCACTCTCATTGTATATACTGCTTATCCATAGCGGGTCACGGGGAAGCTGGAGCCAATCTCAGCTGACTACGGGTGAGGGGCAGGGTACACCCTGTACAGGTCACAGCGCCAACTCAGAGACAAATAACCACTCACATTCACACCTATGGGCAATTTAGTCTAGCCAGTCAACCTACATGTCTTTGGAGGAAATCCAAGCAGGCACTGGGAGAACATGCAAGCTGTCTGAGTGAAATAAAATCCCCAAATTAGGACGTGCCAAGTTGGTAGACTCTTACAAAAGAAGACCGAGATATTTTTAGTTTAAAGGGTGTGCATACTTGTGTGACCAGGTTTTTGGTGAAACCGTATTTGGTAACTTCAACAGCCATCCAAAATTTCATTGGAGAATCATCCGGGTTTGAATTTTGTGAATAGATAAATGTTACTTTAAGTTTAATTGCTTTTCTTACATTTTTTATATATACACTTTTTGTAAAAATGTTTCCCCTAGACCGGCAAGGAACCATGTAGGGTAAATGTGTGGTAACTTTATTGACCTTGATTTGCAACAACTAAATGAAGAAACGTATAATATTGATATTTCTATTAATTATTATATACTATTAAACAGACCAAATATATACTCCAATATCCTCCACTCTACAGTTGAAATTTTTCATTTCCAAATATGTCAATTAGTGCCTTATAAAGGGTTAGGCTTATTCTTCCCCTTCCCCTAAAATGTTTGTTTTTCAATTGGGTGCTATATCACATTAAATGTAAAGAAAAGATATAACATGGTTCATCCTGGTTTCTTTTTTATATCACAAAAACCTGCAATTTTAAAAGGGGCATGTAGCCTTTGTATATCCACTGTATGTTGCTCACACAGTTCAGAAACTCACCTGTCCTCCTCTCCCTCCAGCAGCTTCCTGTACGCATTGATCTCCATGTCCAAGGCCAGCTTTACATCCAGCAGCTCCTGATACTCATTGAGCTGCATCTGCATGCGATCCCTCATCTCGGCCATCTCGCGTTCCTTGCTGTCCACTATTCTGCGGTGTTTCTCACGCTCGCTGTTCAGCAAGTCCTCCATCTCACGCAGACGCTCCTCTGCTGCTGCTGCCTACAAGGTGCAGCACATACAAACATCACCATTTTGCACTGAAGAGGGAAAATTGTAGATAAAGAAAGTGACCAAAAGAGATCATGGGCCTCAAACGAGGTGTCTGATTCATCACAATCAACTTTTTCTGTGCCGTATTTTTCATGTAAAGGTCTTCATTTGAACTGCCTCCATTATATCCTGTCTTAATTGTAAGACGCTTCGGATAAAAGCATCTGCCAAACGAGCAAATGTTAATTAACACGCCTCCACCCTTTACCCAGTGTATGGTTTTCAGTTAAGTGTCATTCATAAGCATAAATAAAATGCAAGACAGGAATTTGTGCCAGTCGAATGGTCTGCTGGCCCACTGCGTTATGAAATTTGGTTATAGACAAAATCTTTAATTTTTTGCAACTCAGCTTGCAAAACAAAGAAAGGTTGAAGCGGCTACAAGATGCCAAATAGGCAGTAGTTTTGACAGAGAAGCTCTACCTGTTTCTGAAGTGCAGAGAGCTGATAAGTCATCCCTTCAATCCGGACACGAGCCTCCTGTAGCTCCTCCCGTGCTGTGCTCACTGCCTTGTCATTAAGGTCAGAGGACACCTTGGCATTGTCCAGCTACACACAGAGACAGAAAAGAGAAACTTTTTTCCAAGCAAAAAAAACAACAACCTATAAGAGCAACAACAAAAGGACCTACACAGGTTCCACACAGCCTACCAGCATCTCCCTAGATTGTGAGTAATATTCATGAGACCATGAAAATATCCAGAATGCAGTACCTTAGCCTTGAATGTTTGTTCAAGCTCTGTCTTATAGAGCTTGACCTGATCCTCGTGCTCCTTGCGGAGGTCCTGCAGAGCCTGGGCTAGCTTGTATTCGTACTCCTGCTTAGCTCCGGAGTCCACCTCCACCATCCGCTTCTCATGGCTCTTCCTCGTCTCAAGCACCTCCTACATAAAGCACACAGAAGATAAATGCTTGAACGTTGATTATCTCCATTATGCGTTTTAATCTCAACCAGGAAATTATCTCCAGCACCAGCCAAAGCACTGCTGCTCAGTCTCTGACTTTATAACTCATACGGTAAACAAAGTGCACTGCAGTGGTTATTAAAATGGGATTCAGGGATATCCATCCAGCACTGGCAAAAATAAATAGCTGTGGTAAGTAGACAAAAGCATTACTGGACATGTTTAAATAACACTGATAGCATACATCTGTATTTGGATGTCCATTAAATTTATTTTACAGTTACAGGGGTCCCTGGCTACAAAAGGTTTGAGAGACCTGTCGTGATGAGTTAGGGAGAAGGCTTGTCAATATTAAAAAAAAAAAAAAAAACCCTGTGGCTATTACCTACTAACACAAAGAAGGAAAGCGAGCACCCACCATGCTTTTCCTAAATTGAAGTTCCTCAGCCAGGCTTTGGCAGCGGTTCTCCAAATCCACTCGCATCAGAGTCTCGGTCTCCAGCTGCTTCTTAGCCACGGCATGGGCATCCTCAGCCTGAAAGGGACCAACTACTCAGTGGAAGTTGATCTAAAACGTTCATAGCTAAAGGATTGTACTTGTACAAGGAAAATGAAGCAAGCACTTTTAACTAAACCTAACCTTAGAAAGCTGGTTCTTCAGGTCAGCGATTTCTCCAGAGAGTGCTGCATTCTCACTGAGAGCTGTAGTAAGTGATGCTTCGCTCTGGTTATACTGAGACTCCAGCTCCTTGATACGGGCCTGAGCCAAAGCCAGGTCACCATCCCTCTTCTTAGAGCTGCAACACACAACATAATCAGCTACCTGTGTAGTTTTTTCCTAAACAACCAACTACAACTTGCATGAGTCGAGTTCTGGCGTGGAGCAAGTTAGGAGGAAACTGGGTGGAGAGGAGCCTACAGTTTTGAGGGAGAGGGATGTTCTCCCTCAGGTGTTTTCTCTCTTGTGATTTCTTCTATTTGAAGTCTGTGGACCAGACTTCAAGAAATAGCGGTCTAATGTGCCTTGCCTTTTCCTGTGCGTTAAAACTTTTCGGAAATGCGAGACTTTGGCGGTGTTTTTGTTCGCCACCAGAGCATGTGGTTGTGAACAGATGCAAAATTTTGGCCAACTTTTTGATCGTAACCCAATTTGTACGTGTTCAGAAACGTTCATGACCAGAGGTTCTACTGTATTAGCCTGATGATATTATGTATATACATAGTTGCCATACTCTACAAAAATTAAAATGCAAGGCAGGAGTCACACGAAAAATAAGATTCTAATGTAGGCCACGTAAAAGGCACACTAATAAAATTTGTTTATTATTTAAAAAAAAAGGAAAAAAAAAAAACAGAAGAAAGTATATTTGACATACTTAGAACACATACACGGCATTTCCCTTGTGGTTAAGGCACCATGCAAATGTTCATAGACACAAAGCCGCAGACTTCCTACTAACTTGTGTTAACTAGCAACGAAGGTAAACCAAAGAAAACATGCGAGTCCTCAGGGGGTGGGGGTGTAGAGAAATCAGGCAAGTGAAATGAACTGGTTTCCAAAAAAAATTACAAGTGGTGGTAGGGCTGGGCGAGTTTCATGGTTAATTTTAATTCACACACACACACGCACGCACACACACCATAATATTGTGTTGGTCCCCTTTTTGCTGCCAAAACAGCCCTGACTTGTCGAGGCATGGACTAAACTAAACACCTGAAGGTGTGCTTTGGTATCTGGCACCAAGATGTTATCAGCAGATCTCTTAAGTCCTGTAAATTGTGAGGTGGGTCCTCCATGGATCGGACTCGTTTGTCCAACAGATGACCCTGTCGCTGGTTCAACACTGTTCCTTCCTTGGACCACTTTTGATAGAAGGAACAGTGGTGAACCAGCGACAGGGTCATGGGTGGCCAGGTTTCATTGATGCATATAGGAAGGGAAGGCAGGCTGTTGGCTGTGGCCTCTTTCAACAAGATAATGCACCCTGCCACAAAGCAAAATTGGTTCAACAATGAGTTTGAGGTGTTGACTTGGCCGCCAAAATTCCCCAGATCTCAATCCAATCGATCATCTGTGGGATTTGCTGGACAAACGAGTCCGATCCATGGAGGTCCCATCTCACAGCTTACAGGACTTAAGGGATCTGCTGCTAACATCTTGGTGCCAGATACCACAGCACACCTTCAGGGATTTAGTGGAGCCGATGCCTCGATGAGTCAGGGCTGTTTTGGCAGCAAAAAGGGGACCAACACAATATTAGGCAGGTGGGCATAATGTTGTAAAAATATCATTTTAGACATATGGAATTGGTGCAAGCTTGAAAAGTCCAATGAACAAGTTAAATAGAATGCTGCATCTGACTTGCTTAGTAAGTGTTACATCACTGGTCAGAATTATGCTATTTTTGACCTCAGAATTTTTACTGATAAAGTGAGGAAACAAAATGTATCTCCATCTTTTCTTAGCAACGAGGTAGCTAACTGTGAGTATTATCCTCTTCAAACAGTGAACTGTATAGTCAGTTTTATAAATAAATATGTCTGTAGTGACTGATCTAAAGTAAACACTTGTATATACACCTGTGTGCAGCCATGTTGATTTGACGTTACTCTGTAAATAGGGAAGATTACCCCAAAGGAATTTCAAGTTGAGAGGGTGATTTCTTTGCCTTTAATTGGTTGAAGTTTGTTAACGACCTCAAGTCAAATGCAGTATTATGACATGAAACGCCCCAGGAGAAAGAAATTACTGATGCAGTAGTATTCCATTTCACAAAAGATACTGGTGCAGAAATTAGATAAAGTCCTGGTCTTACTGTGCGAAGCAGACGGAACTGATCTTATGACCAAAATCTGAGGAGGTGCTTGATTGGCAACTGAAAAGAAGCTGGACACTGACTCTTATCTAAATATGATTTGATTGCAGTCTATAAAATACACATTCTAGGTGACCTTTAGAATTTCAGAATCACTATACTGCTAACACTACATGATGCTTAAGAGTTTTGTTTTGCGCAGTATGTACGTTCATCTTCCACCCTGAAAGATCCCCAACATGTGCCTGATCCCCAAATCCTGCTTTCTCACCCATAATATGAGAGCTGTCCATCATGTGACTATGCCAAGATGGATCCTGACATGGTTGATGCAGATCCTCAAAATTAGACCTCAACAATCAGAGAGTAATAAAAGCAACTGCAGTTTAACCCTTCAATACACTTCAGACAGGTTACGAAATGCCTGGCATGGTTTTCTTTTTTTGGAAATGGCAATTGAAGATTTGTGAAGCACACACTAAATGACCGGGGACCACACCACAACAAGTTCACACACACACACACAAAAAAAAACAACACCTTCCCGTTACTAGGAGATAAAACAAACATAGGGTGTCTGCAGCTGCTGCAACAAAGAGCAAAACGCACATGGTGAAGCTATGGGTGGAGTTTTTATTCCCCTCCAACTGATGTTGAACAAAACATAGTCTATCATTTACTGGGGAGATATGATGCATTTGTCATTGTCTGGCTGTCATTTAAAAAAAAAAAAAAAACCTTCCTGCATTTATTCTTCATTTTAATTTTCAGAGGCTATTGGTTTTGGTTCAGAATTAATATTGTAGACCGCCACACGTTAATCATCGTTGCACAAGAAAAACCCCAGCATGTGTTTGGATAAAATAGCTTTTTTCCAGCTTTTTTTTGACAGTAAGAAGTCAGTGGACGTCAGTGAGAGAAGTCCAGGATGAAAGCTACTTAATTAAGTAGCGCCTCTGTTTTTTTTTTTTTATACCACACAAAAAGCCCACGGTCCAATTGTTTCCTACTGCCTTACAAGATTAAGGCTCCTGAATTCACACATCACCCAGATAAAGGCAACAAATGTGCAAAGCAATTGTGCACTTTTCTTGGCCCATGTCCTTTGAATCTCTCTTTGACCACAGCGTTTTCAGGACTCAGATCCTAAATCAAACGGCGCCATCGCTTCACTTACCTCTTAGAGACCTCCTCGAGCTCGGAGCTGACTTTGCCCAGATTGATCTGGAGTTTTGCTCTCTCTCTTGCAGTCTCGTCAAGGACGCGTCTGGCATCCGCCAGTTCTGCCTCATAGAGGGACTTAATCCCGGCCACCTTACAGAGGATAAAAACACAGACGTGTTCAGAAACCCGAATGCAAGTTTGTTTTTGTTTTTTTGAATAAATATCAGCAAACCAAGAATCCAAATTTAAAATCAGATCGATCATATCAACAAACCAGGCTCGTTGAAAATATAAATGTTACTCAAATACAAGCTCCAAACTAAGTAAAGTATTTGATCCTTAAGGGTTAAACAGAGTATTTTACAGTTGTGGTTATTCATCACTGCCAGCACACTTTGAAACCGTCCGCATGTTTAGTTACGAAATCCTTCAGGGAAACTGTAGTAGACCAGAGCGGTATAAAAATATACCACAGTTACTGTGAACATTACGTCATTACACTTTTCTGACAACTCTCCCATCATACCTTAACCGTGTTTAACAATTACAAACTAACATGAAGTTTCTAACTTGATCAAGTTTGCGATGAATCTATAGAAAACATTTTCTATAGATTCAGAAAATATTGGATCTTTCTCCAAAAAGTAGACGCTGATCAGAGACAGGCAAAAGTCAGTGCGTTATGAAGGAAGATGAGTGAAAAAAAACAAAAGAACAGAATTTGTAAAGAATTTGTACTTTATAAGTGGTGATTATTTACATAATTAATATAATGTAAATAATAATGTAGAATAAAGAAAGAATGAGAAGATCTACACCCCTTTATTACCAATCTATACGCAGCTCTCATTGTGTTTATAAAGGTACACCAAATCAGTGGAATTGTTCAGGAAAATCCATAATCTGATCCATTTGAAATGACCATTAACTAATTTGTTCATCATGCTGTAGTTCAGGAATGTAAGACTATTATTGAGAGAGAGAGAGAGAGAGAGAGAGAGAGAGAATGAGAATAAAGGGAAGCAGTTTGAAGGCGTGCTCAGCCACTCCC
>JAOVYU010000004.1:13204514-13217277 GCA_025674565.1 Synodontis membranacea
TATATAAACACACACACACACACACACACACACTGTGGTGCTTGAAAGTTTGTGAACCCTTTAAAACTGTCTAAATTTCTGCTTAAATATGACCTGAAACATCATCAGATTTTCACATGTCCTCAAAGTAGATAAAGAGAACCCAATTAAATGAATGAGACAAAAATAATTCACTTGGTCATTTATTAATTGACGAAAATGATTCAATATTATATATCTGTCAGTGGTAAAAAGTGTGTGAACCTCTAGGATTATATATATATATAATATATATATAATGATATATATATACTTACACACAAGGAGTCAAAGCCAGTGTCAAAGCTTACTTTATTAATAAATTTTCCAACACAAAGTCTTCAAAACTCAAGAGTTCATGTTCTGCCATTTCCTGGCAACATGACGATCCCCCATCGTTGAAAAACACACGGCTAATGTGCTAAAGGTGGTGAAATGCCGTGTAGGTTGCCAATATATACAAGAAAATTGGATTAATTGCTCTCTGGGGTGTATATATAGCCAAAAAAAAAGAAAAGAAAGAAAGAAAGAATTAAAGCCCTTGTTTATTTTTTTGTCTCTGCCCCTCAGGCAGCCTGTGTCTGGCCTTGAATAAATCACTTGGGGACACGCTGCTATCATTCCGTAACTATTATAAACTATTCAGTAAATGATAAAAAGACACATACTGTAGTAACTTTTAAATGAACAAAGGATTTAAAAAACTACACTAATCAGACAAGAGATAAATGATTTTTGTGTCAAGGGTACTATAAGCCTATTAAAACTCACAGCGATTGTTTTTTCCTTGATTCCTCCTACTGGCAGAATCTTTCCAGTCAGGGACACTTCTCCGGTCATGGCCACGTTGTGCCGCACTGGCGTGTTGGTGGCCAAGGACAGCAGAGCTGTGATTATAGTGCAGCCTGCACTCGGTCCATCTTTAGGAGTGGCACCCTGAACACATCCAAAAGAACAATATACACTAAAACAATATTCATCAGCAAAATGGATATATTGATAATGATCAACACTTATTGACATGAATTCGTTCATTTTTTCAAAAGTGAAGAGTGCTGAATCTAAACCAACCACTGAGGTGCCCCAAGACAATTCAGTCTAATTTACGTCACATACTCTAAATGCTCTAAATATAGTCAATAGGCTAAGGCAGAAGTGATGAGAATCTGACATCTTCGTGTTAATGTTATTGGCTCACTTCTGGCACATGCAGGTGGATGTGGGAGCCCACGAGGAAGTCGTTCTCCGGCTGCTGCTTCATGAGGAAAGAGCGAGCGAAGGTGTAGGCGATTTTAGCGCTCTCCTTCATCACGTCTCCCAGCTGCCCCGTCACCTCTAGAGAGCCTTCCGCAGGTCCGTCTTTTTCCTTCAAGGTCCTCGGACGCCTCAGAGATGTCTCGATGAACAGCGTGGAGCCACCTACAGAGGTGTAGAGGGAAAGGCAAGGTCACATTAAGGAAAGTAATAATAATGATAAGGATTGATAACCATGCAAAAAAGAAAATGCGAAAAGATCTGTCATACAAAATGCGAGGAAGCTGAAAACTGTTGTGCTTTTCAGAAGGAGGACAATCAATCAATCCAATAAATATTAGGATTCAAAGCTTGCAGTTCACTTTTTTTTTTTTTTTTTAAACATAAAGTTTTAAAACTTGCCAATGCTATTACAGAACTGAGATAACAGTTTTAATTCAAAATTCTGTCAGTTAACATGACATATTAACTGCACTATTTGATACTTTAGACCTATAGGAGTTACTCTCCTGTTCTTATCAAAGGTACAAAATGAAGCTTATTTAAATTTTTTCTTCCTAAAGCCTTGTATAGTTGGACTCTCAGCAGAAAGGCGTTTGCAGTGTCGTCTGCACACTGCTGCCCCTATGACACCACAGCTGTCCACACAGTTCTCTCCCATCACTCACAGTGACACAATTCAATCACGCGTGTCAATTTAACTGTGAAAACATTTTCAAGCTGTAAATGTAGTATCTCAGTTCTACCATCTTTTAACACCATCAAGTTTTAATTTATTAAGAGTTAAATCATTAGCACTGCTACCTGAAATTATCCTGCAAGAGTGATCATGGATTGCCAAAAATATTGACAATTTAATGGAAAATTGTTAAAAATTGTTGAAGGAAAATTCAGTACTGTAATGTTACAGCTGTGTCGTTCTATATTCTCACCCATGGCCGTCCACGCCAGGCCCATGACCACCCCCGGCGGTGTGACATCATACATTCGGTCTACAGTGAACAGGGGCTTGCCGACGTAATCCTGCAGATTGTCAGCTGTCACGCTGACCGCAGACTCCTCGCCATTGACGATACGGAACGCGGCTTTCCGGAATACCTGGACAAAAATGAGAGGATTTGAGAAGCCATTGTTAAAATAAGGAAAAAGGTGACATTTAGTTACAACACCACAAATACACAAACTTCATTAACAATGAATTTATATATATATATATATATAGTGATCATTGATATGGCCGAAATTTCAGTAAGAAACAATAAAGTCCAACGTGTTTCCTGGACATTCCACAACATGAAATATAACTACAAACGAAATACACGATAAAAAGTATGTTGTTATTCTTTAATAATAAAAAAAAATAAATGTTGGCAAATTGCTGTCATGTAGATGGAATAAAAACTTCAGGATGTGCTGTTATAGGAAAATAATCAACCTGTGCCTATTGGTATTGATTTCATCACACCACCCAGGTGTTGAGTATTTTCCTACAACAGCACAAACCCAGTTGTGCATGTAGTTAATGCACGTACTTACTGACGGTTGTCTAACTCCCACGTCCCTTTCACTCGCATGGACTTTGGTCCAAATTACAGCAGAGACCAGTGTTTCTTCACAGACCGAACAGAATTTTCAGACCCAAAATACTTTCTTTATTTCAGCACATTTTTTTTCCTCAGTGTGCCCTCAGAGCGCTCTCACCTTCTCCACCTGTTTCTGCAGGTTTCTGACACCACTCTCTCTGCAGTACTGCCTGATAAGTACGTTCAGAGCCTCTGAGGAGATGCTGGCCTTCTGCTCATCCATACCGCAAAGAGTCCGCAACTGGGGCACCAGGTACCTCTGCAGGTCCAGAGCAGGACATTACTAACTGACATGATGAAGAATCGAGTAAAAACACGATACTGCAATGGCTTCTCTTATGTGAGTTTACAGCACAAAAATAGTCGTCTTAAAGAAATGGACGGACTGACATATCCGTATATCGTTACATTTCTTTCACTATTCCCGTGAATATATAAATACATCTGCAAGTAGTGACCTGCGGAGTATAAGCACAACATTACTCGTGATAATGAAGGAATATCCGTAAAAAGGAAAGGTCTTACTGCAAAATAAAAATCTTTTTATTCTAAAGGGACACAAACTTTTGCACTTAACAGTATATACTGATTTTTTCTTTACTTAAGACTTGATTTGGACAATTTGGGCAGGTGCATTTTTTTCTGCTGA
This sequence comes from Synodontis membranacea, assembly GCA_025674565.1. Taxonomy (NCBI): domain Eukaryota; kingdom Metazoa; phylum Chordata; class Actinopteri; order Siluriformes; family Mochokidae; genus Synodontis; species Synodontis membranacea. Next base: position 13,208,019 of record JAOVYU010000004.1, read on the forward strand.
GGCTTATGTTACGGAAAATACAGTGAAGTAAAAACACTGTTATGATAAACAGGAGGAGATGTGTGTACAGTGTGTTACCTCTGCGATGGCTAGTTTCTCCTGAGCCACGTAGCCAGACACATTGATCATTTCCATTCGGTCTCTCAGAGGTTCGGGAATGGTGTCGATCACATTGGCAGTGCAAATGAAAAGAACCTGTTCAGAAACCAACGACAACGTGCAATTATGACAAAGATCCCATTTAACAGACACAAAAGAAAAGACTGAATGAATGAGAACCAGCCACACAGTCGACCTTAGACAGGTCCACAGGAACATCCAGATAGTGATCCAGGAAATTTGCATTCTGCTCAGGGTCTAGAAGCTCCAGCAGGGCGGAAGACGGATCCCCCTGGTAGCCTCTACCTATCTTATCCACCTGTTTAAATTGCACAAGGAGAAAATGCTAGACGTTTCCTAGCCAGATGTGTGATCCATTTTAAACATCAGCTGATCAAGTGCAAACCTCGTCAATGAGAACTAGCGGGTTTTCTGTTTTCGTCTTCTTCAGACACTGGATGATTTTTCCTGGCATTGCTCCAACATAAGTCCTCCTGCAGTGTACAAAACATGTATCACAGCCGAATCACAGACATCCTGCTCATCACTCAATTCCACATTGCCCACCTGTGGCCTTTGATTTCAGCTACATCGGTCATGCCGCCCACGCTGAAGCGGAAGTACTCTCTGTTTAGGGCTCTAGCGATGGAGCGGGCGATGCTAGTCTTTCCCACACCAGGTGGCCCGTAGAAACACAGGATCTTCCCCTGTGTGCTGCCCTTCAGCTGGCTAACTGCAATAAACTCCTGCATGATAGCAAAGAAATCTGAATTAGCACACACGTTCCTCATGAGCCAATCAGTCTCGTGGTTCTAGACCGTGGTTCAGCTTACAAGGATGCGTTTCTTCACATCCTCCATGCCATAATGATCTTCCTCCAGCACCTCTCTGGCTCGAGACAGCTCCAGGTTCTCCATGCTGTTGGTGCCCCATGGCATCGAGGTCAACCAGTCCAAGTAGTTTCTCGTAACACTAGGAGAAAATGACCCAAAGAGCAAGGAACATTATTTATGACCCCTGAAAACACCTTAAGTATAGTCTTACTATACTGTTATATTACTGCAGTAGTCTGATCTCACACTTACTTTCAGTATCTGAACTATTCAGCTCTGAAATGTTGGACTCTAATTGAATGAGCTCCTCTGATTTTTTTTTTTTTATATGTGCCATGTCAAATAATTTCTTCATTAAAACCTTAATTAGAAAAAAAGCTTTTCTAATTATTAGAGAAGTATCAGATTATTTAAAAATGTAATCTGTGCATATAATCAATAACTGGGTGTTTTATCCCTCTTATACCAAAGCAACTTGCCAACAATTCCAATTCTGATTAATTAAATAATGAAATATTATACATTCTATCCATTTATAGTTACATTTAATGTTGCGGAACATCCGTGTTACAGGTTACTTTCTATTAGGAATTGACCGATTATCAGCCTGGCCGATAATCAGTGGCCGATATTAGGATTTTGCCAATTATTGATATCTGCGTTTTATTTTACCGATAACCGATATTATTACAAAGTGCGCTTATGCGGCTCCGCTACCGTCTCTTCCTCTGTGCCTCTGTGTTTTCATTTAAAGTCCCGCCTATAACAATCTCTGATTGGCTAGATGACATACGATTAATAACCAATCACCACTGAAGCCTCGCCGTCACTCATACATGCCACTATTTTATTTAAATTTAATGTAAAAAAAAAAAAAAAAAAAAAAAAAAGAAAAGAAAAGTAATAAAGGCAATATTTTGTATTGGAGTTTTCAGAGATTTTCATTTTTACTGTAAATATAGCCTATATATCGGTTCCAAATATCGGCTATCGGTAATCATTAACTAGCAATAATTGGTATCGGCCCTGAAAAATCAATATCGGTCGATTCCTACTTCCTATTATCGCTTACAATAAAAAGAAAACACACTGTTACTAAGCGCTGACACTTAAGACTCCTTTCTTAAATGTTAAATGGCTCCTGAAGTTTAGATTTTTAGTGAATGAGCTGTTACTATACAGTAGCTGTGAAAACATGCTAGTAGGATTGTGTTAATATATAACTGGATGTTGCAGCTGGAATTATTCTCAGCGTTTCAGTTATAGATGCATAATCAACGTCATCTGACTAATCATTACAGGGAATTCAACAGCTTTGTAGATCATGTAGATCGAATTAAAAGACGGATCACAGTAAAAAAAAAAAAAAAAAGAAGTGTTTTTATGTTTTATGGTATTTATGTTGTTTTTATGTGTTATACATGCCCAGACTAACATCAGAATTTTTGGTATCTACTTAAAATTGGACATTTTTAAACATGATGATGTTAAATGGCATGTAATGCAGTGACTGCAGTTTGAATGTTTAAGATTCAGTTTGGTGAACCTGCTAGAACATTCATTCATTGCTCATTTTTAAACTATGTAGAATATTTATTCACCAGAATAATTAGCACCAATGCATCATTACGTCACAAATAATTCACAAATTGTTAGATAACCTATATTACATGATCTTTCATGCTGCCATTTTTCATTAATCATTATTATTATCTGTATTATTCTAGAATACGTATGCGTGAGCAGTAAAACTGCAGCCTAATGCTGCTAAACCCATCTCCCAGGACTCACTTGAACTCAGAGGAGTGATTATCCAGAAGACTGAGTTTGTTCAGCTCTTCGTTAATGACCTCCATGATGTGTTGGGGTACAGTGCGCTCCTTCAGCCTCTCTCTGAACTTCTCCTCGATGGCGTCCTTGTCCTCCTTCTCCAGGCCCAGCTCTTTCTTGATGATCTTCAGCTGCTCCTGCAGGAGGTACTTCCGGTGCGTCTGTTTGATTTTCTCCTCCACCTACAGCAGGAACATGTTCTGTTCAATGAATCCAACCGTGCGGTCACACTGAGCACTGTGACATGGGAAACTCATTTTAGTGTCCTACAAATGACAAATCATCTGCAAGGATTTATTGGGGCGGGAGGGGGGGGGATTTGCACTGTGAAGAATAAAATGATGGATACAAATGAATTTGGGTGAATCTATGTGTAAATATATGCACTAAATTAAACCTGAATTAATTGCCTACAATTACAACATATTATTGCTGCCATTGTATACTTTGATTATGCTTATTTATTTCATTCGCACCCACAAATTAAATGAATATTCTGAAATCAAGAAAGAACGCAAAACAAAGCCATTAATTAAGACAACTAAAACATTCCATTAGGGCAAAAGTAATGGCACACTACCAAGGAATCTAGTTGCAGTCTTGCAAATAGTGACCCTACAAGATCCCCAGTCTTTGCAAAATCATTGTCTGTGACTACAAACTCTTTGACTTATGACACAATGTCTTTAGATGCGATATGGTGTCAGAATTAAGTATTTTAAAAAACTTTTCAGTGTTTTTTTTAAAAATCTCCTAGTGTATGTTTAGCATTATTTATTTGATAAATATTTTTATTTCAACAGAGTTTTTGATTTTATAATCCGAATTGTGACAGAAAAGACCTCCTATGAACTTGAATACGCTTTGAGCAGGCTTGCTGGTAGACATGGTGTGATCAGACGGTTCTCACCTCCCTGCCGAGACGCTGCTGCAGCTTACTCAACTCGTACTCCTTCTTCAGCAGAGACAGAGCCTTGTACAACCGTTTGGGGATCTGGAAAACCAGAATGCACATCAAACATCTTCAAAAAGCTGATGGGGGGGGGGAGGGGTAAAAAATGTTAGTGTGTTTCAGTTGGAGACCCACACTAGTTTCCTCCAGAACGTCCTGTAGCTCATGTGACTCTGCGCCGGTCAGAGCAGCGCCCATGTCACTCAGGTAGATGGGGTTGTCGACTACTCGTTGTCCTGCCTGCATCATCTGCAGAACTGATTCTCTGCACAAAAAACCAAAACAAAACAAACAAACAAAAAAACACAACACACACTCAATAACATCATTTGCTGATGGTCTGAGAAAAGAAGATCTAAAATAAGTCATAAGTTAATTTTATGGATAAAGATGTTTCATGCAAGACAATCAACAACATGATCATGACTGTTTCTGTTTGATATAATGCAATCGCTTTTATTTATCGCCACTATTCAGCTGATTTCATCACTAAAATCAACATTATAAGGCAATAATCTATATCAACTATAGAAATCTTTTAATCAAATTAAGACAGATCACATTAACGAGCATTTCTTTAAAAGTTGAATATGAACAAATATTTAATATATTAAAAAAAAAATGCCACTACTGTAAGACCAAAATATATATAAATAATATTAACCCGTGACCCAAGTATGCAATATTATAGTTCAGGTTGTGCTGTTTTAGATAAACAACCTATGCCTCTGAATTCACAGTCACTTGCCAATTTCTATTTTGAAAAATTTATTAATGAACAATAGGTCACGGTTTTTATCCATTTATAGTTACATTTAATGCTGTGGAACCTCTGCAAGACAAGCTCATGTTATCCCGTTTTTCAAACATGCACTATAGCTACAGTACACAGAGATTGTAAAGTAAAACAGTCCAACTCTAATAGGCTTTTTTTCTATAAAAATGAAAATGAGTCAAATTACCTGTAAAGAGGGTTCAGCGCAATGATGTCGCGGATGGTCTTAACAATCTCAGCTGTCAGAGCCTAAACAAAAACCGCTGATTAGCCTTTAACACAAGGCGGACAAGAAAACCACAGCAGAGGCAAGATACAAGCCAGTACCTTAATCTCCTCTGTGACCTGGAACTCCTCATGTATGACATTGTCGACCTCCACCATGAGGATCTCATTGCTCTTGGGTAAAGGAACAGCTTCCACCACAAGCTCTGCTTCCTTCACCCTCTCCTCCATCTCCTCGGCCAGAGACGCTGAGTCCTTCCGAACTCGCTTGTTTTTTCTGCGCTGAGCTTTGGACTGTTCGGCATCTGACTCCAGGGCAGGGAATGCTTCCTCAGGCTCCACTTCCAGCTGCTTAGTGATCCGTATCCTGAATGTTCAAATTGGAAAAATGAGATGGTGAAGATTTGGTGAAGATGGTGATTTTTTTTTTTTAATTCATTAGAACATAGGTTGACATTTTGCTAATCCCCGCTTTCTCACACAGTAGTATTATCTTGATGCGTCCTGACTGCTGCTGCTATCATTTTTGGCAACGTGCTCTCCAGCTTTCTGAGGCTGTGATTAAAAAAATATATGTATTTTGCACTTTATGCCTTAGAAAATAATAATAATAATAATAATAATAATAATAAAGTAGTGAAGATACATTTGATATCATGGCTCCGAGGCATTTTTCAAGTACGGAGAAGAAATTCCATTGAAGCTTGTATCGTTTCCGAAGAATCATGTGATCATGACAGACACATCCCTCACTTTCCGTCCAATCAAACAAATACTTTGTTTTGTTCGAACCCCACCTTACGACAGACTGGGTGATTGGATTGTTTGAGTGCTGGGACTTTGCAGAGCTGTATCACTATTTAAACATTATTCACATTCACCATAATATTAGCTCTATATTACTATTTATTGTCAGTACTTTAATAAGTAAATGACATCATCAGGAGATGATGAACTCATAGAGATAGTAGGCTTCTATTTGTGTACAGAACGAAAGCGTACATCAAACAGCAATCAACAGTCTCGAGTTTTTCGATGGTAATAATTTGTGCAATGTCACTCTTCTGATGCACCAAAGTTTCAGAGCATTTTCATGGCATAATCAGGGGGAAATCCTCAAAGCTTCACTTCAAGTCTTCATGCAACCAGCACTAATACAGACCTGTCAGTTTCAAGTGGATTTTATAGAAAATGCATCAGAGTCGAGAATTCTTCTGTGCTGTAAACTAAACCATAGAATTTGGAAGGAAATGCGAAAAACCTTCAGTGCTACCTTCGGTGTCCCATCACGATCATGCGCAGTTTGTCACCGAGATCTTGCATCTCATGGATCTGAACAAAAGTTCCTGTGTTGTAAACAGCATCCAAACTTTCCACCACATCCGACTCGTCACTGATGAAACACAGAAAGCAGGAGTGCTCGAACACATACACACACAAGAACCGCGATTTGTTTTTTATCGAAATCTTTATAACCTTCTTTCAGTCCTTACGTATCATCCTTTTTGAGGAAGACGCCAGCGTAGGGCTGAGCAAGACGCACTTTTCTCCTCAGTAGATCCACCAGCTGCTTATTCTTCACCTGGAGACAATTTGCATAACATCTCTCCTTTTAGATTTTCAGGACGTTTAAATGGAGTCAACATACTTTTAAGATTTTTAAATCTTAGTTGTGTAAATATTTTACTAATGGTTTATTTCAATATTTTACTGATAGTGGCTTTCTAACTGATGCATAAGAACACTGTTACAACAGCTCCATGGAAATCCACAATAGCACTAAGTGCAGGAACAGGGGCGCATGATACAGTATTAAGCAAAAGCTAATATACCGGACAACTATAAGATGAACATAAGATGTTCATTCAACATAAGTATGTATTAGCTGTTTTATTAACCATTTATTCACATTGTAGAGATATGTTTACATTACTGCTCAAAGGTACACGAAGGGTACGGGAGGGGGACGGCACTAGTGTTCTCCCACTCAAGGGTTACAGGGATGATGAAATCTCCGGTAACAAACTACCGTATCATGACCTGTTCAACTGGTGTCAGTACGTATACTCCTTCTTTAAGATGCGTTGATATATATATATTTCTTAATCCTACCTATGCATCTATTATTTTTTTCAAAGTTCACAAAATTACACCCCGACTGTGAAAAGTTCATAAAAAATATGCTGTAAAACATCAATATAATTATCCATGAAAGGAATAAAGCACATGGATTAAACCTGGACTGGATTATTCTCCTATAACGGCATGTCTCAAACTGTTTTATTCCTTTTACACCACAGCAAATTGCCGACTAATTCATGAACGAACGTGGCCTGCTTTTTTGTCCATTTATAAACATAAATGTTCTAAACAGTCGTTTCTCCTTCTCCAGCCTCTCCCTCTCTCTCTCTCTCTCCTGAAGACTTTCTTGTGGAAAAAAAACAACCCTTCTTGACTGTTACAAAGATACAGAAAACTGAAGCATGTCAACAATTACACTTTTTTTAATCTCTTAATGAGCTGTTGCTATAGAAACAATGACGTTTTGTGAGGAGCGCATTAATATTCACTTTGCAGCAGGAACTACTTTCAACATCTTCTGACCAATCAGATTCGAGAATTCAACAGCGACGACTGATTAAAAAAAACCCAACAACGTTACTACTACTGATGGGCACGGCACTTCTTTTACATGAACTGAATCACTAGAATCAAGAGCCCCCTTTGGGGGGTTGAACGAACGAATCACTTGACGAAGTGATTCGGTTCAGTTCGTTCACTTAAAAGATTCGTTCTTTTGAACGAATCCTCACTAGTTACTACCTCAATGATCTTGATGAAACGAGGGAAAACCGGGTTTCTGGTCACGGCGATGAGCGGCACGTTAGGAAACACTTCCGGCACCATCATGGGAGTGAGAGCGGTGATGTGCGGGGGAGCAGAGCCGGACTCAGCTCCATCTCCTCCGGGTTCATCATCATTAGGGCTGCTGCTTTCGGCTCCATCCTCTCCCGGGAGGCCGCTGCCCCTGTTGCCGAACAGGTATCTCCTCTGGTCGTAGTTCATAAGCGAGCCAGCTTCTACACTTCCCCTGCCAGGCGGAAACACACTGAAGATTCTGGCCCATTTTCTCAGCTCTGTCCTTCGCGCAGGTCCTGTGACTGATGTAACACTGCTGCCAACAGCGGCACTAGATAACGGGGACTTTTTACACCAAATAGAAGACTGTAATCCGCTCCGACCCACAGCCTCTCCCGGACAAACCCCATTAATATCACCACCAAACTTATTAATGTACTTGCTACAGAAGACGGTCCCGTTTTTATATGCCTGTCTGTATCTGCTCCACATCTTCATGTACGCAGCCATGTTGATCTGGAGGATTCCACCGTCAGTTTCCCAACTTCCGGCCACCTGTGATGACGACATTTTGTTTACTCGTTTAAAACGTGCGCCTGAAACAGACAAACAAACAAAAAAAATGCAGACAGCTTTTGGTTTCATATCCCAAAACCAAATCTTTATGAAGTTAGGATTCATCAACATCCTTCTAAGACGTGATTATGATCTAAAAAGGTCTCCCTAATAAAGGATCCTCATTTTATCACCAGATATTATTATTATTATTATTATTATTATTATTATTATTATTATTATATAGCAAATTGATATTGCAATATAATAACAATATATTAATATTAATAATAATAATAACAATATATTATTAATATATTATTAATAAATAATTAAATATTGCAAGCAAAATTATTGCAAGCAAAATTTCAGCCCCCATAATATACCATTGTGGAATTGTAGATATGTATTATTTAGGAATAAATCTTTACTATGAAAAAAGCAAAAAGCACCAAAAGCAAAGGAGGTCCACTTTTATTAATGTTTAATTTAAAATTATTAATGGTGTTTATCCCTCTGGGCAATTCCTAAGACAACAATTTGCTGTAGATCATAATAATTGCTCATTTTATGATGAAAACATGAAAACAGCAAAACATTTGTTTATTCAATATAAATTTGCTTGTGCTGTTTGGGAAGATTTGCATTACTGGTTATCTCCAAAATTTGAAATTTTCTTAGGTTTATCCAAAGAAAATGTGATATTTGGCATCTTTTTTTTGTTTACAAACATGCAAAAAAGATATAACAAATTATAATAAAAAATTATAATAATGATGGCTGAAATGCAATCTAAATCTACATTTCTAAAAGAAGGGGAAGCAATTATGTGAACATTTATAATAGCCTCCAATTTTATCAGTCCTTTGGACTTAAAATCTAAAAGTCCTTATTAGCCTATATTAAAAAAAATACATTTGTGGATGTGAAAATGCTGCACTTAAGTATGTAATATTTATTTAAGATTTGATTTTAAGATTTTATTGTTTGTTTTTAAGGCCCTACATGGGCAGGCCCCATCTTATATTTTATATATATATTTATATATATATATTTGCTGATCTTTTAGAACCTTATTCCCCATCAAGATCTTTGAGGTCTTCTGACCAGTCCCTTTTACTTACTCCAAGG
>JAOVYU010000004.1:13218705-13234690 GCA_025674565.1 Synodontis membranacea
CACTGCTAACATTTAATACTTCTACTAATAACATTTAATAATTCCACTACTAACATTTAATACTCCTACTACTAACATTTAGTTCTTCTACTAATAACATTTAATATTTCTGCTTATAACATTTTTTACTTATACTACTCTCATTTTATACTTCCACTAATAACATTTAATACTTCTACTAATAACATTTTATATTTCTACTAATAGTATTTAATATTTCCACTACTAACATTTAATACTTCTACTAATAACATTTTATACTTCTGCTAATAACATTTTATACTTCTGCTAATGACGTTTAATACTTCTATTAATTACATTTACACATGTTTATCTAAAAGTGATTTACAGTTGAGCTGGGCAGAGGGTTAAGCCCCCCCCCCCTCCCCTCAAGGATTAAACAGTGGCAGTTCAGGAATACTGAAATGTGAACTAATGACCTTCTAATCTATACCATTTTCCCCAGATCTCTGTGTCAAAATCATGGCTCCAGTCCATGATTTTTGCTTATAGAGCACTGTCTACATTTAACTTGTTAATTAACTCGGCTGATGCCTCTATCCAAAGCTTGGTGATGCTAGAATTTGAAATGTCAACCTTCTGATCAGACCAAAGCTTTTCCCAAGTTACAGCACCAGCTCATTTGCGTATCACATTGTGACAGTTGGTACAAAATAGAATAAAATAGAAAAGTGTAGCGTTTTATCAGAATGGAAAATAATAGATTATAACTTCTTTCTTATAGAAGGGAGTCATCTTTGGTCATGGTAATACATACTAATTGTTTACTTATTTCCCAAGTTTCTATGATTCCTACCCAAATGAAGCAGCTGTAGTGAGGAGTTGGGGAGATAGACCCGAAGTAAACGTCTACAGGTGGAATAAATGTTAAAAGCAGCTCTGGACTGAGCTTTGTTTGGATTTTTTCCAGGCTACAGATCCCGATCGTCCTTTAAATTAATCCAGCTGAATCGTAAGTTCCAGTTTTTGCAGAAGGCCCGGGCGCTGGTGGACCTGTGTGCTGCTCCAGGAGGATGGTAAGTTGCTGCATCTGTCATGACGTGCGCATTCATGCGGTTTAACCTCATGTTCATGCTAGCGAGCAAAAAAAAGTTAAGTCACTTGTGTTTTGTCTCTTGTAGGGGTGGTCTGACCAGCTCTTTTTTTTTTTTTTTTTTTTTTTTTTTTTTTTAGTTCTGTTGAGAAGCTATGGTCGCTATATACAGGTTCTAAATCTAACTGTTTAGCAAAACTGAGAATGCATCAATTAGTGTGAAAATTGGTCGTGTGCTCGATTTATTTTTTAGCTTTTTTTTTTTTTTTAAAGATTAACAGCAGAGATAGGTAATATCTAATAGCTGTATTCATTCACCAAAGGCATAAGTGATCACTGCTACTTCCTACCAAATTTATTTTTCTTCATAAACTTTCTGTATACATTTATATATGATGAGATGAAATGAAATCACAGTTATTGCAGATAAGTTGCGAGTAGGGAACTGAAGAAACGGCGGCCCATACAGGCCATAGGATTGGTTTGAGGGAATCCATTCAGTTCACTTTATCACAATGTGTATAGTTTGCATAGAATGCAAAAAAATAGAAATCCCTGTTCAGATGTTGCTTGTCATGGTGTTGGATTGTCACTTGCTGCTGTCAGTGAAATCCAAGCTCTGAGTCGCACACTATGTAGTGAAGTGAGCGGTCGTCCGTCGTTTTGTCACCTGTTATTGTGGAAGTGAAATCCCACATTTCCGTGACTTTTTCCCCTCTTACAGGTTACAAGTAGCATCCAAATTCATGCCTGTGTCCAGTCTGATCATCGGTGAGTCCAGGCTTGATTTTCGCCTCATTATGATGTTTAGTTTAGTAGTGTTGCTTCGTTGTACCACACGTTCTTACTCTTCACACTCTCCTCATAATCAGGAGTGGACCTGGTGCCCATCAGACCCATCCCCAACGTGGTCACCCTGCAGGAGGACATCACCACAGAGAAGTGCAGACAGGTATCTGTAGTGTACTGTACACGTAGCAGGCTTCTAAACTTTTCCGTTACAGCATGTTGGTGATTGACACTTCTCGCTTCTTCTTCCAGGCTCTCAGGAAAGAGCTGCAGATGTGGAAGGTGGACGTGGTGCTGAATGACGGTGCCCCAAACGTTGGCGCTAACTGGCAGCATGACGCCTTCTCACAGGGTGTGTACAAAAACATGTAGAAACCAGCGAGGGAGAGAGATACACAGGGTTCAGTTGCCCAATTCCCCTTCATTCTTCCCTCTTCTCCCGCCTCCCTTATTTTTCTCTTATTCAGTCTCTCACCCCCTCTTTCTTTCTTTCTTTCTTTAATAAACTTGCATTTAAATGGCTGCGGATTTAAACTTTTAATATCTGTGTATAAATGTGTCTTTTACTTCAAACATCAAGCTGTGTTATAAGAAATTGTCTTTTTCGTAATTCATGTCTGTTTGTGTAAACTATTGTATTAGTTTGAATACTGTAGCTGTTTCTCGTCCTCAGCACACTTGACCCTGATGGCTCTGAAGCTCGCCTGTGAGTTTCTCAACAAAGGAGGAACTTTCATCACCAAAGTTTTTCGCTCCAAAGACTACCAGCCGCTCATGTGGATCTTCCAGCAGTTCTTTAAGAAAGTGCAGGCCACCAAACCGCAGGCATCCCGTAACGAGTCCGCCGAAATCTTTGTCGTGTGCCAAGGTAGCAGCTTCATATCTGCTTGTTTATTAAAGGTTATTTAAGTGACATCATTGTGATAGTTATGGGTGGGATTTAAAAAATAAATAAATAAATAAATAAAAGTTTTGATAAGCCAGTCAAATTCTCACCAACGTCCTGCCCACCCAAGTATACTGCTTCATTCAGACATTTGCACATTTCCTGTAATTCCGATGGTTCTGGTGCCTTCTGAATTTCATAACTATTCTGAACGAGAAGGCCACAGTTCCTGCCGCAGCAATACAGTAATTATGAGACAGATTTAAATTGAAATAGTGTTTGTGTGTATATGTGTGTGTATTGTACTTTATAAAAATGTGATGTAAATGTTGATGTAGCTTTCTAAACCCGCACACAGCTTGCCTCTAGACATGTAGACATGCGTTCATCTCACGGTTCAACTCACGTTTTTGACTCGTGATGATGTTCAAATCTAGAAGCTCTGCCCCTGTAGTTACTGCAGCACATTGGTTCAATCAGTGGAAATGCACCTAAAATTCCTGAGTTTCTGAAGAAGTGAAATGCACGTTTTTGATGAGCGAATCTCCTGTACTCTTCTTTCTGAACTCTCTTGTCTTGCTCACCAGGTTTTCTGGCCCCCGACAAAATCGATAACAAATTTTTCGACCCTAAGCACGCCTTCAAAGAGGTGGAGGTCCAAGTAAAGACAGTAAAGAGGTTAACTATAGAGAACAAGCCGAAAGTAAGTGCTTAAAACCGAGTATATGCTAAAGTTCAGGATCCCATGGCTTTGCCTTTTTTTTTATTGTATTTGTGTGTGCGGTTTTAATAGGCAGAAGGGTACGCTGATGGAGACCTGACCCAGTATCACACCTTCTCGGTTACTGCGTTTTTACGAGCTGAGAACCCAGTGGACTTCCTGAGTAAAGCTAATGTGGTAAGACTAGTTTAATACCAATCATTCCTGTGTTTTCCAAACAATACCTTGCTCTGGAGTCTGTGACGCACGCTGTTAATTATTTGTTGTATAAATTCTATTAAAAATATACCAGGCATTTTTGTTGTCCATAATGTCGACAATGTGCTTAAAAAAATAAAAATAAAACACTTCAGCCGTGACAAGCTACATTTTATTGTCTTATTAACATCAAGCAAGAGTGAGAAAATAAAAGAGGCTATACACTGTATGACTAAACGTTTGTGGACACTTGACCCTAACGCCAATAATACATGTGTCTTCCGTAAACTATTACCACAAAGGTTAAAGCATATAATAGTCAAGAATTGTCACTGTCGCTTTAAGCTTCACTTACGCTTCACTGGAATTAAGAGACCCAAACCAGTTCCAGCATGAAGCACGGTCCATGAAGACTTGATTTGCCAAAGTTGGAGTGTAAGAAATCGAGTGTCCTGCACAGAGGCCTGACCTCAAACCCCACCAAACATCTTTTGGATGAACTGGAACACTGAATGTACCCCAGACCTCCTCACGTGACATCACTTCCCGATTTCACTAATGCCCTTGTGGCTGAATGAGCAAATCTCCACAGCCAAGGTGCTGCTATGCAGTACAGCCCCCACTACTAACCTGTTCTGAAGAACAATGCTCAATGTGCTGTGATGTAATTGTAATGAAATATTTCAGGAATCCTGTTAGTGGAAAATAATCAGCATTTTGATGGTAACAGCAACCCTGCGTCATCACACGTCTTGTTTATTACTTTCCTGTAACAGCACATCCCCAAGTTATTTTCTTCCTTATAAACGCAAATGAAAACTCAGTAATGATCCCATTATAACTGTCACTTGAATAATTCCAAACTTATAATCTATTCGTTTTTTGGTTTTTTTTCTTTCTCTTTTCTGTTGTCTCTCAGATCACTTTTGATGATCCAGAGCTGGAGTCTCACTCAGCCACATCTTCTGAAATTAAAGAATGCTGTAAAGATATCAAGGTTCTTGGAAGAAAAGAGCTGCGGTAGGTCACACTTCACACTGTTTACGCTGCCATTTAGATTCTCGTATTTGATTCCGATTTTCTACAGTTTGATTGTGATTTCTTTACTGTACTATATGATTCAAGTTTTGGATTTTGATTCCCGTACTGTATGGCATGATTAATGTTTTACTTAGTAGTGGCTAAAGACTTTGTTTCCGTGTTTTAGACTCTTGCTGTCGTGGAGATCCAAGCTGAGGAAGATTTTAGCCAGAAAGCTGAAAGAAGAAGCAAAGCAGCTCGACCAAGAGATCAGGTACTAGATGTTGGCATTGCGACTGGAGTACGCTCTGCTTTTCTTTCATGCGGTTACTGACTGTCATGTCTCTTCGGTCCAGTCTGAGCTCCAGTGACGATGAAAGCGATACGGAGAAACCCAGGAAGAAGAAGCAGGTGGTGGATAAGAAAGGTGATGATGAAGGCGAAGATGAGGACGAGGACGAGGAGATGGAGAAGAAACTGGCTGAGATGAAGGCAGAGGAGATCGCGGAGCTGAAACGGTATGTAGCCAAGTGCAAAAATTTGTATGTCACAGAAGCAGCATGTTTTTTCTATCGGGTTCTGAAAACAAGGACGTTAGTGGCATGCACTCAAAACAGGAAATGAAACGATTTCTTCTAAAATTAAATTCGAAACATCGGGGTTGGTCAGTATGTTTTTTTTATTATTTATTATCCCACACTCAAAACTTGGATTTTGTCTGGGGTTTCTTTTTTGGTCCTTACAGGAAAAAGAAGAAGCTCCTGAAAGAGCGACGGAAGCAGAGAGAGCGAGTGGAGATGAAGATGGACCTGCCTGGAGTTTCCATTGCCGACGCCGGAGACTCGAGCATGTTCTCCCTCAACACCATCAGTAAAGCCAAGGTACCACCAATCACACCTGATCAGAGAACGTTAGGATGCAAATGCATTCCTAATTCACACTACATTTTTTTTAAACCAAAAAAAAAAAAGCTATTAAAAGAGTGTCTTAATTTGTTTTATCCAAAATATAATTCATAAGTCAAAAACCATTGGGTGATCAAATTGAAGTTTTCTTTTTTTCTTGAAATTTGAGGTTGTTTAAACATCCTGCAGCAGTTCAATGGATTTAAATCCTCTCTCTCTCTCTCTCTTTGTGTATCTCTGATTCTCCTGTTTCTCCCTTAGGACCTGAATGAACTCGCGCTGGGTGATATGACAGGAGCAGATGCCTTGGTGGACGAGGCGGGAGAGGAGGACATACACATTTCCGATTCCGAGAGCGACCTTGTCTCTCTGGCTTCAGACCTGGATGAAGACGACCTGGCCGAGATTGAAGAAAAAGAGAGTCAGCTGAAGAAGCTTCCCAAGAAAAAGTATGAAGCACCTTTATTTAATAAACTTCTTTTTGGTATAAATCTTTCTGAGGTCAGACGGCTGTAACTGCTTAAGCACTTTGTCTCCGTTTTGCTTTTGTTTCCTCCAGGGTTTCCTTCACCGCAGTGGAGGAGGAGGAGGATGACGAGGAGCAGGGAAACAAACTGCTAGTGGATTTGGAGGAAAAGGATGAGAAGCAAGACCGACAGACCAGCATGTGGTTTAGCAAGGTGGGTGTAAATGTGAAACCGCTCAACTCTTACCTGGAATCTCCCTCCCATCAAACAGAGGGGCTGCTGTGTGTATTTCCAGTGGAGTGCTCATGTTCCTACTTTGGCTGTGTTTTGTTTCTGTTGAACTTTACTGCCATCTACTGGATTTTAAGATGTATGCAAGTTCCATCTTGTTTATCGTGAATGTTGTTGTGTCTGAGTCGAGCCTTGACTGAGGGATCGTCATAATCTGACCATTATGAAGATGTCATCGGTGACCGTAATGACTCTGTATGTGTTGT
This sequence comes from Synodontis membranacea, assembly GCA_025674565.1. Lineage (NCBI taxonomy): Eukaryota > Metazoa > Chordata > Actinopteri > Siluriformes > Mochokidae > Synodontis > Synodontis membranacea. The sequence continues at coordinate 13,225,243 of JAOVYU010000004.1, forward strand.
CAGGACATCTTCTCGGAGCTGGACCTGGATGGAGATGAAGACGCACTGAGGGAACTCAAACAGAGCCAGTTCCTGCACAGCAAACAGGCTGCAGGTATCTGTTCTACTGCAGGTTTTTATATACAGCCAGCTCCAGATGTTTGTGGTTAATAAGCTTCATCGTACTGAAAATGAGAGAAATGTAACCTTTAACCTAAATAAACCTGTTAAAAAATTAATTAAAAAAAATATCACTTATCAGAAATTTATTTTGAGAAAATCACCCGTCATTACTGAGATCCCAATAACTCTGGAGCTGACTGTAAGAGTGTGTGTATTGTGCTGGAAGAATCTGATTTACTCATCACGCTCCTCCTTTTTTCAGGAAAAGGCAAAAAGAGGACAGCTAAGGAGGAGGCAGAGCCTGTGCAGAAAGAGGAAGAGGAGGCGGCCATGCCCTCTCAGGATGCCCAAGAGGCAGCAGGAGATGAGGAGGACAGCGATGATGACTCAGACGGTGACAGCAGTGATGATGAAGAGTAATGAATTCTTTTTACCAGTCCATTGGGCACTGACCTAAAAACAATTTCTATTTTAGAAATTCTGTTTATAGTAACAGTTTTGTTTTTGTTTGTTTTTGTTTATGCACAGAGAAATAGCAAGGATGAAGAGCACATCTGGGTCTGGTGAATTGCCTGGAGATGATGACGACTTTCAAGTAGTTCCTGTAGAGAGCACAAGTACGTAGTAGGGCATCTTGTATCCAGGGGCCCGAAGGGTCTGTGAAAGAAGACATGTTTTGTGTCTGAAACGTGATGTGTGATGACTTGGGCACGATGCTAAACCAGTAGCTAAACGCTTGTATTACTTGTTATATAGCTTGTTTAACTAACTATTAAATGTCTATTACATGTTCTATTACTTCACTCTTTAAAGCAGTTGTTTCGGTTCAGGTAAGCGTGCTCGGATCCTGGACGCTGAGGGTCTGGCTCTCGGTACTCAGATCGCCACATCCAAGAAGAGACGCAGGGACCTGGTAGATGAATCCTTCCACCGGTCAGCTGTCCTGCAGTCAACCCACACATGAGCTTCGTTCTGTTAAGTAGAGCGCGTTTTAGTGCAGAGGATTAATTCAGCAGCGTGTTTGGTTCTTGCTTTAGGTTCTCCAACTCGCAGGATACTGGCGAGATTCCAGTGTGGTTCTTGGACGACGAGAGGAAGCACAGGAAGAGACCCATCCCTGTCACGCGAGAAATGGTGGAGGAGTACAAGCAGAAGTGGAAGGAGATCAACGCTCGTCCAATTAAGAGACTTGCAGAGGCCAAAGCTCGCAAGAAGAGGAGGGTAAGAGAGACAGCGAGACTGAAGGAGAGAGAGGGAGAAACATGCAGGGAGGGGATGGATAGATGGAAAGAAGGAGAATCTGATGGTGTATGTAAAGGCGTGACGCATGACTGTTTGTGTGAATTGTTGTAGACACTGAAGAAGATGGAGCAGGCCAAGAAGAAGGCTGAAGCGGTGGTCAACACAGTGGACATCTCAGAGAGAGAGAAGATGGCACAGCTCAGAAGGTCAGGGTTTACATCAGCACACACACACACACACTTTCCTCCCTCTCTGTGTGCACCTCTCTGTGTCTCTCTCTCTCTTTCTCTCTCTCTCTCTCTCTCTCTCTCTCTCTCTCTCACTCCCCCCCCCCTTGTAATTCTCTCTCTATCTCAATCTCTGTCTCTCTCTCTCTCTCTCTCTCCGTCTCTTTCTATTCTCTGTAGATGTAAATACACAGCATCCATTTTTCCCTTAGTCAAGTCAAAGTTAAGAGAGTCAGCAGTTTGCTTTTTAAACGTGAATAAGTCCCAGAATTAAAATGAGAATTTTTATTACTGTGTACACTTTTAGACTAAGCATAACACTACTCCTCTGTGAAATTCCTCTTTACTATCATTTATACACTTTTTTTTTTATTTTATAAATTTGTGTATATGTTTATATTTTGTTTCATGACTTCATTCGAAAGTATTTTTTCCCCCTCTCCAGCATCTACAAGAAGGCTGGTGTGGGTAAGGAGAAGAGGGACGTGACCTACGTTGTGGCCAAAAAGGGTGCTGGGCGTAAAATCCGCCGGCCCCCAGGAGTGAAGGGTGTCTTCCGCGTGGTGGACGGACGGATGAAGAAAGACCTCCGTGGCAAGCAGAACAAGGATCAAAGAGACAAGGGGAAAGGGGGCAAGAAAGGAGGGAAGGGTGGAAGAGGGGGGAAGGCAGGTAAGGGGCGTCCAAACCGGAAATGAGGGAGTGCAACACGAACGTGAACTTCTCAAATCACTCGGCTGGGACTGCTGTTAAAGAGCTGAGCTGTATTAACACCAGGCTACAAGGACTCTGTGGACAGGATGATAGCACACAGGCCTGGATTTACTGTGTATGTGGTGATATCATCGCAATATATGCATTTTGTGCTGATCTGTGGTCAGCCCCTTGTCCCCTCTAATGAGTAATCGTTTCCAATACAGAACCTTTAATCCGGCTGAACTGCACACATTTAGTGTTTTCCTGCTTTAACACACCTGATGATTTTGTCAGTTTTTTTTTATAGATAACTGTGATACAGGAACACGGCCAACAGTTACGGTTTAGCTGTAGTATTTATGGTTTAACCGATACACTGGACACCAGACAAATTTCTTTTCCACTTTTTCAGGTAAAGCACACATCACAGATCATTATAGCAGGAAAACATGAAAATGTGCTTCAGCTGATGGTAATAATAAATGACATGGGTAATAATAAATACAGTGCTTTTTTTTTTTATTCACCTGATGCCTCAAAGCCTCCTGATTTTTAGGAGTTTTGATTGTTGTACAATATATTTGATCTAAAATGTTTTTTGGATTGTTGAGTCATTTGAACTGTACAGTCACACAGTTTCACAATAATGTTTTCAATTTAATAAAATGACATGACATAATTTTTTAAATACCACAGTGCTATTGAATTCTCAAAGCTGATTGGTTCGAAGGTAATTAAGTTCCTTAAATAGCAGCTCCGTCAGTGGGGTAACTCAAATGGTTTGTTATTGTGCTCATTCGTTTTTGTTTCTATAATAACGTGCTGGCAGGGATTTGTATGTTGGATGGTCTATATGATCTGAGCGTGATAATGCGCAGGTTTTAAAACAATTTAAAAGTTGTTTTCTCAAGATGACTTATTTGAGTTTTTTTTCTAGTGTGTTCTAATATATAAGAAAAAAAAAAGCTGTGATCTCAAGAAAAAAAAATAACTTGAGGTCATAAGAAAAAAATGCCTTTCTGGATTTCAGTAAATGACTTGGTTTACTTGAACGATTGACTTTGTAGCTGCTATAACTTAAGCAATAACAGGAACTATCTTGTCATTGGACATTCCATAAGATTAAAAGGAGGTATAAATGTACTTCATTGCTAAGTTCTTACTGTAGGTAAATTGCTGGCATATAAGAGGAATAAAACACTTCAGGATGTGCTGTTTTAGCAGAATGATCAGCTTCGGGGTGTGTCTGCAAAGATTTTCAAAACTTCGAACATGTTTATGAATGTTCCAGTCTGAATTCTTGATCTTTAATATGTGAGAGGTTAGACTTGAGCTTTCTCCTTGTCCAAACACTGTTTGAAGGCATGCATGTGAAATGCTCGTCAGATAAAGACATGGCATATCAGTAAAGCGGAGGCAGAAGACTGGCGTGATTGTGCACGGGCTGCTGAATGACAGATCGAGCGAGAAAGAAAGGGGGATTATCTCACATCTCACATGTTGCTCTGGATCATTCCCTCCTTTGTGGCTGAAACGATGACGGCTGCGCGTAGAAGGCTTAAAACTCCGAGGACAGGACGCGAATGCGAACACAGAAGCGCTGGGGGACACAACACTCTTCCACAGATCGTTTGCTCTCAGTACAGGAAAGAGGTGGACGATACAGACACGGTGAGTACTGACTTTATCCTGCAGTGGTGATGATGCTGGGTAGAGAATAACATGTCAGGTTACTGTGGGAGGAAAAGAATCAATAACTGGATGTTGTCATGCAGTCCAACATGAAGCTTAGTTACTGTTCCCTTAAGCTGATTATTATTCCTGTAACAGCACATCTTGAATTGCTGTGTTTTTATACAACAGCAACATGCCAATGATTATGATTTCTAACATACTAATGAACAATGCAGCATGCTGTTTATCTATCAATAGTTACATTTCATGTTATGGAGCGTCCATAAAACTAGTTATCACTTACATTAAAAGTTGTTCACTAGCCAGGCTCTCTTGTTTTCTCTCTCTTTAAGTTAATATGACAGAAAAAACACTGCTTGACAGTTGACTGAGAACCCAGAGAGTGCAATATCTGTTGCTTCTTCAGTTCTGCACCTGAATTACGTGGCTGGTGAAGCGAAGTTTTAAGGCATTTTTTTTGTATCATTTATCATCACTTTATCAATTTGCAATTCTCAAGTCTAGATCACACTAAAATACGCGCACCATTTGTGCATAAACCTTTTCATTAAAAGTAGTTTACAAAAAATAGAAATAACTCGGCCGCACATTAAACCTCCAAATGAAATAAAAGTTTTTACTGAGACAGTGTGTCGTGATGATGGTGTGAGGTTCGCTAAACGATCAACTGGTAGAAATAAGCTTCCCTTATCTTATATAGCTTGAGTGGTAAAGTGTAGAAGCAAACTATAGACGTGAGGCACATCTCAGCTGATTCACTACTGATGTCTTACGTGTCGATTAATGAAGTAATTTCTTGCCAAACTATTCTTGTCAAATTGTTCATTTAGAATTTCCAGCTCCATTTGTCTTTTTTTTTTTTTTGGAAAACGTATGGATGATATAGATGTTGATTTTGTGTTGTCAGAAAGAATGATGTTATATATTATGTTTCCTGCACCAAGTTGCATCTATTTTCTATAACACAGTTAATGACCTTTAAAAAAGAGCATGAAATGAGCAATAAGCATAAAACTCTGATGAGTTTTTTTTTTGTTTTTTTTGGTCATTTCAATAACTGTGTGTGTGTGTCAGAAAGGACATCAAGACTGAGACACGGAACAACTTGAGTGTGATCGTGTGATTAAATGTAGACCAGATTTGCAGCAGCATCTGACATAATGTCGTAAAAGTGGGTATCGTTCAGGCACAAAGGCCTGATTTATCCGCTTTGCTCCTGCATACATTTGTAACGAAGTTCTCGGACCTTCTACATGAATAGTCCTGTTATTTTACAGAAGAATGTTGAATTGTAATATCCAGGACCGTGGCTGTGACGCACACCAGTAATTACAGGGGGTGCGAGTGTCGGAGTGAGCCAATCCAGCATTTGAGTGTTAAAATGTGCTGAGTGAGAGTGTTCTGTGTGGACAGCTCACACTCACTGGCACTTTCTGCATATAAAAAAAAGATTGAACGTTCCAGCTGATCGGATTAAATGCTGACTGAACAGCTCGGTTTGGCCCCGTGCCTTGGTTCGAGCTCTGTCACATCACAGTTAAAGTACTTTATACCACAGCGCTGTTGAATTCTCAACTCTGATTGGTCAGAAAAATGTCGATTTATTTTCTACAACAATTGTGCCACTGCAGGCCACAGGTTATATTATTATAGTAACATTACTGTGATTGCTCTAATGTGCCGTTGTTTCTATAGTAACAGTTCATTCACACACAAACCGATAAAAACCAATGTGGAGACGTTTATGTCGAAAGTTTATGGAAGGAGTCTCCAGTGTCAGAGGTGAAGCTTTTCCAACTTTCATGTGAAAGTCTTCAGGACAGAGGAGATCGCAGCATAGTTGTATCATTCGTTTCGCTAACGAAGAGAGAGAGAAAACTAGAGAGGTTGGCACAGGAACGATTATTTAAAGCTGCTATAGATTCCACAAAATTTCTACAATGCCGGATGTGCAGTTATAGGACAGTAATCGGCATTGGTATGGTAAGAGTGAATATGTTTTACATTACAATACTGCATGATTGATTACTTTCCTAGAACATCACAACTCCAAGGGTTTCATTCCTTCTGTCTAATTCAGTACACAGCTCATGTGTTGTTATGCACAATGCATTGTCTCCACCTTCTGTCCCCTTTCTGTCCGGACACTGATGAAGGACGGGAGATGACGGGTGCGTGTTTTGTCTCAAAAATAAGTGTTCAAAGTGCAGTGAATATTCCATAATATTTAAAACCTCACAACCCAGTAGTAGCTGATTCACTCGTAACAGCGCCACACACACTACAGTACACTCGAAGGTTTCCTCTGAGGAAACCCTCAAAGATTCTACTTATAAACACAGCATAAATAAAGTTTTGTTTTTTTTCCCTTTCAGAAATGGTCTTTAGGAAAAATCCATATTTTTTTTAAAGAATGTACCATGTGGCAAGATAGTTCGACTATAAATGTTCTAGGTATTAAAAAGAAAAATATTTATCATTAATTTGGAGCTTGTAACACTTCTATTCAATTAATTCAAGGGAAGCTCTTTGTTGTATGTTTAATAGTGTACCAGGTCAGTGTCACTGTTGTACTGAGAATAAACCGGCATCCAAGTAATATCTGCTCCTGGATGATCTGAAACACAGGCAGTAATCAGTTGCTCCAGATAAAAATAAGACAGAAATACTGAAATTATGAAGAGCGCACTAGGACGTGTCATGATTGCTTTGCTCTTCTGTTTTCTCGGCCTGCAGGAGGATTGTGTGTGTTTTCTCAGTGTGTGTTAGGACTCTGTCCTGGGCCCGGCCTTCATGCTCTACACGCTGGCAGGAGGAGGCACGTTGAGCGGCATCACCGCCATCGTGCTCCTCATCATTTCCACAGCCACTGACTACTGGATGCAGTACCGCTACTCGGGAAACTTTGCCAATCAGGGCCTCTGGAGGTTCTGCATCAACAACAAGTGCCACGCCCACACGCTCACTGTGGGTAAGCGACAAATTCTGATCAAGAACTCTTAGAGGCTTTTTACAACTTTGTTAGAATTTAGGTTTTTTTTTAATTTCAGTTTTTCAATTTGCACTGAACTAGAATAAGGGTTTCTTGATGAGGGCTTGTTTCTCCATTGAATGGAACTGCTGCATTAAGCTGTTTATTGTTCTAGATAGAAAAAGTGAATTAATTAATTCTTTGTGTCATATCGCTGATGAGATGAGGATTCCATCCAAGTCAATTAAAGTTGTAGAATAAATCCCCAAAGAGCAACTGATTGATCTGAGCATAACAACTATCAGTGTAGAAGAAAAGGCAAAATCAGCATCAGACATCGGGATGGGGGGGGGGGCAGCCGTAATGTGGCTAAAGAGAAAGTGGTGGAGAGATGGAGAGAATATATTAGGGTGGTGCATAAGTTCATAGGCTTCAGAGCAATCTTTATTTATTCTAAGTTAGTTAGTTAGTTAGTTAGTCTTCAAAGTAAGTGTCAGTAGATTCTATGACTTTCTGCCATTTTCAAGCAATTACCCCCGGGATCAATAAAGTTTTCTGATTCACAGTGTTTGGACAGTTTTCTGATTTTTTGAAATGTTGGACAGAGAGTGTATGTTGAAGTGACCTAAACAAGTGGAAATCTGTCCAGTGAGTAGGCAGGATGCAGTAAAGCTTCCCATACAAGACTCAAAATTGTGTCTTTCATCGCTTTTGCAACACATGGCCTCATATTGTCACGAAGGAGGAGGATTTTTTTTTGTGAATGGCCGCTGGATGATCGTAGTTCATTGACTTTTTTACACTCAATTTAGTCAATTGATCACTGTAACATTCGGCATTTAATGGTTTCTCCAGGATCGAGCAGCTCGTAATTAGGTTGTAATGCACCTGTAATGAAGGTGTTAAGCTGACGAGTGATATTTCTCTCTGAAAGTGCACGTGGAACCTCCTCCCAACTTTCAGAATCCTTCCCATTGCCTTCAGATGCCTTAGAACAGTAGAATGATCGAGAATGATGCCAGCTCTGGAGTCGATTGTGCCGCATCTTCATCCAACAGTTTCCCACCTTTGGTCTCCCACTTCTTGGCTTATCATGTAGCTCGAATTCACCGTCTCAAAACAGCGAACCAGTTCTTGACCACAGAAATGCAGATTGCAGCCTTTCCATAAACTTTGTAAATTTTGTCTCTTGCTTCTTTTGAGGTTTTTCCACTATTGAATAAAAGAATAGAAGGCAATGACAAATATGAATTTTGCTGCTCTCTATGCTTGATTGATAAACTGTATAAAACACATGCTTTTATGGGGGTGTTTTTGATAAATAATTAAAGATTTACTAGGCCACAAACGTATGCAACTCTCAACAATTATATTGAAATACACATGCAAACTCTTATAAAATACACATTATAGATCCGTGTTTATGTAAAGCCACTTACGTAGGTGCTACTTTCATACTGTACATACTTGTCAGAGGTGATTATTTGATGTTAATCTGTTTGTGTAGCAGTTTAAAAGATGAGCTGAGCATTGTGAAATGTGTTCGTTGTGCCCCAACAGCCTTCTGGGATGCCACACGGGCCTTCATGCTGCTGTCAGTGTTTAGCTGCTTCGCTGGCGTCGTGCTGGGCCTCAGTGCCTTCTCCAACAGAACCAAAAACACGAGGGTGAGAACCGCAGGAATTGCTCTACTGCTGTCTGGTGGGTTGTCTCTCTCTCTCTCTCTCTCTCTCTCTCTCTCTCTCATAATCAACCACAGTATGGTGTGATGTAGCCTGATGTAAAGAGTATTTACTGATACAACTCAAAACTTTTTGTTTTATTCCTCTTGCACCACATACATTTGTAAAAGATTGCATTTTTTCTTTCAATCATTAAAGAATGAACTTTTTTTTTTTAAATATCTGTCTATAGTTTTGGTTAATGTTGTGGAATGTCCATGAAAAAAAGTTTCTTCCTCTCTTGAAGTTTATGAGACAGGAAAACACTTGTTACTGAGAAACTGCAAACTGCTGAAGATTTTCCCATGTCAGGAAGCATGAAGTCACAGCTTTACCCTGACTGTTACGAAGCACTGACACTGAAGACTCCTTCCATAAATGTTTCATAATTTCACTTTATCAACTCTTACATTTTTATTCCGTTAATGTGGAGAGTCTGCCATTACTAGCATTACTAGCTATTGAAATAATAATGTATTAGAATAGGCATGATAATATTGCTATTGTCAGAGCTGTTATAGAAAATTAAGCAACACCATCTGACCAATCAGAAACCAGAATTCAATGGCATTATGGTATAAAATGTATAACCCATTTTTCTTCTTCTTTTATGTTGTAGGTTTCTTTGCTCTCTTAGCTTTGGCAATCTACACTGGCATGACTGTGAATTTCTTTGGCAAGCGCTACATTGAGTGGAGGTTCTCATGGTCCTACATCCTTGGCTGGTTTGGCACAATTATGACTATAGCAGCTGGTAAGTCTCTCTCTCTCTCTCTCTCTCTCTCTCTCTCTCT
>JAOVYU010000004.1:13256734-13272555 GCA_025674565.1 Synodontis membranacea
ATATATACACACACACACGCACAGATCAGGTATAACATTATGACCCATTTTGCTGCCAAAACAGCCCTGACCCGTCGAGGCATGGACTTCACTAGACCCCTGAAGGTGTGCTGTGGTTTCTGGCACCAAGATGTTAAATGCAGATCCCTTAAGTCCTGTAAATTGCGAGATAGCACCTCCATGGATCGGAATTGTTTGTCCAGCACATCCCACAGATGCTCGATTGGATTCAGATCTGGGGAATTTGGAGGCCAAGTCAACACCACAAACTCGTTGTTGTGCTCCTCAAACCATTCCTGAACCATTTTTGCTTTGTGGCAGTGTGCATTATCCTGTTGAAAGGCCACACCCATCAGGGAATACTGTTTCCATGAAAGGGTGTACATGGCCTGCAACAATGCTTAGGAAGGTGGTTTTTGTCAAAGTAACATATACATGGAGGGCAGGACCCAAGGTTTCCCAGCAGAACCTTGCCCAAAGCATCACCCTGCCTCCACAGGCTTGCCTTCTTCCCACAGTGCATCCTGGTGCCATGTGTTCCCCAGATAGGCAACACACACGCACCCAGGAATCCACGTGATGTAAAAGAAAACGTGATTCATCAGACCAGGCCACCTTCTTCCATTGCTCTGTGGTCCAGTTCTGATGCTCATGTGCCCATTGTTGGCTCTTTCAGCGGTGGACAGGGGTCAGCATGGTCCATGGTCTATGACTATGCAGCCCCATATGCAACAAACTGCGATGCACTGTGTATTATGACACCTTTCTATCAGATCCAGCATTAACTTCTTCACCAAATTGAGCTACAGTAGCTCTTCTGTTGGATCCGACCACACGGGCCAGCCTTCGCTCCCCACATGCATTAATGAGCCTTGGCTGCCCATGAACCTGTCACCGGTTCACCACTGTTCCTTTCTTGAACCACTTTTGATAGATAGGGACTCTTCATGTAATGTCTAAGTTTGTAGTGGGTTTTGGAACATTTCTGCATGTAGAACATTTTTTAAGCTCCTTTACATACTTCACTAAAATGGTTATTGTATATTTAACCGAAAGTTCTTTATACTTAGCAAAAAGCACTATAGTGAAGCAGAGTTAACCTGAAGTTGACTATTTTAAGTTGACTCTGAAGTGTTTTATTCCTCTTATAGCATAGCAATTTGCCAATGAGTTATTATTATTATTATTATTATTATTATTATTATTATTATTATTATTATTAATATTATTTTACAATTAATTTGTTAATGAACGTCATGCTTTTTATCCATATTATTTTTGCTCATTCTCTTGCATGGTGCCAGTGATTTTGAACTTGTCTGGAAACTTTCCTCCACATTGTATTAAAAGGAACTTGACCTAGTTTTGTAAGAGTATAAACTTTCTGCAAAGCCTCCCCCTCCCTCACAAAGTAAATGCCAAGCCAAGTAGCCTATAGTGTTACTAAGCCAGAGTACACGTACATCTTGAACATCTATGTGCACTGCTTGTATAAATAACTAAGAGCACTCAGCATGGTGTGTAAAAAGTGTATGTACAAGGACACTGGAGAAGGTGGTAATGATTACAGCACATCCGGTGAGTTTAGAAACAACTAGAAGAGGCACTGGAGCATCATGAAAAAGAACAACCATGCTAACCACGCAAGATAAAATGGGCTGTGGTTCTGCAGCCTGCTTCGGCGGTCTCACCACTCTGCTGAGCATAGAACACTGGAAAATATTTGCTCAGCAATTAGTATAAATCCCGTATTGAAACTCCAGGGAAAAACTAACAAAGCAAATATTAGACACCAAACAAGCGTAGGCCTCATGGAGTTGCCTCATAGTTAAGTCTCTACAATTGTACACCCTACTATGTATAAAATGGACCTTTCTTATAGGACTTTTTTTCTGTTTCTGTCCCGTAAAGGCTGATTTTTGTTGTTATCCACACGTACAGAAGATGGCTACCACAGATATCACTTTGCATGTCCGTGTTCATATGGTGCAATAACAATGTAAATAGTATAGGCACTGTAGCACCATGTGACACTCTGTCCCCAACTGAATACACAACTAAAATAAGGTCTCAAATTGCATACTTAAGTATTATTCTAGAACACTATTGTTATTAGAACCTACCTTGCACATGACATAATTCATGCCATTAGTCTTTGTAAATCACCCCCAACATGCCCCAATTTTTCCTCTGGCAATTTATCTAATGGTACATGCAAATTAGGTCATTATTAGGTCTTCATATGTGTTTTATATCCAGTGTATGAGTTTTATTCTATTTATATAAAATTCTTTCCGTGCTTAAAATGGGAATGACAGTATGACCGGGAACAGCGTCACTAGCGCTTACATCTAATCTAATCTAATCTATTCTATATTTATAAATACTGCATTTTATTTTTCCCCTTGTGCTCAGTGACCAGAGCCACTGGGTATTCGGCTAGTAGTTAAATAAGAATTAGCTGTATGATAACATAAAGCTGAATTGTCATAAAAGGTCAACCACTGATTAGTTTATGGCCATATTTTATGAACCACTGTCCTTTACAGGTGTGTTCAAGGCTGTTACATATGATAAAGTGTCTCAGGGTTTCTTATGCACTATCTGGCTCACTTTGCGGATAGATTCAGAGAAATTGCATGGAATTCTTTGAATTCGCTGATAACTGAGCTTGTTTGGTTAAAAAAAAAAAAAAAAAAAAAAAAAAAGAGATAAAAAGCAACATGTAAATGATCAATTATATGATATTTATATGTCAGGCATCATTTATACACTATCTGCAAAGAGCATATCACACTGATAATGTGCAATAGCAATATACTGTACATGCTGACACACACACTGATGTAGCTGATATTAAATATAGTTGAATGCAGACAAAGTAATTGAAAGGACAAAAACCTTTTAGACTGAAACACTACAAATTGCAGAAATGTAAATTTTGGAAGAATGAGAGTCATATTTGGATATTTACAGTAGATACACAGAAATGTAGCCTGTGTTGTGTGTTGTAGCCTTTAGCACTGGTTGTCATGTCTTTATCACTGACTCGGTGAAGATACAACCCATAAGGATAGGGTCTATTCTATCAGTTCAGGGTCAAACCAGGAGATAATATCAATAAGGTGAGGAGCTTAATGAATCATCTGGAGAAAAAAAAAAAATCAGTTAACATAGATATCATTAACAGGGCCAATCATACATTCTAGTTAAATTTAAGATAATCTGACTGACTGGATCCAAATGAACTTTTCCACAGCAGCTGCTTGTGACCATACATTGTGGACAATATTAACAGTCTAGCCTCAAATAAAATTGAATCAAGAGGCTGTCACTTTTGACTTCAGCTGTAGGCAAGATTCTAGTGACTTATTATGTGGTGCTGAAAAAAAAACAACAACAAAGGAAAAAGCATACCCCTATGGAGGTCTATTAGCCTTTAATGCAGTTCCCAGATTTAATAACTTTTTGGCATTAAAAAATTACAGTCTGGATTTATTAACAGACATGCAGTGCAAAGTAAGTGATGAAAAGGTATAGACAGTTATTTCTGAGGCTGGCCTAATTCCATATATATTTGTAGGGATTTCCCTTACAGACTGCAAGCTTTGTGGGAGGATAATGTTTAAAAGAATCTTGCAATGTGATATATGAAGGTTTGTGGTGGTCAGTTTGCTGCTAAGCTCTGTTGCCTCCCAGCAAGAAGGTCCTGGATTCAAGGCATGGCACACCCTTTGCAATTTGCCAATATATCACAGGGCTAACACATTGACAAATAGCCATTAACACTCATTCTCACATATGGGCAATTTAGAGTAGCCAGTTGACCTTATCTGCATGTTTTTGGACTAACCAAACATGGGCGAACATGCGAACTATACATAGAACAGGTCTGAACCAGAAACTTCTTTCTGTAAGGTGACACTTTTAATCAGTACACCACTGTGCCACCCCTGCTAATTGTGCCATTTTTTTATTGCTGAAAAAAGCATGAATTAACCCATTTTGCAGTTGTAATGGCTGCAATAGTTAAGCCTTGATATAGACCCATCTGTTAATATTTCACAACATAGTTCACAATTTGTGTATTGTTAGGAGACCACCCGCAGAACTGGCCAATCCCATGTGTGCATTATTTTTTAAAATGTCTCCTCACACTAATTTGCCCTGCTTAGTAAATTTGTCCATAGGTGTAATAATAACTGTATGGAAGTGTGGCTGCCATGCAATCTGCCCTATTGCACAACACCCAGAAACATGAGCAAATCAACAGAAAACAGGCTCATACCTGTCAAATAACAAGACTGCTCAAATTGCTGGTGACTCAAAGAGGTAATAAGAATTTCAGCCTGTATTTCACCTGGTGGTGATATTGAAATTAGCCTCATGAAGCTGAATTGTAATGAATTGTAAATGAAATTTTGAACTTGAGCCTGGCTTGGAAGGAATTTGACATGGACCTTTTTAAGCTCAGTCAGTCGTTAATGGCCTCTTGAAGCTTACTAAGAGAGAAATGGAACCCATGAAGTTACCTGGGAAGGAATTAAACCTGACCTTTGATCATTTTAAAGTTAATTTTAATTGGATCCTTGAAGCTGATTGAAATAATTTGGCTTACTGACTTGGAATTAATTGAAACCAGCCCCTTGATGTTGACTTGAGGATACTGGAAATCACCCCTTGATGTTGACTTGGAATTAACTGACACTTCAAATCGTAAAGCTTCTTCTTTCTTCATACTGGTGCAATCTATAAAACTGTATTGTTTTCACTAACCATCAACTTCCTCGTTGCTTCTTTCTTCTCTCCTCCCAGGCGTAAACACGTTCTCTTCTGCCAGATGGGAATAATGATGGTCAGACTAAGTATTCTTCAGGTGCCTGGCTGGCTGTTGCAAGTTTGTTGTCCTGCTCTCATCTCCTATATCAATAATATGACCTTTAAGTGAAGTGGTGTCACATTTCTCCTTAGTAAAGCTAATAGCACTCACATGTTCCTGTTACCTGGTTACCCTCATCACTAATTCAACATCAGACCCAATACGGGGCACCTGTGTGTGTATGTGTGTGCGTGCATGCATGTGTGTGTGTTCAGGCCAGTCAGTATGCAGAAGGGCTCAGGGAAAAACTGTGAAGACGAACTGATGCAGGACAGAGACACAATGAGCCCACAAACACAGGACTCAAAGAGTTCGACCGGAGAGGAGGAAAGCAGCGTGGTGCCCTCTGCACCACCATTGCCTACTTCGCCCCCTTCTCCGCCGTGTCAGAGACCGAAATTGATATTTCACACTCAGCTTGCTCATGGAAGTCCTACAGGCCGCATTCATGGCTTCACCAACGTAAAAGAGCTCTATGCCAAGATAGCAGAGGTTTTCAACATTTCCCCCTCTGAGGTAAGCCATAGTTTAATAGAAATGAGCAAAATATGTATCATAGAGGCTTTACTGCTACTGCTTTACGGTACATGAGACAGAATGGTGTTATAAAAGTTAACAATTGCTATACATGCCATTTTTAAAGGTGCAGTTTGCAATTGTAAATTGAGTTTAAACCTATGACCAATGCCTGGTTTCAGTAATACATCAGAAAAAAATTACATGCATCAGTGTCATGCAATACTCTTCACCAATCACTGTACTGTATTTCAGGTTTTTCTGTAACATTTTCCAAAAAATAAAAAAATAAAATAAATGAACCAGCACATACAAATAATAAAATCAAAACAGGCCCACCTACATAAAGAAAGTGTAGTGTATTATAATTGTAACTGTCAACATAATGTATGTACATACTAATATACTAATAAGTTTTGTAGTGACTCTATTTATCACCAAACTTGATTTGAAGAAGGCAGAGTATGAAGTGGGACTACAACAGATATGCCAGGAAATCATTTTGGGGATATTATGAAAGTTATTAGAGTCATATTCCTCTTTCCAGTACTTCTTTCTGGATTCACGGAGCCACTTGTAAAAACGTGAAAAGCAGAAAGCACAAGGATTGTCCCTTCTGGGCTACTGTAGCAGTGCAACATGGAGACTCAGTGAAAGTGGACCCGCTCCCTGTGTAGATATAAAGGGCTCGTTCTAAGCTTGCAAAAACACAACAATTTGTAGGTATTTGTTGTGGTAACAATGTGGGACAGGTAATGCTACAGTAATGAAAACATACTATTTCTACTTATAGATCTTCCTAAATCCTTCATATTGGACCTTTAAGTACCAGGGTTAAGCTTTCCAGTGTTTCAAATTTAAAAAGACATGAATGAAAGGTTTCATGTTTGGCCTCCACATCCAAGTGTTTGCTGTTAATAAATGTCTTATTTATTAAATTATTTTGGATTTTTGAAATACAGTAGTGGAACATGGTGGGTTATTTACTCTCAAAATATCTTTGGATTAAAAAGCAAAAGGTATATTCTATTACATAAAAAGCCAGATGACAAGCTGTAAGTTTAGTGGGTTTTTTGTGCTTTAAACAAAAGCCTTTTCTCTTTTGCATGTTTGGCATTGGAAGGAAATGCAGCATGAAGGTTTAAGGACTTGAAACACTTTAAAAAAGAAAAGAAAAGAAAAGAAAAAAACAGAAATCACAAATTCAGCTGCTTATCTGTCTTTAAGTGTGTAGTTTGCCCTACATCAATATCATTATGCCATCGATGAGATCTTGTGATAAAATGCATTGCTCAAGACTAATAGTTTCTTTGTCAAGCTACTGATATACATATTAAATTTTAGGCTCCCATCTAATATCACCACCAGCAGTACACTATTTAATAAAAAAGAATCTTTGAAAATTGCGATATTGTGTAATAAGAAACATCAGTGAAACCAATCACACTTAAATCTGTTGAATAAATGAATAAATCTTTGGGTATAAATAAAAATTGTTTGCCATCTTCATTCTGATCTATAGGGAAAAAAGCCAAGAATCTGAAAATATTGGAATCCAGGAATATGAACACTTCCTGAATGATATAGTCAGATCATGATGAATTATTATTAGTCTAAATGAATAGAAATACACTGTAATTTAAACATTTATTTGTACATATATTCACCTTTTATTGATTTTTTTTCCTAAACCAGACCTGCAGAAATACCGTGCATAGCAATGGAAAGTGTCTGTACAACTAACATAATAATGTCCAAACTCAAGTAGCAAATCTGTTGACTTCACAAGACACATGACAATAAAACTGCACATGTCCTTGAAAAGATCGCTTATCTGCAGTGCTTTCTATCTATCTCATAGTTAAGGTTCCACCCCCAGAAATCTGTTTATCTCACCTAGGTCCAAGTGCTCCTGTTTAGGTCCAAGTGCATGCACAAATTTGTGCAAGTGTTAAGGGGACATGTAGGCTAAAAGATTTTTTTGTATATAGGTCACTCTGTTAGAATTTATAAGTAAGGAGTAAAAGACAGCAGTCTGCGCTGTTATAGGAAAATATGGGGGTAGAGTTATGAAGCAGAATTACTGCTATCACCCAAAAGTTGATCATTTTCTAATATCAGCTTGTTCCAAAGTGTTTTATTGCTGTTACAATAAAACACTTTACACTTTTCAATAATGAGTCATGTTTTTCTCCGATTATATTTAGATTTAATGTTGTAGAACTTTTGGAAACTTTTTTTAGGAATCTTGTACTGGTTGTATTTTTACATGAATTTAATTCTGCCAATGAAATTCCCTTTTTTGGCTGGAGCTTGTTACTGCATACCTTTGTAGTCTTGATTTTGAATTTAAATAAAGGTAAGCCATAGTGAGACTACTATTTCATTGGGGCTCTGCATATGATCTACATTAAAAAACAAAAAAAACAAAACAATAAACCACAATCCATATCTTAAAATAAAAATATTAAGTGTTGCAATATTTATAGAAATAAATAAAATAAAAAAAATAACACTGCTCCAACTGAAAATACTGAAAATGCATAGTAAGGACTATTAATATTATTATTATTATTATTATTATTATTATTATTATTGGCAGAATGAAAATAATTTTCAACTTTTTGATGCTTGTCATGTTGCCAAGAAAACAAAAAAATGTAACCTCCTCTATCTTGAAGACTCCACTCTCTAACCTACTTTGTCTTGAAGACTCACCTGTGACCATGCTGACAATGGTGACTCCTTCCATAAATGTTAAATAAACAATTCCTTGCAGAATATTTATGATATTTACAGAGATATGTATTTAAATGTATAGAGTTGTTACCCTAGCAACGATAATGAACAATTCGAACAAAATAAATCTGTGATTTGAATTAAGTATGAACTCGTGTCAGAGCTGCTGTAGAAATAGAAGATGAATCAACAACATCTGACCCATCAGAATCAAGAACTCAACAGGACTACGAAGTAGAAAACTGAATTTTAACTTTAAAATATAATGCATTTTATTACACATTTTGTGAAATTAAATCATCAAATTACTAGCTATCACAAAAAAGAGAGTTCATGTCCATTTTCTGGCAGAGCTCCCACTAACTAATATGTATTATAAGTATTACTATGATCATATAGAGTACAAGTGTTATAAAATAATAGTGAGTACTGTACTCTAGTAGGCCATGGACACACACTGCCCTCTGTTGAGTGGAGCCTCTATAGAAAATGGCTGTGATACTTTCCGAATGACTCCTGGTCTTGTGTCTGAGCATCCACATAGACATCAGCATGTAATCTCTCTCTCTCTCTCTCTCTCTCTCTCTCTCTCTCTCTCTCTCTCTCTCTCTCTGTCTCTCTCGCACACCTTTTAACACACCTGTTATCTCTGCACGCTCTCCATTTCCCCAGATCCTCTTCTGCACTTTAAACTCACACAAAGTGGACATGCAGAAGCTGCTGGGGGGACAGATCGGCCTCGAGGACTTCATCTTTGCTCATGTCAGAGGAGAAACCAAAGAGGTGGAGGTCACTAAAACGGAGGATGCCCTTGGCCTGACCATCACTGATAACGGTGCAGGATATGCTTTCATTAAGGTGACACAAACACACGTAAACACACACATATCTTTGTAAGCATGTTCCATCAAACTCTGTGTTACTGTAGCTAAAGAATATCATAGCCTCAGTAAATAAGAGACAGGTGGATGGGTGGAGGACCGGCAAACAAATAGAAGGACTTAAGACATATAGGTGGATGAATGGAGGACATACAGACAGATGGGTGGATGGAAGACCGACCTATATGAGGATGGAGAGACGGACAGATGCATAAATGGACGGAGGACAGATGAGCAAACTGACAGAGGGTGGGTGGAGGACAGGCAGACAGATAGGTGAATAGATGTAGGACAGACTGAACAAATAGAAGAACAAACAGGAGGACAGACATAAAGGTGGATGGTTGGAGAACAGAGAGACAGATAGCTGGCCAGATTGAGGACAGACAGGTAAGCAGACAAACATACAGTTAAATAGATAGACAGACAGACAGACAGATATACAGACATTAAGTTTTGTCCAGTTATTTAACCATGTCCTTCCTGACAGAGGATAAAAGAGGGCAGCACCATTGACCAGCTGAAAAACGTATGTGTTGGTGATCACATTGAAGCCATTAATGACCAGAGCATTGTGGGATGTCGTCATTATGAAGTGGCCAAGATGCTGAAGGAGCAGCCGCGAGGAGAGCCGTTCACTCTCAGACTGGTGGGACCCAAGAAAGCGTTTGGTGAGTCAGTGTCAAAAAAGAGTCAGTCTGTCTATGTCATCATTGTCACCTCCATGTGTGTGTATGTGTGTCATCATCATTGTCACCTTCGTGTGTGTGTCATCATCGTCATCATCTTCATCACCATGCTGCACTACTCTCGTGATTCAGTACCTGGCACTTACTCACTAACAAACAGGAATCTTGTACTGGTTGTATTTTTACATGAATTTAATTCTGCCAATGAAATTCCCTTTTTTGGTTGGAGCTTGTTACTGCGTACCTTTGTAGTCTTGATTTTGAATTTAAATAAAGGTAAGCCATAGTGAGACTACTATTTCATGGGGCTCTGCATATGATCTACATAAAAAAAAACAAAAAACAAAACAATAAACCACAATCCATATCTTAAAATAAAAATATTAAGTGTTGCAATATTTATAGAAATAAATAAAATAAAAAAAATAACACTGCTCCAACTGAAAATACTGAAAATGCATAGTAAGGACTATTATTATTATTATTATTATTATTATTATTGGCAGAATGAAAATAATTTAATGACTAAATTATTAACGAGCCTAATCCATAAAGCTGATAATCCTTTCATTTCCTCTACAAAGACGCAAGTAAAGTCAAGTAATTCAGCTGGAATCAGTTTGAAGGAGAGACACTGCCACCATGTGGTCAGGTCCTGTACTGGCACAAAATCCATTATGTTTCAGACACACACACACACACACACACACACAAACAAATCTACCCCTAACCTTTACCACAGTAACCAGAAGGCAAACTATTGGCACATGAAAACTATTGGCCAAATGTCAAAAGGGTCAGCTATTCCTACTCTTAAACTAAACACTTTCTCACACACACACATTTGCACAAATGAACAAACACACTTACTGCGTACCATTCAAAGTTACAGTGAATTAATCATATTCGCGTGCTTATACAAAATAACTCCTTCCTTCGTAATTGGCCAGAGAGGAAACAGCCTCTCACGCACACAGAGCTACACACAGAGTCTAGTGTACAATGGAGTCCTTTATGCCCCCACATTTACTGTAATAAACAACCAATAAAATTCAAGTGAAAACAATGAATAGTAACATTTTAGGGGAAAAGCATCTTAAAAAAAAAAAACATAATTTTTTTTATTTTTTAACATCTCGGGTTTAATCTGCCTGCTGAGGCCTTAGTCCACAAAGAGCTTACAAAGCATGCACCAAAGGAAAAGTGATCGATATGGAGCTTTTTTCCAAGGAAGAGTGAAACAAAATTGCAAAATCTAGATGTGGTAGAAGTTGGTAGACTCTTACTCCAAAAGACTGAGTGCTGTATTACAAGCAAGAGGTGCTTTAAATACAGGGTGTGCAACCAGGTTATTAAGTGTTTTTTTCTTGCTCTTTTCTTTCCCCTACAATGTCTCTATTTGTCACATTAAAGGTGGGAGAAGATCTGAGATGATTTATCTTGGGTTCATGTGTTCATATCCCAAATCCTGCTATTTTAATTGGGGTGTGTAGACTAGAGTGACCACACATCCTCTTTTTCCAGGAAACATCCACTTTTTGGTACCAAAAAAAAAATCCTATCTGGCACGGGATTTCTAAATCAGCAAGAATTTCCAGGGACCCAGCTTTTATTTTTCCTACACTCGTCTTTCATTTTGCGGATGTCTGTCTGTCCTGTGTCACCGTCATGCCAAAGTGTCCTCATTTTTTAGCATAATTCTGCGCTTATTTTTAAGTCAACTCAACTCTGTTACTTTCAACCCTGCTACACATTATGTCAGCAAAGAAACCACACAAAAACAAGCCATTCTTGCCTGAGAAGGGTTAACGCATTCTTTTTTTTTTTGTGAATGGTAAAATGCATGGTGAAGAATGATTAAAAAAAACTTTGCAAGGCTAACTGGCACCCTAATTGAAATGTGCTATCTCTTAAATACTAAGCTGGAGCTACTTTAACTTCCTAGTTCAAGTGCAAGACAATACGCTTTTAATCGTACTTTAATTACGGTGATACATAAATTGTTTAAGAGCAGTCGGTAATGATAATGATCTCGCCATTTATAATTTCAGGGGTTAAAGACACTAATGTTACTGAGATGGAACAGCTCTAATCTCTCTTGGCAGTGGAATCATTTGGCCCTAGTGTGGAGACTAAGCAAATGCAGAATTAGGGTTAATATGCATACGGTGAAAATGAGTATGCCTGTTCCCCCTCTCTGGCAGAAAATTGCTGTTAATAATTGAAGGGCCTTTGATTATCATTATACCATTAGCTAATTGGATGTTTGAAAATGATGGATTACCATTCATGGGTACAATGGATGTAATTACGCTCCCTAGTGCTCACAGAGCATCTTACAGTGTGAGAGCAAGCACAGCTATGTTGATGGGACAAAATGGCCACCGTACACTTCCATTCAGTCTAAACTGATAGCAGGGATTGAGACACGTTGTTCCTTCACAGACTCAATACTGTGACCTGATATGGTTCTGCTCAGTTATTGGCACTAGTAAAGAAACAAGCCAAAGCAAATGATTTATTGCATCATCAATTTAGAAAAACAACGTGACTGGACAGAGCCGTGGTGTCACCGTGGGTAAGGACATGTGCATGTAGTTTTTTTTTTTTTTTTCAGATGACCTCCATAAAAAGCCTTAAAAAGGCTGATAATTAGTGAGCCAGGCCTCACAGGTCCCTGAAAACATTAACAACAGGCACAAATCAGCATCTCAGTTTGAGACATTCTTCTTATTTCTTCCTTTAGGACTTGGAATTATTGCTGTGCTTCATGTGCCTGGTTGTAAAGGCTTCTCAGGGAAAATACTAAACCAAACAGCATTGTTTCCTTCCAGATATGACACTGGTTATTAGTCACAAGTCGTACAAGTCATAAAGAAGGAGTGAGTTCGCACTTGGGTCCTTGAGTAAAGGCCTTAAGCTGTTAAGGAGTCCAGGGGCACTTAAACTGCTAAAGTGCTGACTCTGCACTATAACCTGTACTCACTTTTGTGTGAGACAGATGGAAGGCTTCTCAAGGTCATAATACTGAATCTAGTACATTGTTCATTTTTTCTTCTCGCGAGTGTCAATTCTGACAATACCATTTCCCCCAGCTCTCTGGGTAGGAGAGATTGCGTACTCTCTGTTGCCTGTCAATCACAGCAACACCAGGCAATCGTGGCCAACTGTGAACTCATGTATGCAAAAGAGGACAGAGAGCACTTTCCTCTGACTTTAAACCTTATACTCTTACTGTAAGCTTTAAATGTTTTCAGTGTTTGTTTAGCAGCATTTAGTGTCATTTATGTTCATTGTCATGGCTACACTGTATCAGGAACACAAATCTGCGATTGCACCTTTGATCTACAGTACTAGACAGAAGTTTGGACACACCTTTTATTTCAATTGTTTTTTTTCTTCTTCTTTTTCTTAAAAGACACTCACGTCTTAAAGTAATGACGGACTTCGTTACTCTTTATCTAGTTGAATGGTTCTTGACATATACGGATTACTACAGTTGTGGAATGGGACAATTTACTGTATACCAACACTACCTTGACACAACACTATGGATGATCTGAAACGCATTCGGAAGGCAAAAAAAATGCCACTAATAAACTTTTGACAAGGCACGCCCGTTAACTGAAGCGCATTCCAGGTGACTCCCTCACGAAGCTGGTTAGGATAATGCCAATAGTGTGCAAAGCTGCCATCAAGGTAAACAGTGCCTACTTTGAAGAATCTATAATATGAAACACATTTAGTTTTTTTTTTTGTTTACAACATAATTCCATGTATATTCCATATGTGTTATTTCATAGTTTTTATGCATTCAGACATAAGAAAATAATAACAGCGAGTCAGAGGTGAATAATATGATCATTCTGTATGATGTATCTCTGTATGTTAGCTTATCTGAAGTGAAAGTGATTAATTATTTAATTTATTACAGATAATTTACAGATAAAATACAGATAATTTATTAATTATCTGTATAACAAGTGAAGAAGTGGAACAATTAAATGAAAGTGATTCATTGTCATTATTGACACACCACAGCACACAGTGCACAACAACGAAATGTGTCCTCTGCTTTTAACCCATATATGACGTGACACACAGCAGGGGGCAGCTACTTTCAGTGCCTGGGGAGCAGTGCTTGGGGCGGCACCTTGCTCAGGGTACCTCAGTGGTACCTTACTGGTCGTGGGATTCGAACCTGCAATCTTCTGATTATGGGGCGCTTCCCTAACCACCATCTGCCCCACAGAAGTGGCTTATAGGCTATTTATAAAAATAAAACATCAACTGGGGATCTCACTAGGGATTTTATATGCAATTCCAGAAAAGGAAACTTGTAAACAATAACAGGAAATATAGCTGCTTGTAAGGTCCAGAGTACAAAACATGGTATTTGAAGTATTTACTACAATAAAAATATCATATTTTGGTCAAATAAACAAGCATACACTTAGATATATTTTTTATTGTAATTGGGATCAAAGACCTCGGTCATGCTGTTTAGAAGATATAAAAGCAGATGTGTGAAACTTCAACAAGGAAATGTCTCTGTTTAGGGTATGAACATTTTACAGCATGGTGTAAATGTGTAATAATGCCCCCAAAAATATATATATATTTTTCTGGAGAAGAATGATTGTACAACATGCAGCTTTAATAGAAATTTATTTTGGGCTTTCAGAAATTAACACTGGGTCAAAATTACACATACAGGTTCAGAATTATACATACAGCACCCATACTATTTAGTTAAATGTCCCTTAAACAAGTTTCACTTTTTTGACCAGATGTTTTTGGTAGCCATCATCAAGCTTCTAACAGAATTCTAGTTGGATATTTGACCACTTTTCATGGAATAATTGGCAGAGTTAAATAAAATTTGTGTGTCTCCTGCTTAATGTTTGACTGCTTTATGCATTCCACAATCAGCTTTGACCTTTATATAGTTTATTTAGGGTCACTGTCCTGTTGGACAGTTGTGTTCAAGTTTCAACCATCTAGCTGATGGTTTGACATTATGCTGAAGAATTAGGAGGCTCTTTATTATTCCAGCCACTTTATGCAATGCACCAGTTCCACTGGAAGCAAAACAGCCCCAGAGCATGATGCTACCACCACCATGCTTAACAGTTGGTACAGTGTTCCTCTGTACCTCTGGTCATTGTGGACAATAAGCTCAAACCTTTGTTTCATCTGACCATTAAACATTCCTCCAGAAGGTTTTTTCTTTGTCCACGTGGTCAGCTGCAATTTATTCGGGTGTGAAGGTGTCAGTTTTGGAGAAGAGACCTTTTTCTTGTACTGCAGCCTCTCAGACCATGGTGATGTAAAACTCTCCTGACTGTAGACAGTGTTCAAGCAGCTTCCAGTTCATGTCAGGCCTGTGCCTTGATAGTTCCTGACCAGCTGAAGGTGATAGTTTGGCTGTTCCTCCAGACCTTGGCAAAGATGATACCCCTCCCATTAACCTGTACTTTGTAAATCAAACCCTTTCTGTCATGCACAGAGAAGCTACCAGCTGTAGTCAGTCATGATCAGTAACAGGAAGTTCTGGTCTTGGCCTTGACAAAGTAAAAGAACTTTCAGCACCATGAATTAATAACCAAAATGGGTGTATTTATAATTTTGACCCTGTAATGATTTCAGAAAACTCACAATAATTGAAAACTTGTACTTATAAAATATGTAAAATATATACACAGAGATGGGAAGTAACGAAGTACAAATACTAGAATTTTCAGGTATCTGTACTTTACTTCGCTACTTTTTTGTGGCTACTTTCTACTTTTACTTCATACATTTTAGCATGAGTATCTGTACTTTCTACTCCCTACATTTTCAAATCTGGGTCGTTACTCTTGCGGTTAAAATATCCCAGAAACCAAGCAAGAAAACAAGACCATGCACCAGTTGCATGTGCGTCGCGCACTTTAGAGAAGAGAGAGAGAGAGAGAGAGAGAGAGAGAGAGAGAGAGAGCGGGAGCCTACGCTGCCCTACAAAGCAAAAAGGCAGTAACTACCCAGAGTGCAGAACTGAGGAAAATGAATTTTTGCAGGTTGGGATGTCTGCGTTCATTGTTCATTTCTCAGTTCAGTTGAGCTGTCCACTCAATA
>JAOVYU010000004.1:13361425-13383828 GCA_025674565.1 Synodontis membranacea
AGGTGTCTCCTCTCTCCTCACCGCTGTCTACTGTCTCACTGACTGAGGGGTAGTGATGCGTGCCTTCCGCCTCTCATTCATGTGCGTGCTGCGTGATCTTATCTGAGAACGTTATCGCCCCCTTCAGGACTGGAGGAGAACTGTTTTTTTTCTCTTTTCCCCGATGCTTCTGCGCATGACACATCACTAGAGGCTACAAGCCGTCGAACCGTGCAGTACGCACACGTACAGAACCGTGACACGCGAAACGAACGGTTCACGGTTTTACCATGAACCGTGCCAGCCCTACTACATACAGTACAGTACACTCATCAAAGGCACAATGATCTCAAGATTGCTAATTTGCATAGAATTGAGAAAAAAAATCTCAGATCATGTAAATAATGCTCCTGCTTTGCTGCTGAAACTGTGGTTCCATGTCATGCTAATATATGCAGTAGTTTCCAGTCTCTCTGTTACTTGCTAGTGGACTGCAAGATTATTACGTGGTACAGAGAAACACTTACTATACACAAAGGAAGCCTTTGCCTGAATTCTTCAAAAACCTGTTTCAATGTGTTAGAGTAAACAGAACCTTTTTTTAAATACTAGTCTATAACGTACAGACTGAAGACCATCTGCAACTCCCGTTTCTTCCGAATATAAAGAGTGAAGAGGAAAGCTCAGAGCTAAAGGAGGAATGAGCTGAACAGCACTTTATGCAGGACGAACATGATGACACCTATGTCTAGTGCTTGAATCCCGCTTGACAGGAGTCAGTAAAAAAAAAAAAAAAAAACACTTATTACAGATTAGCAACATGTCCTAATCAGATGATAGGACATTGAAATCCAGTGTTCACCATCTGTCATAATTTGTCTCCCATCAAACCTCAAAAATGTGGAATGAGTTTGCAGCTATTTGACTTGTTCTTCTATGTGAAAGAGTGCGAATGAAGAAAAGAAGGTTATTATAGAGCAAGGACGACAAGCGGGATGAAGACACTCGTCATGGTCACTCATGGTGTCCTCCTTTACAGAGTGGAGGTGCACTGAGAGAGAGAGAGAGAGAGAGAGAGAGCGCGTGTGTGTGTGTGTGTTATAAAACGAGTACTTAAGGAAGTGTGTTTGCCTTCAGAGGTGGAGAGGTAGATTGACTGCTGTAGAGTGAGAGAATAAGGATGAAAAAAGTAGAGAGAGACAAATATGAGCGAGCGAGGGTGAGAAATGTGTGTGTGTGTGTGTGTGTGTGTGTGTGTGTGTGTGTGTGTGTGAGAGAGAGAGAGAGAGAGAGAGAGAGAGAGAGAGAGAGAGGAATCCCTTCATTAGTCACCTACATCCTCTTGTAAAGCCCCAACACCAATGAGCTTAAAGAGAATAATGGTGGACTTTCTCCCACTGGGACGGCTTATCATCAGCACAGGCACACACACACACACACACACGTCCACACTGGGGATGGAACTCGATATGAAAACATTATTGGTGAATGAACAGATAATGTGTTACTGATTTAAATATAGATATGAATTCAAGGTGCTCTGTTCATGTATCTTTTTTATACTATTATAATTTTTTTTTTTTTTAGAACGCTTGCCTGAAAATTTCACAGGGAATCTGGTTGAGACAAGACATGTGCATGTGGACTTGGACCCTCAGGACACAAAACACAGAATGCCAGTGGGAGGTTTTCAATTTCATGCAGGCGCGAGCATGCAGTCAGATATGAAGCTCCCGGGACAAAAAAAACACCATGTTCTTTAACATGAACGTACAGCCTTCATTCATCCTTATAACTGCCTGGTTTACATTCTGCTAATTTTGGTAAACAGGACCAAAATTCACTAGAAAATTTCACACAGATAAATATAAAAAAAGAAACAGAAAGAAAGAAAGAAAGAAAAAAAGAAAGAAATGAAGATACTGTTACTGATTTTTTACAATTTGAAAATTTTTATAATTTACGAATTGAATCACTAACCATTTCTGATACTAAATGCCATGCATTTACATGTAACGTGTATGTAAATGGAGATTTGATTTCGTGCTGAACTCAAGTTATGCGGGCTGTGTGTGTGTGTGTGTGTGTGTGTAGTCTCGTTTGAACAATAACCACTATTAGCTAATGGAAGCGTCTCCACAACACTCAGGCGCTCAATGTAATTGGCCTAAAACATCCGTTTAAATGAAATCCACTGTGCACAGAGATAATGACGTTGTTCCGTATGACAGGACACCGCGCGGGCCATAAGGAATGTGACTCAATTAATAAAGTGGAATGTGAATGTGAGGCTTTAAAAAGGACCTTAATTTTCAGGATGGAGAAGAAAGCAGGGATGGAGTTGAAGAAAAAAAAAAAAAGCCAAACAAGATGAAAGCGACGCTGCTCATTTTACAACCATTAGTAAGAGAGCACCGGATGGAGGGGTGATTACTGAGAATCCCCCTCCTCTTCCTCCCCTCTGTCTTCACCAATCTCTTCACCAATTTCTTCTCTTCTGTGAGGATGGGGAGAAACAAAACCGAGCAACAGCGGCCGAGTCGCTGAGACCTAAATGAGAGGCACTGATGGACAGAGACTGAAGATGGATGAGATGAGTGAGAGAGAGAGAGAGAGAGAGAGAGAGAGAGAGAGAGAGAGAGAGAGAGAAGGGGAGGGGACAGAAGAGACAAAGAAGTAAAATAAAGAGGAGTCAAGTAAAGAGGAAAAGAACGAGAGGGAAATAATTACAGCAGACTGAGACAGAGAGAGAGACACAGAGACAAACAGAGAGAGATAGAAATACAGAGAGGGAGAGAGAGAAGGAGTCAGAGAGTGAGAGAGAAATAAAACGTAAGAGAAAACCATAAAAAGATATAAGAAAGACGGAGAGATAGTGGATGAGAAGATATGGGACAGACAAGCAGAGAGAAACAAGGGAAATAAGGGTGGAGAGATACAGAGTGAAAGGGAGAGAGAAATAGAGAGAATGAAAGAGCTAGATGGAATAAAGGACCGATAGAGAGATTCAATATTGGAGAGATACTGCTAGCTACATTTGTTACTAACAAGTTTGTGTTACTGAACTGACACTTTGGCAAAAACTAACTATACATTAATGCCAATAATACTTTAAATGAATGAAACTGAATTAAAGATCAAATTAGAGAGAGAGAGAGAGAGAGAGAGAGAGAGAGAGAGAGAGAGAGGCAGACAGAGAGAGAGAGAGCGAGCGAGAGGCAGACAGAGAGAGAGAGAGAGAGAGAGAGAGAGAGAGAGAACGAGAAGAACGGAGGAAGGAAGGTAAAGTTGGGACAGCAACAAAGATTGAATGAGGGTCAGAGTCTTATGCAGAAGTGAATCAAAAAGTCAAATTAAATGAGATGGATAAAGAGAGAGAGAGAGAGAGAGAGAGAGAGACAGAGACCTAGGGAACATTCACTCAGCTCCATCTCAGTGAGGACAGGAAATGTCAGAGCAGCTGTAGTGAGGAGAGCAGCAGAAAATGAGACAAGAGCAGAATGTCCTTTAAACAGAGGGCTGTGGAGGAGACAAAGGCTCGTTTTTCCATAAGAGTTATTGTGTGTGTGTGTGTATGTGTGTGTGTGTGTGTGTGTGTGTGTGTGCGCGCACACGTGCATGTCTCTTCCAAACACAGGCTTCTAAAAACGGACCTGTCTGAGTCAGAGGGCCAGCAGAAGTCCAGCTCCTGCCTCACACAGCTGCAGCAGCCGCCATTAATCACACAGATGAGGGCAGCTCAGTGTAGCGTATTATCCCGACTGTAAGACACAGATTTGCTCTCGAGCAGGTGCTCGGACTTATACAGTGACGTGACGGATGCTGGGAATTAGCAAATAGGGAACAACTGTTTATAGCGGCTGTAACTAAAATAACAACAGGATCCAACCTCTCAAATTTAAATAAAATAAAAAATCAGAATGATTGGTGAACTGCACTGGTATAAGAGGAAAAAAACATCCCAGGTTCATGCTGTCACCCTGAACCCTTCTGCTTTCCACACCTGCCTGATGTGCTCTATCTGGTTGGAGTTATCGTCACTTGGAAATCACTCGCTCCTGCTGAGGATGGCCCCATATGAACAGCCTGAACATTCACTTAGACACTGTGAAGATGGCGTCAGTCTGCTGTTGATATGAGCAGTTCTGCTGCAGGGACTTACCACTTCAATTACCATTGTTTCAATTATCTTGCACTCAAGTCTCCGTCAGTGAATCAGATGTAAACTTGAACAAAATATACGTCCTGTTAAAACTATAGGGAATTCTACAGTGTACTTTTTTGAGCACGCAACACACAGATAAAAAAAGCATGTTATCTGCACTGGCACTATCCGACGTCGCCCAGATGTGGATGGGTTCCCTTTTGTGTCTGGTTCCTCTCAATGTTTTTTTCTTGTCATCTCATTTCTTCCTCATGTCATCACAGGTTTGTACATTAGGGATATCATTGATTTATAGATTTATACGTTTAAAGTTTATAACCAGAATTTATACAGATTTCTGTAAAGCTGGTCTGTGACAATGTCCACTACTGCTATACAAATAAGACTGAATTGTATTAAACTGTTATTAGAAAGTAATCAGTCCAGCACAATAAAAGTGTTTTTTACTCCTTACTTTCTTTGTATTTAGGGCATGTGTCTTACAGCCAATTAATTTCTTTACACTTATGGTCCAGAAAGTAGTAATGTGGAGCAGAAACCAGACCAAGCTTACTGCACATCTGAAACTTCGTCCACACAAACACAGCGACCAGAAGCAAAATGAACTCGAGAAGCACGGGAGGTGGGATAAGGGAGCCGAGGAATTCATTGGAACTCTTCTTCAGTGAGTTTATTTATGGATTGTAAATCGTCACTTATGGACTGACCGGATGTCCTGTAAGTAGAAGTATGAAGTACAAACGAGAAGGAAAAAGTGTGACCTTGCCAGTGCCCAAGCCAGACACATCTCACAGAACCTAATTCTCTTTCTGTAATCGCTTGGGCTTAAATGTGAAAGATGAAAACATGTTAGAATAGAATGTATAGTGTGTGTGTATGTTTGTTGGCATGTTTTTTTATATACGTTGGAGACAAAATGTGCCCATAAGGATAGGATCATATCTGCGAGCGTTGAACTGTTCAGCTGGTACCTGAAAGAAAACTCCTTTTTTTTTTGTTTTGCATTATTTAAAAAGCTAAACAAGCCACTAATATGTCAATGGAAAGTCCTTAGAAAGATAATAAAACAAACATGTGTACTGTATGTGCAAGAGAGTGAGACCTTTATGGTCCAAAAAGGCATGGCAAGAGTTCTCCAGTGTGTGAAAGCCCATGTTGTTTGCACATGTATGAGTCTGCCCAGCATTTGTGTGTGTGTGTGTGTGTGTGTGTAAAACCTTTATGGAATCCAGAAGTTCATGGCAGGAGCTCTGAAGTGGGTGAAAGCCCATACTGTGTATGCTTGTGTGAGTCCACCCAGTATATGTGTGTGTGAGTAAAAGCTTTATGGAGTCCAGAAATGCATGGCAGGAGTGCTCCAGTGTGTGGAAGCCCATGCTGTGTATGCATAAGTCCTCCCGGCGTGTGTGTGTGTGTGTGTGAGTTTGTGTGTGTACCTGGAGTCTGGAAGTTGATGCGCCTCATCTCCACAGGGTCGGTGGGATGGTGTGGTGTGATCTCGGCATTGTTGAGCAGGCATTTGGTGCGTGGCTCTGATTCCTTCCTTTTACTGCTTGAAAAAGGAAAACACACATACACACACGCACACACACACACGCACACACACACGTAAAGCCCAAAACAGTGGCCCTTCATAGACAAGCACCTTGTTTACAACTCCACAAACACAAAACAACTCCCAACAAAGCAAAGCCAGAAAGAGAAATTCGTATTAAGTGCGAACAGACTTCGCTTTGTGGCATGCGCCTCCCCCGTCTAATTAATTCCCGCATTTAATGCTGAGGCAGGTTATTTTCGTTCCGCCTCCTTTTGAAAACAGCAATAAAAATACAGCAGAGCCTTACCTGTCAGGTTTGCTGTTTCCAATGAAAGCAAAGAGAGAAATAAATATATAACAGGAGAGAAGAAAGAAGGGGTGGGGGGGATCAATACGATGCATTGAAATTCACAGAGCAGGTGTCAGAGAAAACTCATCTGCATCAGGAGCGACCTGTAAAAGGCGGAGTGTGTGTTTCACGGCTCGGTGTACGACTATATGATCTCACAGCGGTTAAGGTCAGGAGCAAGGGCAGGTGGAGGGAAACACTATCTTACAGCCACTCACTCTGAGATACAAAGCTATTTAAAAAGCTCTGTTCATGTACACACACACACACACACACACACACACACACACACACAGAGCTATTAGATACTCCATTGTTCAGCTTTAATATTTCAGAATGCTGAGTTCACTCCCACTGCACTGTGCTTTTGCTGTACACCAGGACACATCGGTCCTGTTTTAATTTTTAAACAGTATGCTGAAATTGAAAAATTTCAGCTTTGCACTAATGCTGATAACACGCTAGATAAGCTTTCAGCATTCAGTTTAGCATTACCCACCTGCCTCGCTAACTCGACTAGAACGTAAACAAATTTTTACATCTATAATCAAAGTGGGTTGCGTTGCCACATAACAGTTCCAGGGTCCCTGGACTGATCCTGGTCTCTCTGGTTTCCTCCCACATCAAACAGACTCAGATCCACCATGACCCTTAGCAGGATCAAGCGCTTATCGAATCTGGAACTGTATCATCTAAATAATCTCTAATGCACAATTCAGGCGGAGTCTGATATTTGGGTGGCGAGACATTAACCCAACGCCTTACTCAGGCAGCCCAGACAGTTCTTTAGCGCCGAGGACTTTCCAGCTTCAAGACGAAGCTACAACATTAGCCTAACAGCTGCACTGCAAAAATGAAGGAACAGTATTGGGGCAAGGAATGTGACCTTTACGGTAAAGAAAAAACCGTAAACAAGTTTTGGCCTAACTTATATCATGGTAAAGTCCAAAACATTTGGCTGATGTAGAAACCCGAACACCTTAACAGATGATTAAAGGTGACATACTATCATTAATTGTCCTAACATTAACTCAAGGTTTAACATCAAACCAGTGGCGAAAATCGTTAGCGCCTAGCTCTGAGTTAGAGTCTCACACGAGCCATTTCCCCCTTCACTCACTTTTTATAGAGCAGGATGGCGATGACGATGCAGATGATGAAGACCACTGCCAGGACGGGGCCCACCACCCAGATGAGGCCGTCTCCGCCCGTGTCAATGGGCTGGGGGTCTATGTCAGGGGCCGTGATGGGGTCAGAGTAAGGGCTGGCCACAAACATTTTCTAAGAAACACACACAGACACACACACACACTGTCATGACAGCGGACTGAAGACAAAGACTATATATTATAATAAGTGCAACACAGGAGTTCTTATTCTTATTCGATTTGTCACCATGTGCATGATAAAGAACTTAAGGTACTCTTGATTTTGTTTACTGATGTATTTGCTCTCCATTTAAATGCTTTGAATTACTCCTTATATTTCGTATGCTAAACGCCACGATATTTATTTGAGTTGTGACCCTTAATAGATAGTAGTGAGAGTAGAGAGTGCTTCTACTCACTGTGCTGGTGGAGTTGAGCTCGGCCAGGATGAAGAAGACGTATTCCTGTCCTGGCTCCAGAACGCGGTTCTCATAGCCGTTGTAGACCATCTGGTTGCCCAGTGTGAAGGCTGGGGGCATGGTGCTGGGTTTAAAGCTGGCGGCGATGTACGGCCTCTTCACGTCTACCTGGCGCAGCTGTCGTGTTGTCCGTGTGTGTCTCTGCTTCACGTTCCCGTCCCTCAACAGCTGAGAACAGACACAGAAGGAAAGTCTGTAGAACGTCCAACGTTTCCACCCAATCAACATTCATCCAGCAAAAATGTTTTTTAAGCTCTTTCATCTTCATTTTCTCGCTGGTCTGAAGTCAATGGGACGTTTGCTGGCGTTGAGCCCAGATTAAAATGGAATGAGTCATCTACTCGGGAGAAGTAAAGGGTGGCGGGGAAAAAAAAAAAAAAAAACAATGGAGGAAAGAATCATTCAGTAGCCGATATACCCTTGTGGCGGTCACGGCTCAAGGTTGAGTGGATGAAGCGGTGTCCCAGAGCGGTGAAGACGAGGAAGAGTAATTCAGCTCTCCCCTGGACATTGCCTGAGGGAAAGCTTCAGGAACGTTCGGCTTGGTTTAGCCGAGCTCTCCTGAGGTAACGAGGACGTTCTGCTATGTTTTACAATCATATTGAAAACGTCTGCTTTGGATGAGGACGTGAACTTAAAAGACTAGGGCTGTCACACTTATTTAAAAATGTCATTACTGTAAATATTTCATCGCAAACATTTGCAGCAGAGCCAGTTTTAGACCCAGACGCTCTGCATTCAGGGCATTACCATCCTGAACACTGCAACCTGATTGGCCATCGGCGTATCTGTGTATGCTTCTCAGTATGTTTCAGATGAGATGTTTCTTTATTAACCCGGTCATTTGTTTTCCGTTATTGATCACATTTTTCACTGTACTGTATATATAATAATTTGGTGCCTAAAATAAAACTGTCACAATAAAAGAATGACTCCAAAAGGTGTATGTTGGAAATTGCAAGATATTTACATGCAAGATAAATTTTTTAGGACACTAATTCTTTTTGTACGTTTTTAGCATTGTTATTCGAACTAGATATTAGTGTAAAAATAAGGCATGTCATGGAGGCACGGATCGAGCCTTTTCCCCTCCGAGTTGCGACAGACATACATTAGGCATCTAATAATAGAATACGGGCTCTTGAATGTTGGAATGTACAGTTTTTTTTTTTTTGCTTTTATATCTAAATGTAACAAATCGTATAGCATTCAGACAGGGAAATCCACTGGCGTTTACCTCCTCCAGATCCATTTCATCGGGGCTTTTGATGTGTCTTATGGGCCCTCTGCCTTTCTTCAGTGGAACCACTACCACATAGACAGACCTGTAAATAGCACAGGTAATATATCACATGAATAAATAATACAGACCACAAATAAAAGCTGTCTGGCACTAAAGCAATGACTGTCTCCGATACACATCCGGCTCTGTGCCACAATTACACTTTACCGTTATGGACAGGATGAGACTTGACACAAAGCCACTCCAACGATTGCCAGTAAACCAAAAACGGCCGGAGTTCCAATCAGAAGAAAGCAACAAAGTTAAAGTACTTAGGCAGCGCATTTGCACTGTCCTTATTTTGGCCTCATTTAAAGATGGCACGGATGCGTCATTCTCTGCATGAGGAATCCAAAATTCAAGACCAAATGCTGTATATGACCAAAATCCTTCACTCGTAATTTTATTCACTGACTAGGAAAAAATATGTCATGTGAAAGTTGGGCAGGTGTCCTCAACACTGATATCAGTAAATAAAGCACTACTTCTAGACTTTTAAATGAGATTATAGATTTAGATTATCAGCATACAAACACATTAGCTGGATAAATCTACAGTATAACACGGAAACACTGATCATACCTTTGTTTTATCTGTCTTGATAAGGTAAATGCATCATCACTAATATTAGCAGGCTAGCTTATTGCTCTGAGCGCTGACTTCCTGAATTTCAAGTTAAGCGGAATGCATCATTAGCCTTGCAGATCTAGTTAGCTAGCTGTCTATGATATTAAGTGAACACTAGTGTAGGTGGGGGGAAAAAAAACACAGCTTCCGTCAGTTCAAGATGCCAACCAGAGTCTGTCTGAAATGGGAAACTAATAAACAAGACAGTGGTGTTGAAATGATGCTGATAATAAGGCAGCTGCCTCCAGCTAACATAAATTTTTCACAGAGAGAAACTGATCGTGTCACCTGATCATGTCCCTGGTCTCAAGCTGAGGAAGGACGATGGTGACGGTGTTGTCTGGTTCCCTCCTCACGTCCAGCTCTGGCTTATTGGTGAGGATGGAGGGAGCGGTGCGGGCCACAAGCCGGTGTCTGGGGCCTCCGTCGCCGCTGTCCGGGCACGTGATGCGGAACTCGTAGGTGCCGTTGGCTCTCAGGTTGGTGATGAGAGCTTTGGTCATGCGGGCGTCTATGTCCACTTTCTGGCGGTTGTATTCGATCTGTGGTAGAGAGAAATCAAAGACTTACTTACCGAAGGACAGAGGTGAAGGCCCTCAAGTGAAAGAGTGTCTCTGAGTGCTGATCCTGTGTCCACATGGCCTTTTATCATATAATGATTAAAGCCTCAGGTTGCACTTAGCACACAAAGGATAACTATATAATAGCACGTAATGAGTATGAGGCTGGTTGTGTAATGTATTAAAACAAATTTGTTTCTCATCTTGTGGTGAATTTGCACAGATGACCGGCAGTGTAACTGAATTGATGAAAATGTTTTCAATCAGAACTGAACATGTATGAAGTTTTACAACTTGACTGTTTTGAGGATTTTGTTTAGTCTCACTCACCACGCAGCGGTAAGGGAAGCGGCTGTCGGAAAACTTCCATGCCAGCAGCACTGTTGTCTTGGTGACCAACTTAACTGTGAAGTTTTTAGGAACATCTGGCCGCACAAACGCGGACAGGAATAAAAAAAAAAAAAAAAAAAAGAGAAACAGACAGCTGCTTTAGTCAAGATGACAAGGGATAATAAAGAGAAAAACAAAGAAAGAGAGAGACTGGAAGCCTCTATTCCCGATTGGTTCCTGATGAGTAAGTGGCGTATGGTGATCGCTGTGAAGGAGGTGAATAAAGGTGTTAGGACAAACAGAACAGGACACTTCGCGACTGCTGGACACAGACCCATGGAGCACAGGATGACATACGACTCAACCTGGTCAGATGGACTCTACCAATCCAGAGTGGCTAAGAAAGTCCCACAAACCCCAGAGACTGATTTTGTCTGCTTTTGGGTTCCTTCTGGATTGGCACTGTCACACTGAGTCAGGCAGGGACAAGAGGACAGCCCAAATCACAGCATGCCTACAGTGGTTAGGAGTGTGTCTTGGGTTTCCATGCCACAAAACCATAATAGGACGAGAAAGGGTGGGTGAACTTAAAAAAAAAAAAGAAGAAAAAAAAAAAAAGCAAAGCCGCAAAAAGAAAGAAAACCAAAGAACTCAAATCTGCATCAACACTGCCTACAACTGAAACGTGACTCTCCTCTCAGCTGCTATACCTGGCCATACCTGAGGGGGCGTGGCTAAATGAGGGCGCGTGTGTGAGTGTCCTTGTGAGCTCTGGGACTGTGAGAAGCGTGTCTGACCTTTCAGCACTTACCTTGTGAGTTCGGCGTTCCTCCCTTTCAAAACTGACTGACTTTTAACTTACTGACTCGACTTTTACCTTGGTTCGGGTTAGTGACGTGAGCGTCCCCCCTTCATTAGTAAAATCAAATGGTGTAGGTGCTTGGATTTTCAGTGCGGGGGTTGTGGGGTTGTCTGTTTTGGTTTTTTTTTGGTTTTCCGGAGAAAGAGAGACAGAAAAGCAAGCCCTACCTGTGATGAGGGCCACTGTGCGATACTGGACGGTTGGGCTGTAGGGCCCGGGACCTACGCTGGTGTGTGCACGAATTTTCACATCATAAACAGTGTCCGGTTTGAGACTGTTCAACGTGTAGCTGTGCTCATTGGCTGGCAGGCGCAACTCTAGCGGCATACTGGAGGTGTCCACTTCCTGGTACGCCAGCGTGTACTCCGTGATGGCTCCGTTGCGCTCGGCCAGAACCGGAGGCAGCCAGGAGAAGTGCACTGAGCAGCAGGTGACATTGAAAGAGTCACTGATGTGTGGGTAGCCATGAGGCGCCTCTTCCTCAAGGCTCAGCTCCTGTTTGGCCTCCTCGCCGAAACCAGAACGCACCTTGGCTGAAATCTTGAAGATGTAGGTGGCGCCACGGTGCATGCTGGACACAGAGAACTCACGCTCATATGGTGCAAATTCCAGCGTTGCCAATGGTGGGACATCTTTACGGCCAAACTGGAGGCGATAACCAAGGAGCTCCACACCAGGTGCAAGAGGCTCTGGAGGGAGCCACCGTACCACGGCTGAGCTTTCAGAGTCCTGATGGACCCAGAGAGATGGGGGGCCAGGAACTGAGGAATAACACACAAAATACATTAGTGTAACACATTTACATACTAATAAAAGCATGGAAATGAATAACAATAATAATTAGCAAATATACATATTTTCTGTCCCTCTGCATAACAATAATTAACATGATGGAGTGATTATGACAAAGGGCTTTAATGAGATGTGCCAGATTTCCAGATTGATAGCTCAATAAGTTACACTGCTTTGATTGACATGTTGGTAACACAAGATGAGTGAACTCCAGTTCCAGTGGTATAGGAGGTGCTTTACACCAACACATTTATTTATATCTGATAAAGAAAAGACTATTCTTTAATGCGTAAAGGCAAACAGACCTAGAACCAGATAAAAAGTGTTTATACACTACATTGGTTCTGATTGGATTCCAGACCAGGGGTTGGCAAACATCCAGAGGTTAAGAAGTGAATCTCTAGACACCAAATTAATTCAATGATTTATCTTCAGTAACCACTTTATCCTGGTCTGGTGGTGGTTTACCCAGAGCCTGGCCGTTGGGCACAAGGTAGAAACTGGATGGGATGCCAGTCCGTCGCAGTGCACCATGGACACATTCACACCCAAGAGCACCATTTTCAAAGAAAACCACACGGGGCATGGGGAATACACAAAAACACAGCACAGACAAGAACCTGAGCTCAGATTCAAACCAGAGACCCTGGAGCTAAGAGCCGGCAATGCTACCACGCTACACACATATTGTGTTTGTTTCAGACAGTCTAATGCCACATTTCAATAATCTATAATAAAGGAATTACTTTAACAAATGGCACAAATAATTAAAATGCTTACATTTAAAGAAGCAATTAAATAGAGAGTTAATCCATCGAAGGACGAATGAGAGGACCTGAAGTGGCTCAGGAGTGAGAGAGAAAGGGAGGGATGAAGGTGATGAGAGATATGGTGCAATATGGTGCAAGGCGAGGACGACGGGGGTCAGTGTCTACGTGATTGAGGTGGTAAACGCCGAATCCACTTGTGCTGGCCAACACGCACCTTTCTCAATCCCTCAGTCCACGGCCCCAGGCACGTTTCCCATCATGGCCCGCATTAATGGCTGCTGTTGACACACAGTCACTGATTGAGAACGGATTGGGTTTCACTTTCATTTCCTCTCTCTCTTGTGCTCTAATTTCCAGCTCCCTAACTGCCCTTCTCATTTCCAATGGAGCCGGGAGGAGGAGAGAGGAGCGATCAGGAAAGGAGAAAAAAAAAAAGCCCTTTGATGACGGAGGAATTAATTTTAAGCTTCACAGTGAGTTATGCTGGGCTTCAGAAGTTGTCGTGTCAGTTTCTTCCCGTATTATATTAATTCCAGGTACATGCTGTGGGCAACCATTTCTATTTAATCACATTTTAAAAAACAATGAAAACACTTTATCTTAAAGGAAAAATCTATTATGAACAACTTGCAAATTAATGTTCATAATTACTAAAACAACTGCATACAAAGTTTATTTCTTAATGAAATTCATAGTTTCTTAGTTTTTATTTTATTTCATTGAAAAGTTGGTCTACTTTTACTTTGCTTCACGATTTCTTATGTTACCCACAATGCCATTCAACGACCTGCTAAAAAGTGTGATGCAGCGGCACTTTAATCCTTTAGTCACCTCCTCGTCCGTACACTCTCCTCAAATCAGAAACACTTTCATAGCTCTCATGCTAATGCCATTGTCAACGCCATCACAGTCGCCATCTCGTACACTGCAGCTAGCTGTGTTACTGCCTTGTATAACTGCACTGCTTTCGGGAACTTTGATACTAACATTTACACCAACGTCTGGCATCACTACTTCTGTTCAGCTTCTAATTAATGTGAAGTTGAAATTCATTAGGTGAGATAAGAAGCATTTGCTATTTCATTTGTGACCTTGAGATTACTGAATTTTTTTCGCCACTTAAACTCCACTTTTTTCAATAACTCTTCAATAATTCTATACGCAACTTAGCAATAATACTAGCGCATCTATGAAAACTGGGTTATTTAAAAACGTGAAAACTTAGTTATACGCATAAACTAAAACATGCCAAGATTTTTTCTATTTTCATTTTGATAATTATGGCCTACAGCTGAAAAAATTGGCACAAAACAAAAATGCAGCTCCAGCCACCAAATTAGCACCGCAATCAATAAACACGCCATCTATCTATTCTATCTCTATATATAAAATTCTTTTCGCGTTTGAAACGGAAATGACGTGTGACCGGAAACTATCTAATCTAATCTGATCTAATTCTATTCTAAATACATATAAATACTGCATTTTATTTTTTCCCCTTGCACTCAGTGAGCGGTGTTTCAGGATGGAGTTTTTCTTTAACCCTGAACCTTCACTTGCTGTCATACCTGAATGTTTAAAAAAAATACACACACACAAACATTTTTGCCATTTGCAGGATTAGATGGGGCTCAAATCAACCAGTAGATGCTTTCAGATCAATACCAGCATCCAAATCAATCACAGTCATGTCTTTCCTCTTGGACGACGTGCAGCATCAAAAAGATCAATACAGGGACATTTGCTGTGGAGATGAAGGTGCCGTAAACTACTCTAATCTTTATATTGAAAAAGCTCCATGGTGAGTTCACAATCTGCTAAAAAAAAAAAAAAAAAAAAAAAAAAAAAGCATGGAACCATGTGTGGCAGGAACATGACAAATAAAGTGCAGTAAAACAAAATAAACACAGACAGGTCAGTTTTCATTTTTGTTTTATCAGCTCGAGCCATTTTAGTACATCATACTGTATATTTTCACAGATTTTTTTTTTTTTTTTTTTTGCAATACAGGAATAAAATCCAAAATCTATTTTAACTAACTGCAATTCATCCCATTGTACAAAAAACAAAGGTACAAAAACAACAGTGTAAGAGTTTATAAGAGAAAATCTTCAGTTTATTGTTTTAGTTACATCTACTTTGTTCTTTTTTATCTGTGAATAATGATACAGTAGCTCTACGTTTGACTTTTAAATCTTTTATATCCTTGAGTAATAAAAGTCGTGTTCTGTTTAGCGTTAAATCTTATACGTTCTGACATACAGCACACTCTTTTTTTTTTTTTTTTTGTCTCTGACCCTTAGACTAATCCATTTTTAGTGCAAATCTGAGATGGTGATATACAAAGGGCCTGGCTCAGCCCCCAGCTGGATGATTAGAATGCATCTGGAGCCCTGAAGTCTATCTCTGATTGGCAGACGGGAGGCTAAAGGTGGAAGCCGTGGAGAGTCCATGAGCATTTAAAAAGCAAGGCTCAGGCTTAAGTTGTCTGACAGCACAATACCCTCGATATGCAGCATGAAAGTGCCTGGAGTGCCTCTTCTGAGTGCCTATTGGACGAGCCGGCCTGCCCTGCTGTCACATGAAAGACTGTGATGCTCTTTACCCGGGAAGGGCTAAGTCCGTTTTCTGCTTCCTCTCTTTCACACTTCATATATTTATTTAAGCTCTTTTCTCCACATTCTCAGAAATGAGAAAAGGCGGGGGAATGGGGCATCCTTTTTGAAAGCCTTCGTGTGTGGCTGAGGAATATCAGTCTGAGAGAGAGAGAGTGTGTGTGTGTGTGTGTTTGTGAGAGAGAGAGACAGAGAGAGAGAGGGAGAGAGAGAGAGAGAGAGAGAGAGAGAGAGAGAGAGAGTGATGAGTCTGATGGGCAGCTGCAGTGGAGCTGTCACACACTGACACTTGCGATATGCGTACCTGGCAGAGCTAAGTGCCTCACCCGCAACAACAACATGCCACTACTGTGTGTTCCAGAGTCACCTCTGACCCGCAGCCTGTGCTGCTGCCCTGACCTCTTGCTCTCAGCTCCAAACACACGAAAGATTCAGTGGCTCCAATCAGCACACTGCCACCTACGTTACCAATACTGCAGCAGTAAAGGAGGTGCGGCATCTGTGCATTGTGTAAACGAAGCTGTGGTCTCTGTAAGTGTCCGTCCTAGTAAAGGAGATGTGGCCTCTGTGTCGGTCAATCCTAGTGAAAAGCAGGTGTGGCTTCGGTGCGTCTCAGTCCCTGTGAAGGTTATGTCGCCTCTGTGTCTGTCTGTCTGTGTGTCTTAAGTAAGGCGGGGTGGCCTATACGGCTTCAGTGCTAATAAAAAAAAAGGCATGGCCTCTGTGCCTATAGTGAAAACGGTGTGTCCGCTGCGCCTCTCCGTACCTGTGGAGGTGCGGCCTCTTTGTCTGTCACATGTCATGTTCTGAGACACAACGATGCGTCGTCTCAGAAGAAGAGACGCTCATCTCTCGCGACGCCTTTTGTTATTTAGTTG
The DNA here is from genome assembly GCA_025674565.1 of Synodontis membranacea. Taxonomy (NCBI): domain Eukaryota; kingdom Metazoa; phylum Chordata; class Actinopteri; order Siluriformes; family Mochokidae; genus Synodontis; species Synodontis membranacea. The sequence goes on from JAOVYU010000004.1 coordinate 13,377,799, forward strand.
TAATTTACTAACAGAAAAAGCCACACTACCGATTCAGGATCAAAATCATCAGGTCCATGCTGGTACTGACTTTATCCCAGCCCTGACTCCACATCCCTGAAACCTTTAAATACAGCTGGAGTCTGAAGCACCTCCAAATTACCCATGAGAAAAAAAAACCGACTGCAATAACCTATATTGCGCTTTCTTTTTGCCCCCTTCCTTTATCTGTAATAAGAAAACCTCACAGGTGTAATCAGCAGCTCACACAGCACAGCTAATACCTACATCATACAACTTCGGTTATTACTGCTGTCTTTCCACGCTCCAGCACGTTATGTATTCTGTTCATGTCTCTTGTTTTCCCCCAGGGTTCATTTGGCTGCTGGAGGTGGCAGGAGGCAGTGTGTGGGGCTCTCTCTCTTCTGTGTGTGTGTGTGTGCATTGGCACTCACCTGCTCCCTTCGTCACCACCAGTTTGGGTTTGCTGCGTGCGCCATCGCCTTTGGTGGTGTAGGCTGCCACTGTGATGGAGTAGGTGGTGTCCGGCTGCAGGCCACTGATCACCATCTCCTGCAACAAATGTGAAAAATAGGAAAAAGAGAGTGTAGGCGCTTTGGGTGTACGTCATAAAAACAAAAAAGAAAACAACTACACGTCTGAGGGGAAGACCGTACGCACTTGCCACAGCTTTCATTTCACCCACTCTAACATCTGTGTACATCCTCTTGTTAGTTTTAGCGTTAAATAATTAAATCCTGGCATCGTGTTTAATGGTGGGTATAAATTCCAAACATTGGCTGCACCTCGGCGTTGTGATTCCTTAAGGAAACAGATTCTTTAAGGACCAGGCGTCCTCAGGCTGTCTCTGCCTCATGAACCTTCAAGAATGTCAGCACAGGGCAATTAATGCAGGGGATGCCTAAGCGAATAGCTGGGTTAAGTAATGAATTTTTGCTGACTTGCTGATAATCTGGCACACAAGCTTTCGATGGGTTGTTTTTTTTTTTTTCATTTGTCACTGAGACCTGAGTCTAAATCAGTTTAAGAATGCATTACTTTTTTTCCATTCTAATAATACTGTCTGGTTTGTTTAACTGTCATGATTTGCCATTGCAACGACTTGTTTGAGCATGGAACAGTGACGCAAGCGTGCAGAGGAACCTCTTGGTGAGAGCACTTCAGTTGGGTGAGCACTGAGCAACGAGAAATGCACACTTCCTTTCACCGGGGTCCATAATCTGCTTGTGACTCAAGGTTCAAGGCATGACGCTAACAGTGCTCTGCACACTCAGGTTGGCCGTTATCACAATCTCTATTAAAGATGTTTTTTTTGTAGCGTGACGTCTTAAACATAAGAATTCAGTGGAAGGAGTTCATTGCCACTGACTTAGTGTTAATGAAAAATTGCCATTGATGCATGTCTAAAGACAAGCACAGTTAACACATGAAGTACCATAATAAATTATAGTGAGCTTAAAAACTTAAAAAACAGAAGTAGTGGTAGGTGTAGAAATTCTATGTAATATCAACGCAGACGAGGAGAGGGCAGAAACAAACGCTGGGCACGTGTGGGGAACACAAAAGGACGACCAAGTGTGGGGCCGACTACAGGCTGGAACAAACAATGCACATAAATCATGCAAATGTGTGATGGGTTACTGCTGCATCCAAAAGCACAAACACGCACACAAAAACCAAAAAAAGACTTCTAGCGGGTCAAGAGATTATTGTCTCTCTCTCACTTGAGCTCAGTGCGACACAATATTCATATTCACACACTTCAGAGATGCACTGCAATACAACACACACACACCCACACACACACACACACACACACACACACACAGAGACAGACATTAATGAGCTCTTGATGTTGCATCACCCCCTCTGTGCATCATCAGTGGAGTGCTCTGACTGACGCTGCTGCTGCTCTCAGATCAAACCCGGATCAAATTCCGTCTCAGATGAGAGTGACCCTCGACAGGGTGTGATGCAACACCAAGAGCTCCGCGACCATGCAGAATGCTCTGCATCTCTTTCTGTACTCACGTATTCAGCTGTATCGTCCGTTTCCCACTGATTCCCCCCCACCCAGGGGAGAGCGCATGGGAAAGCAATTTCAGAAAGAGAAAAGGACACATACAGAAAAAGAGAGAGAGAAGGAGAGAGAAAGAGAAAGAGAGAGGCATGAACAGAGAGGAAGAGAGCAGCACTGAAGCGGAGAGCACTCCGAAGCACACTTGAAAAGTAGGTCGGGATGTAAAGGGAAAGGGGAGAAAAAGTTCACAGATAAGAGCAGCCAATAATTTGCTCTGTTCAAGGATTGTGAACTCTGCCTGTCCATGCTGCATGTGGTCCAGCAACTGGATTTTCCCATCCGCGAGTCTACTACAGATCTGAACTGGCCATAAAGCGTACGTTAATTTGTAGTCACTTATGGATGTTCAGTTCCATTAACACATGCTTGGATCTTGGAGAGAACTTTCTCAAAGGCTCCCTTCAAAGTGTCTTCAGGGTAAAGTGAAGTGGGGCTCTCGAATATAGAGAATCTCCAGGAGTAGTTTGACCAAAAAATAAAATTTTCCTTTTTTTTTTTTTTTTTTTGATCAGCTAAGACGTGCTTGGTGTCCGAATTAGTAGAACTGCTGCACTAACACATGGCTGTGTCTTATTTAGAATTGTGCTTTTTTGTTGTTTCTTTTTCTGTTAAATACTTTTAAACTCTGTGCCTTTGACTGTATATTGAGCTTGCCATGTGTGCATTTTATCATCTTTTATTAAAGGGATTTTTTTTGGTTGTTTTTGTTGTGCTTGATCTGGACGACATCTTTGAACAAGGTTTTGGAATAAAACTGACCAAAGCTTCGTCCACACTTTAGTGCCTATGGGATAACACTCACAGGGACTAAGAACGAAAAAGACAATGAAATACTACTTCAAAGCTTTTTAAACCATTTTTCATTTCTCACACGGAGAATGAGTGAGGTGTGTTTAAGGAGTGCACTTTAAAAGTGTGATGTGTGTGTGTGTGTCTCTTTAGGGTGTATGAATAGTGTGTGGTGAGCGGTGCGAGGAGTGTGTGAGCAGTGTGAAAAGAAGCTTGCGTGGAGTGTTTGGAGTATATGAGAAGTTTGGGGATAGTGCGAGGCGTGTGTGTGATGAGCGTGCGAGTGTGTACCTGAGCGTCAGCCAGCATTACGTCCTTGATGAGTGGGAGCCCACGTGCTTCGCCGTTCTCCACCCGCACGTAGTGGACTTGGTAACCACGGATCTGGCCGTGCTGTCGCCCGGGCAACAGCGAGCGCCACATCACCTTCAGTGCAGTGGAGTTGATCACCTCCACCTCCACCCGCCGAGGGGGTGCACCGGGAACTATGGGGAAAAACAGACAGAGTTAGAATCTTAGTTTTATTTGAGATAGAAATTGTTTTGTTTTGGGGGTTTTTTGTGGCTATCTGAGTTCAAATCCTGTACCCGAGTTAGAATCTGACTTATATTTGAGTTAGACTCCTGGTTGTGTCACTTTTACTTACTTTACTTAATATCCTTTAAAATCCTCTTTATATTTGAGTTAGAATCCTGTTAACTACATTCTGCATATTGTTATGTGCAACACCACAGCACAGTCCCTCAGCAGACAAAAGGACAAAAGCAGAGACGCTGCCTTGAGGCAGAGACAAAACAGATCAAGTCCATGTGCTACATTTTTCATTTATTTATTTATTTTTTACTGACTTCTGTTATTGTGATGGAGTCATCCACCTACAGGCTACTGACACTGCCGTCTCGCAGAAACGCTTTTCTGCTGCCTTCAGCGCAACTACCATACGATTAGGTGAAACAAGTCACAAATGCACTTACGGACTTGAGGGACTTCGAAATCAAATCTCTTGCCTTTACTCATACTCAAGCTGCTCCTGTTTTATGGCTGTTCTCCACTCCCTGCTGAACAATCTACTGTCTGCCTCCTGTCGCCCTGCAGCCTCGGATCTGAGAGCTAATGAAAAATCTGTTTATATGAAGCCTTGGCGTTTAAATGGCGCCTTTATTGTGTATCGCTCTCAGGAGCGGAAAGGTTCTCGGCGCTGTCTATAAAACACTCATTTCGTATTTACTTTGGGGGGTGGAGAAGGAGGAGGGGTAAGATGGAAGTGTACATGTGGTACTGATGAAATTGCATAATATTCATATAAGGAGATGACAAAACACAATATTATAACACTGTTACTCGCTGTGAAATTTAAGTGCATTAATATAACTTCAAACTTAAACTTGGACTTTTGGCAGCTGTTTAATTTGACCATTTTTCTCCTCAATACATAGATTGTAAACATTTCATAAAAATATCAATGGTACTGTCATAACTAGTAGTAGTAGTAAACTTTTTATAAAAAGGTACTACTCGCTTGATGAAGCTTTGTTAGTAATCCTAAGCACTGTTATCATGTATCATGTACTGTGATATGATCTTTCTGCCATATTGTCCAGCTCTTGTTTCAGATACATGTTTTTATTATCTAAATTGTCTTACTCCGTGATGATGGATTTTTTACTCCTTATTAAAGGAACCCTGGAGGGCCCAGTGCTCTCCACCTGACCTGTCTGAGTTGTTCTATACATGCGGGGAACCTCAGTTCAGCCTCTCCAACACACACATGCTCTCACATCCATCACTGAGCATATGTGCGTGCGTGTGTGCGTATGTGTGTGCAGCAGGAAGGGTGGGGGAACTGCTGGGCATTGTGTATTGATTAGCAGCTTGTCCCCTGAACTCCAGCTGCCACTCAGCCTGGAGCACTGCTGTCACCGGGGATGTCGGGCACAATTTCTTACAAACGGCAGCTGGCTGAAGATCATTTCAGAGCTCATGAGTTGCCTTCTGCCTCACTGACTCCAAGAAAGAGGGAGGAATAAAACGAGGCTGGGTAAAAGCAGTGTTTTCGCTTGGAACCCACTGTTCCGCTAATTGACTTGAGAAGAGCCGCTATGGCGTGCCATTGTGTTGTGCAGTAGTTTTGGGGGGATTTAAACTGTCTCTAATTAGACTTTATTACTGTGAGTACAGACTAGATGAGGCTGCTGTGTATCCTTCAGTTACAGAAGCATATCGGTGGCAACACGCATATTCCATATTGCAGAACGATTCATTTCTATAAATCAACAAAAACAAAAAAGTTAGCTAAAATTGGTGTGGGGTTCGTACCATCCTCGTCAGTGCGGCACGTGAGTGCGACGCTCTCTGGTCCCGGGCCCACAGTGGTGGCTGCAGCCACGCTCACACGGTACGATGTCCACTTCTCCAGTCGCTGCAACGTTATCTCTGTAGAGGTGGCTGGTGTCTGCAGCTCATCCGTGGTTTCGGCTCCGACCCCGACCCCAGCTCCGCCCCCCGCCACCGCATAGCGCACTATGTACCCGACCAGCGGGCCGTTCTGGCTCTCAGAATGCGGGGGGCGCCAACTTACCAGCAGAGATGTGGAGCTAGGGCTGGAGCATTTAACCTCCTGAGGGGGGGCGGATGGCTCTGCGCAGGCAGGGAGGGGAGGATAAGGAGGGAGGGAGGGAGGGGGGGAGGGGAAACAAAAAACGAAAAGATGGGAAAGAGAAAAAGAAAATGATAAAAGGGAACAAACCGAACTGAAAAAACAAGCCACGACAGTACCAAACGTAAGGCAAAAAAAAGAGAGGAAGAATCAACTGATTCAAAGGGCAAATGCAAATGGGAACAGAAGAGGAATGTAACATGACATGCATAATAATGAAATATGAAACCGGGCTCGTTTGAAAAGGTTGGCTAGACCAAAGGGCTACGATTCAACCCGAAATATTTACCACCTCACAGCTGAGGTTCTACTTTAATTCGGTGCTTATCGATACCATATGCAGAAACGTGCAACCTACGTATTAATCAGTTAGGGGCATCACTGAACATTAACTTTAGCTATGTTTATATTTCTCCAGTGTTAATACACTTGGGGCAGATGGTGGCCTAATGGTTAGGGACGCGGTCCCGTAACCGAAAGATTGCAGGTTCGAGTCCCACGGCCA
>JAOVYU010000004.1:13436195-13448722 GCA_025674565.1 Synodontis membranacea
ATACTACTTTGCGGAAATTCACTTATCGCAGTAGAGTCTGGAACGGATTAACCGCGATAAACGAGGGTTTACTGTATTACAACAACAAATATTTTCCATCTCACTCCTCTCCTGTCACACAGTCACTCCAGAATTTGAATTCTTCTTACCCAAGTAGTTTTACCCAAGTTTTACTTTCTTACCTAAGTAGTAGTAAAAAAAAAAAAAAAAAAGAAAGAAAGAAAGAAAGAAATCCCAGATATTTAACACAAAATTTCTAATACAGCATAATGGTTTTAGAAAACTTTAATGTTGATATGTAATCATTTGCAAGTTTTATAAGATGTTTTACACAATGCAACTGTTCAGAATGTTCAACATGAGTTATCCTGTGCATGTCAGAACCCTTTCTGTAGCATTCCTATTGCTTAATAAAATGGGACTACGAGCATGGCTGGATACAATTTAGTATGACAATGATTCACACAGCTGTGATTTTCTAGGGATATGTCGTATTCAAAAAAATCTCACTGTGGTGGTTAAAGAATATATTCCACTTTTTTGGCATTGTCGTCATAATGTTTGCGTACATTTCTGAAAATCTGCTTTGCCCTCTAATACTTAAACACTACGCTTAAAAAAAAAAAGAATAATTAAGGAATTAAATAAATGGATGGACAAACTCTTAGTTGATTACGAAGGCTATGATTGATTAAGCAACTTGTTGTCTATGAGGACATGTTACTGTTACAAAGATTTAAAATTTTTAGTTGGCAAAAAGACAGACAGGTGGAAGAAAAGTAAGAAAGGGTGTGGAATTAGGCTGTTTTCCAAAGTAGCTGTGGGACTGGCCAGTTTAGGATTTGGTTAGTGCCTAAACATTATTAGCTGCATGTTCTTTTGCCTGAAATAAATCTGTTGGGAATGCAGAGACGAGCTTCGAAGAGGAATGACTCAGTAGCTCGGCTCAACCAGCAAGGTTCAGCAGAGCAACGTGAAAGCATGGGCATGTCTTGCTCTTCCATGACACTCAAAAACAACAGTCAAGAGCAGCAAATAAGTATTTTCCAAACGATAAACAATACTATGGTTTAGAAAATAGCATAGCTGAGTCAGAAAAGGTCAGAGATGAGTGGGGAATAAAAGGGCTTGGAAGGGTTTTGATGGCAGGGGTTGGAGCAGTCTAATTAAAACTGCAGAAAGGAGTGTGCAGCAAACACATCACGTCCTGCAGGAGAACGGCCAATTAAATATGTTCCTGATCAAACAAGCATGGGCTGTGAGCTGCATGTCTTCTCTAGCACTAACTGCACTAAAGAGGTCCCTGTGACTAGAGTTTAGAGGAGCCAGGGTCACAGAGAATGCATGCCTATATCACTTCTGAGGCAAAAAGACAAAGTGATTGAAAGGTTTAAAGAAAAGAAAATGACAGGAAGCTTTGGGGAGACAGGCTGGATCCCTAGACTGAAATCCAGTCTGGAAGTCTGGAATCCACGGACTGATCTTGTGATCTCATACCATGGCGAGCAGTGTTCCCATTATAAACGTCAACAGCCCCTCAGGCTGCCGGACAACGTGTGTCCGTCTAACACATACCAGGAGGCAGGCAGATGGTGAGACCTGGGCTGCTGTTTGCGTTGACCATATCATGTGCTCCAGGTTGGCAGATGATGAGAAGGCAAGATGCCAGGGTCAACAAATCAAGAGAGAGAGTGAGAGAGAATGAGAGAGAGATGCAAGTGATGTGCACTCACACAGTGACAAGACAAGGAAGAAACACAGAAGGGTGCAGGTGTCTCTTTCCTTCTTCTCATCACCAGTTCACCAAGGACTCTCAAAGGACTCCATAAAGGAGACAGGGAGGAAAAGCAGATGGCCGATATTATGCATTCGGCTCACGGATGTTGCGAGTTGCTCTAGCCAGGAGGTGGCTAAAAACGCATCCGAGCAGCTTTGCGGCAAAGCCAGTCTGTTGTGTCAGATCCAGGCAGGCCTGGATTGCCCAGGCCAAGGTGACTAAACAATCAATGAAGCTAAGGGCCAAAAAAACACTTCAGTAATCTTGTCTCTGCGAAACATCCTAAGCCCACCTGCAGGCAGAATGTAGGAGGTAAATGATGCATGTAAAAATGTACGGCATTTGTGCGCATGTGTGCTGACATTGTGCTGGGTATCCAAGCATGCTCGGTGCAGTTCAGTGGGAATTCGTGTTTGTATCTCTGCATAAGTGTGTGTGTTTACGTGGCTGCTGTTCTGATAAAGCTCTCTGCTCAGGACGGCTTGCAGCAGATGGATGAGGGGAGGAGGATGGGCAGTCACTCCCCCAGCGCTGGGACCTCTACTCCCCGCTGAGCTCCATGGGCCTTGCCAAAGCCTGGATTTTCATGTAAAACTGGGCTGCCTACAAGAACAGTGCATTTGGGCCACGGCCGAGCCAGGAGCCCCTGCCGCTGCCAGGACAGGCGCTCAGCAGTAACGAGGCAGATGGCTGGGGCTCAGAGCATGGACAGGAAATAAATAACACAACACAGAAAGAGGAAACACTGCCTCTTCTGGCCAGAAGGACCGGCAGGACCGTTTACGAGACTGGACCGGGCTGCCCCACTGGACTGCACCTTGTTAGTCGGGGCCATATTAGTCTCAGGTTATGTAGAGCAGGGTGTCCATGTGAGAAGCATCCCAACACCTGCTGTTTGCAAACAGTAGCCACAGTTGCAGTGCAGGGAATTACTTTTTGTCAGGATTAAATGGTTGCAGCTGCGCTACGGTGCACAGGTTTGAGAACAAAATGCTATTTATGCTGTCAATTGTTTCATATTAAGTCTCCTAGATATTACAAAAAAAAATCTATTTATGTATTTTCTCACACTTATACAGTACTACACAGATGTAAACTGAAAAGCTTGTCTTACCTCTGATGATAGTCAGCTTGGCCTGGACGCTGACCTCGCCTTCGCTGCTCTCTGCCACACACTCGTAGATGTTCTCATCTCGTGGGGCCCTCAAAGGCTGGATACGGAGAACAGCTCCTGCACCTTCATCAAATTCTATGGTCTGCAGAAAGAAAGGTGTTCGATTAAAGCTTCATATAATGGCATATACATACACAAAAACACAGCGGAAAAGAGATCTGGGCATTCGACCCTATTCCTGGACATAACCGTACGCAGATTAGTTCCAGCAGCAATCTGAAGACCTTCATCCATTTCAGTGAAACGATATTTCCAATGACCCCATTGTATGATCTTACTGAATAAACTATACGTCCAAAAGTATGTGGATTCCTGACCATGACACCAACATGCGCATGTTGAACATCCTGTTCCAAAGACATGGCATTAATATGGACAATAAAAACATTTTTTTTTTCCATATGCAGTGTGAGACAGAGTGTGTTTTTAGTACTTTAATTGCTTACAATTAAATCAGGAGCATGTCCAGAACAGCATCATTTCATCTGTTCACGAGTGCGACAACATACGCTGGGCTTACGTCTAGGATTATAGCTATGTTCTCTAATACAGATGTAGTACTCAGAGCCCATTTTGCAGATCAAAAGTATGCAAAATCTCACAGTGTATACGACTGGCCAGACACCATGGCTATGTATTTACATGTTACATAATAAGTCTTATATTGTGAGGGGCTTTTATTCCATGCTATTTTATCTGATGTCATCCTAACAGGATGATGCCGAGACAAACCACTGTTGTTAGTCAGCGACAGACACTGTGGGTGGCTTTTTTTTTTTTTTTTTTACAGGAGGCTTTACAGGCACCGCTAACGAGACGCAGTGCAGTCGGTACACACTGGCCTGCCGAGTGCATGGATCAATATCAAAACAATGGCTGGAAGGGAACTCGAATCGATTTAATCTCCTCATAAAGCCACTTTTCAATGATAAGAAGATGATCATTTGAGCCAAGATCGTTAAAACACTTGGGACCGAACCACACAGTGAAAGAGAAAGGACGAGATTGGCGATCTGTCGGTGCATTATGAAATCTGTCGAGTCAAGTTTTCCATCCATCTTGAACGTTGACGGCATGGTTAGCACGGAGCCAGTTTTAATTAAGGCGCGCTGAGCATCAATCAGGACTCTACAGCTGCCATCTGTGCACTGACGGAGGAACACAGCAGACAACATCATAAATAAGGTGCAGCTTGTTTCCGCACACAGAATATGACACAATGCTAACAGCAGAATTCAAATTCGGCAGCCGATAAATACAACAAGATGGGTTTTTGCACAGTGTGTGTGTGTGTGTTTTATTTTATTTTATTTTTTTACTGTGGTGAATGTCACTTAGACCCATCATTCTGTGCCTCACCTCGATACGCTGGGAGTTGACACGCTTTCCTTTTTTATTCCAGGTCACTCTTGGCTTGGGGTCCCCTGTTGCCTGGCATACGAAGGACACCACTCCTCCAGAGACGCCGATCATGTCTACGGGAACTTTGGTGAACCTAGGTGGAGCTGGTAGACGAGACAAAACGGGAAGAATGATTACTGTTTCAAAATATGAACCAGAAGCCAATTTTATTCATCAGAGTAACTGTAGTAGCAATAACTGCCTTATTGGAGGAACAATACATTATTAGCTGCATGTTCTTTTGCCCCACAGTTACTGCCAGTGCGACTGGCCATAACACAAAGGAGGCATAACAAGGGGTTGGAGTGGGCTGGGGCCTTTCTCATCTGGGTAATGGAGAGCGATTAGGAATAGAGGGGAGTAATAAGAAAGAAAAAATAATAGAGAGAGAGAGAGAGAGAGAGAGAGAGAGAGAGAGAGAGAGAGAATGAATGCATGGTCCAATAGGGCTCAAGACCAGAGATAACTTGGTCCCATGCATCAAGAAGGCAGTAATTATGCTACAGACAATCTGCACATTCTGAACATTAATATTTGAAAGGAACGATGAATAAAAAATTACAATGACTTTTGTCTTGATTTTTAATGGCCCTGTTACTGCACTCATCCCAAAATCTCACACGTCCCTAAATAACTAATAGCACCCAAGGAAACATTAATAAAGGCTTTCAGTAAGACAGGAGATGATATATGAAAATTTTTCTAAATCAAAATAAATTCCAATATGTGTATAGAATATAACGGGATCTAATGCTTTACTACTACATTATAAAGGGCAGAATAGATACTAGCTTCCGAATCAGATAAGGACAGAATAAATATACATCCATTATTATAGCTGTTCTTTTTTCTGATGACCATCTCTCTGTCTCTCAGGGGTGCCTACATTTCTGCTGGACACAAGGCTAATCTAAACACAACTAGATTGAAGAAGACGCTCTCACGGGTAACTTGTTAAAATCCAGCAAATGCACATATACTGAGAGATGATCAAACGGGTGAGCAAGCACATCAGATTAATTATTAAGAGTCCGCAGGCTGAACAGAATCCGTGGGAAGAGATAAACACGCATGAAGGCGAGTTCCTGTATTTATGCAGGGCAAGGAGAGAAGCGAAGAGAGGAAGAGCGAAGGAGCCGAAGCATTATAAATAAATGGTTGCTTTGCGAGTCCAACGTCCATCACTCCCTGATCATACAGACATAAACACACACGCTTGCACACTCGTTTTAAATTGTGTGAGTCATATGGCTTGTTGCAGAAAAGGATCAAACGTAGTCACGCCACTCTTTGATGTCATATTGCCATGAGGCTTTCCGAAGCTATTTCCTCCATCGGGAATTAAGGATCATAAGCAAAAAGCAGTACACACTCTAATAGGATGTCAAGCTTCCTAACACAATGACATTGTAAAGGGCACAGAAATGCATTGGATAGCTACTGACTGCCCAATTGCCCAATTATATTTGTAGTCTGATGCAATGGCTGGGTTCCATCAGCGCATGGCTGGAGAAAACACACTTAGCATGCCAATAAACCAGTTCCATGCCAATATTCTGAATCAGTCATGCTGTATGAGACATCGAGTCAAGCTTGTTCATAGGCTCTGATGCAGAGGTGGTTGTGCATCACCTACCCAGAATCACTGCCTGGACCAGTTTGAAAGTTGTGCTCTAGGGCTCAAACTAACACCGAGACGTGACAAGGCAGTGCCTCTGTCTTTTGCACATGGCACGTATCAAACTTAATAAAATAAAGTTTAAACATTACCATTCCCTTAATATTTAAAATCACAGACATTAGCGATCTGAAATACAAGAATTTCTGTGTGAAATTCTGGCGTCACACAGAAAAGACCTGTGTGGTGTCTCCATCCGCCTGCTGCTGAAATGCTTTATAAATCTTTATGGCTCACACTGCGGTTATAAAGTGATTATGGTTATGATGTACTCCATCTAAAATGAGAACTCTGAAACATCCACCACTGTAAGAGTGCAAAGAGAAACACTACACTTGCTTCCGTTAGTTATCTAACGTTAGCTGAATAGTTTGCCATTCAGAACATGAAATGCACGTAGGGCAGCAGTCCCGTGACGAATGGTTTTAGACAGACCTCGGGTCAGAGACAGCAGCGGTAAACCGTACCGGTCTGTGGTTGTGAAGCAGGTGCTCAGTTCACAACAAAGCTCACTGTTCAATCTACATCGCTATCATCATCTATGATGGTGACTGCAAGAATAAGGCTGCGAGCACAGGGTGATTGGTGTTAAAACTCTAAATTGAGTCTATTCAGTTTGGGTGGTTTAGGAACCTTCCAAGGATGATCCCTGGTCAGCTTCCAATAACGCTGCATATTAGGCATGTCCTCCTGAATGAAGACTGCGGGACAGAACAAGGACCCGCTGGAGATATTATATGACACAGTTGGCTTGTGAGTGTCTAAGGAGGAGCTGGCATCTGTGGTTGGGCACAGGAGAAGTCTGGGCTTACCTTCTCAGCCTGTTGACCCCCACAGGAAAAAGCAGAAGGAAAATAAATGAACGAACAATTAACGCTTATGAGCTTTGCTAAAGGATCTAGTGCTTGCGGTGCTCACAATCAGTAGCCCAAAGCCTTTAATTACTGATTCAGCTCTTTCCACCAGACGTACTAACAGCTACAAACTGATAACCGTAATAAACGCACTGTTCACTATTAGTAAATGTAGCGTTAATGTTTCATGGCATCAACTGGCCGAATCCTTCAGTAATGACCTTTAGAAATGGAAGTAGACCATGTTAATGGCCATTGTGGATATTCCCTTTTCACAGTCTACTGTGTAGGCTTTACCACTTCATTAGTAAGAACCTGAGCATGAACATGTGATCCTCACAGTAATCAACACTGTCCTCTGTGTCTTGAACATGCTTGCTTCCACTATATTGCAATTAACGACGTCTCCTCCTTCCTAGTTTAAAGCTGGAGACTCCATGTTCCTCAGGTCTCTACAGCTTTATGGTAGGGACCTTGTTTTCCTACTATTTACCCTGTTTACTTACCTAATTTTTGTTAAGAATTATGATTATTGACAGCCTGTATGTTTGACTGGGCCGTCTGGGATTATTGGAACAGATAAATAAACATGCTTTGTGCAATCATCCGTCTGCCTCAGGTCCCATGAAAGGAATCTTGGATAAAGGGGACAAAAATGAATAAAAACCAACACATCAGATGCAAGGTTAAGGTGCTTTCAAACCATGTCACAAGCAAAATAATACATTCAGAACAATCTAAATTTTGCCTGTTATTAAATGCTTATACCACAGATGGCTGCAGCTTTCTAACATTCAGAGGTAAATCTGTAACTTCTCTGCCACAAAAAAAATGGTCAGGACAGAGGAGTTTATGCGTTGTGTTTTATTGTTAATATAAGCTGTTATTCAGGTTTTTTTTTTTTTTTTTTAAAGGGCGGAAAAGATGATAACTGTATATAATTGTTACACAGAAAGTGTACAGTGGTAATAACAGGAACAAATTTGCTTTTGAGACTGTTCCATAACAATAAATTGATTTTTAAAAAATGATCACATCTAAAATATAACCTATAGGTATTGACCTATAGTATCCTATAATAAACCTACAGTAATTCCTGTCAATGGAAGCCTGTTTCTGCCACTATAAAAAAAACTATCCATAACTTGAAATTTCAAGTTATTTTCTTGAAATTTCGAGTTTATAACTCGAAATTTCGAGTTATTTTCAGCTGATAGTAACGCCATGTGACTCAGCTAGTAACGCAAGAATTTCATCATTTGTGCTTAGCTGTGTCATTGGTAGCTGAGGCCTTCAGCTTCCGGGTAACAAGGAAATGATGTCATTCAGCTGATAGTAACGCCATGTGACTCAGCTAGTAACGCAAGGACTTCATTATTTGTGAAACCATGCTGAAAATACTCAGCAATGCGCGCGCAATGACGAAATGACGTCATTCACATTGGTTCCTGATTGGCAGATCTAACTCGAAATTTCGAGTTATTTTCTCAAAATTTCGACTTATAAACTCAAAATTTTGACTAATAAACTCGAAATTTAGAAAAAATAACTTGAAATTTTGAGTTATGGATAGCTTTTTTTTTAGTGGCATAAACAGGCTTCCATACCTGTGGTAAAAAAAACAAAGAAAACAAACAAACATTAGAGAAAAGGAAACTATGAAACTTTGGGAAGTAACGGTAACTGCACCAGGCCACATTACACAAACCCATCACTGATCATTTTCCTATAACAGCACTCCCTGCCCTGCTTTTTTCCTTACTTTGTGGTAATTTGCAGGTATTAACATTAGAGACGACGATTAAGGTAATTACAGTACCTGCAGCAGCCTGTACTTAGGGGTTGAGTCAGTACAACCATAAAGCCTACATGAGTCACTACCTTTTCATTCCCTCAATGCCTAGGCTATATTTTTGTCAATAATTTTTGCACTTAGCACTTCATCACAATTTGACAATCAAATGACCAACTGACAAATTCAGAGAGACAAGTACCAAGTTGCTGCATAACGTTGTGCTGCAGGCTCAAGGTTACATACACAACATAGAGTTAATGAAACAGGACGTCATATTTTCTCTTTAACACTGTATGCTAGAGTACTTTACGCAGGATCGTGTTTTTGTACTAGCAACCCACTGAGGTAATGACCGTCACCCAGCTGGGCAAGTCGACGCTTGCCAATAGAATAGAATGAAAAGCTTACACCATTGTCAGAAAGCTTGTCTTTTGCAACAATGTTAGTTTGTTCTGAATATGTGTAAGGAAGAGGAAAAGAAACTCTATGACAGGCCTGAAATCTTCAGAAGATGAGAGGGAGCGACAGGCCCTCGTCTGAATGATGAACCTTTACGCTGAATGCCGCTTTCCGAGTCAAATTGACTCACCTTTCACAGAGCCGGAGATCGGATGTAAAGGAACCGGGGCGCATTCTGACATGATTATGATTGTCAAGTATTATTTGAATTATAATCAATTCACACAGGTCCTACTTTCAATCTGATGTCCTTTGCCACATATAATGGAGGAAGGCATTCTGGCTTGTCGACGTTTAATGTGATTTGCTAATTTAATTTGCGGCTAATTTAATTTAATTAGTTCCTGAACCTTAAACTACTTCCTACACTAGTTTTCTTGGACACATGGTAGCTAGCATAATTTCTTGTGTGTTTGGGGTCATTTTGCTATGACCTCTACTCTTTATTGGTATGTTTGGTTTGCATGATTTGTCATCAGAATGACGTATTGCGAGCCACAGCTGGTGCAGTTACTGGTCTGTGTATATCCAGCATTTTACAACAACTTCAATAGCGGCTCATCCAATCAGATTTTACTACTGAAACTGTCCATTTTATAAACAGCTTCATATACTAGATGAGATGAAGAGCAAAGACACTGAGGCTCCAGCTACTCTCAACATCTCTGGTGTACACAGAACTCTTCAACGTTGTGTTTATTAACTTCTTAGAGGATAAATGGGGGGCCAGAAAGAGTATGGTGGAATTTGTAAGAGCACGATCAAATCTGAATGCCAAACCACCCACTGCTAACACAGAGAAGGAAGGAGCGAGTGAGAAAGTAAGGAGGAGTGAGAGTAGAAGAGAAAGAAAAGCTGCACTGTGTGGTGGATTTGGCCATTCTGGGGATGAAGGCACTTCATTTTATTTCCAAATACATCATCCTCTTTGAGACGCTCCATCTGGACCTCTTTGATAAGAAGGTCCCTTCTGCCCCCTCTGTTCAGTGTGCCTCTCAGTGCAGGCTGTAATAGGAGGCCAGAGGTGACATACACAGTTAGATGACTAACACTATAATCGATAGAAACCTTTCGGGGCTGAAAAAGGCCTCCATTATGAGTGGAATTAGAGATGTGGAAGCACAAAATGGCAGCACTATTTGCCGTGAGAGTTTTTTTTTTTCTTTTTCTTTTTTAACAAGCAGAGAAGGGAGTGAAAGGTACTTGCTGTCCATCTTATTTTTAAAACAGGTACCTTTCAAACACTGATTGAGGCTAATCTGAACTGGTGAACTGGAAAATTTGGGCATATTAATGGTGTTACACACCCTTCCTGTTCAAAGGCCCAATTACCAGAGTGTGTTCCCTGTGCACACTAGTGCTCTTGATATATATATATATATTAAGATTAAGTGTGTACTGTATGCGTCCACTTTATAGCCGCTCCAAGTAATGATCGGACAAGGTTCTTTTGTACACGCACATGCGTTTGGCTTTCAGAGTGAGGGTGTATTTGCTGGCTGCTGGACAGGAAAGGGCCTGCTTCAACATGGAGTCTCTTTCTCTTAAGTCACCTGTCTCACCAGACATACTCTCTATCTCTCTTCTTCTCTGTCGCACGCTAACCAGCATCACCTATGACCGAAGTGCAACTAAATACAATTAAAAAGCACAAACTGTTCACCAAGACCTGGTCATCACTATGAAATCTTCCCTCCGTTTCACTTTCTCTGGTGGTGAATAATCGACTGCTGTGAACATTTTTCTAACGAGCAGAAGGGAAAAAAAACAATCATCGTAGATCTCCTTGGTGAGCATGTGTAGAGGCATGCAGGAGGACTCTACGGATCTTCATGGAGGAAAATTGAGGCCACATTTGTGTTCTAAATTTACCCACTCTCATCTCGCTGATCAAAAGGCTTACAAGTTTTGCAGACGTCTAAAGTTTTGCTTTGCTGGTTCGAATCCCAATGAAGACAGCAGAAATGGCCTTGCTTTCTGAACCAGGAGGATGCCATTGATTCCTTCTCTCTGTGAGGATTAGTGGGACACAGGACCTTATCCCCTCAGACTCCTACATGCCACGTGATAGAGAACAAATACGTAATGAGATGGCAACTGGCAACAACTAAATCTACAGAAAACCGGCTTGAAGAAAGAAAAAATGCTAGGCTTGGTGTGACATCAAGTTATAATCTCCCGAAGCAGTCGGATTTAGAAAAAAGACATGGTCACATAAGTTACTTTCGCCCAGACGTTCCTCAAAGGCGACATCAAAAAAGGCATGTTCACTGTCTCTTCTATCACATAGCCCCACTGTGTGGCAAAATCTGTCTCTGCTCGATAATGATGCCTCATCTTGTCCCTTTCTGTCGTTCTGACAGAATCAGATTCAGCTGGGAATCTGACAGGAGCAGAATCATCTGGGATGGTCAGACGTCCGGGAAAGGGAAGAATAATAAAAAATGTAAAAAAAAAAAAAGTGAAACAATAAGAAGAAGAAGAAGAAGCTGAGGGTCGTTTTTATGATGATTCCAACCTGCTCCTCGCAAAGCCATCTCATGTTCTGCATATGCTAAAATATTCCTAAATGGTCTCCACTGAGATTGCGTCAGGGACCATCAAGTCCAGAGTCAACGGATGAAACTCTGTTTGGAGACGTTCAGGAAGGCAAACATGGTGGCTGGTTTTAAAATGTCTGTCTGATATAAGAGTCTCAGAGACTCAAAGGGAGAATCTAACATTATTCAAAGCCTCCTGAGGGAACAGGAAATGGTTCACAGAGTTCACATGAATGGCCACCTGCAGACTTTGCTGAGTGCTTTGGAAGCTGCTTTTGGTAATAAAAAAAAAAAAAAAAAAAAAAAAGAAAGAAATAGGGGCTCAGGAAAGAAAAAAGTTTTCTTCTTCATTTAGTTTCATATGTGACTGCTCGACAGAGCTGAGTATATAATGATGATAATGATGTCTGTAGCTGTAAAAATGTTGAAATGAGATGAAGTAATGAAAATTCATGGTTATTTCTGGATAGTTTCTGGATAGTTAAGGCATACCAAAACATGCCTGAATAAAAAAACAAAAAACTATGCAATTCCTATTGCCCATGATTGCTCAATGTTTGGGTCATTTCTACAGATTAAATAAACCACATCAGCAACTCTGTGTAACATCCCCGAAGATGTAGTTTATTTAAACAGGTATTTCCATGAAAGATTGTGAACGGCACGGGCTTGACACAGACATATTATCATACAAATGTATTGGTGCTACATTATTTGAGGGTTAAAATTTGTGCAATTAGTTTACTTAACCATTGTCAAAATCGAAAAGGTTATATACAAACAAGAAAAGCAGTATGACTTGCCAAAAAAAAAAAAAAAAAAAAAAAAAAAAAAAAAAAAAAAAAAAAA
>JAOVYU010000004.1:13491172-13505858 GCA_025674565.1 Synodontis membranacea
TTATTAGCATTTTTAGTGACTCCACCAAATATTCACGATTTTCACACATCTGCGCCGGGGTCTGGAACCTAACCCCGTGAATGCACAAGGTATTACTGTACACCCATTTAGATTATTAATTAAGTGGTGCTGAAAGTTCCAAATATCTATTAAATTGTCAAGGCCAATTGATCATGACTGTCTACAGCTGGTAGCTTCTCTGTGCACAACATAAAAAGGGCTTGATTTAAAAAATACAAGTTAGAGGTAGCATCTTTGCCAAGGTCTGGAAGAACAGCCAAACTATCACCTTCAGCTGAGAGGAAATTGGTTTGGATGGTCAGAAACAACCCAGGAACCATCAAGGCACAGGCCTGACATGAACTGGAAGCTGCTGGAACACTATCTGGTGTCAGGAGAGTTTTACATCACCGTGGAATGAGAGGCTGCCGTCTAAGAAAAAAGCCTCTTCTCCAACATTGAAACCTTCACACTCAAATATAGTTTGCAGCTGACCACATGGACAAAGAAAAACCTTCTGAAGGAACGTTTTATGGTTAGATGAGACAGATTAAAGTACAGAAGAACACTGTACGAGCTGTTAAGCATGGTGGTAGCATCATGCTCTGGGGCTGTTTTGCTTTGTGTGGAACTGGTGCATTGCACAAAGTGGATGGAATAATAAAAACCTCAGAATTCTTCAGCAGAACCTCAAACCATCAGCTAGATGGTTGAAACTGGGACACAATTGGGTGTTCCAACAAGACACTGACCCCAAACAAACGTCAAAACTGATTGTGGAATGGATAAAGCAGGCAAACATTAAGTTAAAAACAAGTTCTGACCTCAACCCTATCAAATATCTGGACTATGCTTAAAAGTCAGGTCTGTATTCTAATAATTTAATATTATTAATTACTGAATTCAGGTGTTTCAATCAGACCCACTGTCACAGGTGTTTAAAACCAAGAACCTAGCCATGCAGTCTCCATTTACAAACATTTGTGAAACCAAATGGGTGTTTCTGAAAATCTCCGTGGCTACTGTGATAGGATGCCACCTTTGCAATAAGACACTTCATGAAATTTCATTCCTGCTGGATATTCCACAGTCCACTGGACCACTGAGCTTCTGACAATGTCTCTGGCTCTGACAATGTCTCCAGCTCAGTAGTGATATTAGGACTATGTCAGTTGTAGCCCCTTTCCTGAAGACGTCTGTGTGTGGTGGCTCTTGATTCGCTGACACCAGCTTCAGTCCACTTCTTGTGAAGCTCTCCCAAGTTCTTGAATCGACTTTTCTTAGTCCTCTCAAGACTGCGGCCATCCCTGTTGCTTATGCACCTTTTCATACCACCATTCTCCCTTCCAGCCAACTTTCCAATAATATGCTTCGATACGGCACTCTGTGAACAACCAGTCTTTCAGCAGTGATATACTGTGGCAGGATTGTGGTTACATGCACTGAACTTGAAATGAAATATTCTAATAATTTGAGACAATTATTTAAAATATATTATCAAATTGACCATGATTATCAAAATTAAAACGGATTTTTTTTTTGAGATACACGTGTGATGCATTCTTCTTCGAAAGAAATGAGTACATGACCAAATTAAACAGCATCAAACAGCCCTACAACCGCAAATTGGGTACAAAATGTCAGTTTTCACTCAGAATTAGCGAGAAACTCATTCCTCCGAGAGCTGAGAGAGAGAGAGAGAGAGAGAGAGAGAGAGAGAGAGAGAGGGAGAGAGAGAGAGAGAGAGGGAGAGAGGATGTGAACTGCACATTCCACAGGGAAAAAATAAACATTTGTTTGTCATAAATCCTGCCATGCTCTTTTCTGGATGTGTGTGATATGCAAGGTCCGTCACTTTAACTCCATCAAGCCTTTTCTATACCATGAGGAGCCACATGTGGACGAGAGCCACTTTCATGTCTTTTAGGTGAGCAGTACTTCAGCAGTAATCAAATTTCTCTCCTGTTACTATTTTCCAACTTGAATGCTGTCCAAGAATGGCCATGCCAGAGGAATTCAGAAGCAAAATAAAGAGCCACAGAGATATGGAAACCATGACAGGCAGGGCTGAGGGAAATCGATAGCTCTCCTTGAAAAAAAGAAGAAGAAAAAAAGTCCACCAAAGGTGCAATTATGCTAAACGACTGTGGGCAAACACACTGCGGGTCTGCGTTTCCCCAAGCACTAGGGCAAAACGGTCATCTTAGGACAAAAATTCACTCTGAACAACTCTTTTACCCCGGTTTCATTTTGACCCTCGTAAAATTACGAAAACATGCAACCTGTGCTTCTGTTGTGCCTTTAACACACCTCATCGACTTGCCCTTAGTGCAAGAAAGTGTCAAGGTCACACTGCATGACCTCTTGCAGGACAAGTAAAGGAATGTATAAACACATTTTCAGTCTCAGTGACAGCAGGATGAATAGTCAGACTGATTTCCATAGCAAAAGTAAACACATTTGCCTTTGACATATAAACAGTTCAACCAGATCTTGTGAGAAATGTGTAAGCATATAAGGACTTGTTCACACGGGTGTGAAATTTTTGGATAAATGAACGCGCTCTGAACGTCCTAGATTGCGTTTTGTAGTGGCGCTCGATTGACTTCTACACTGGCGTTCTTTTGCCTCTGTTTAACTCCAGCCCGCAGCCCAAATTGTAGTTTGTGTGTTCACCTGTGGGGGCAGTGTCGGGCACTGGATATGAAAGCCCTTGTCATTAATAAAACCCTGTTTTTTTCCCCATTTCCCTATGTACAGCATGTAGGAATCATGGTATATATTCAGTCCTCCGAAGCGTAAAATGAACGCACGTTCGTTGAGATTTTGACGCCAAGAAAAAAACGTCAAAAACGGAAGAAAAAGCTGCCAAGAAAAAGCTGCATATGAAGACGCCATATGAACGTGCAGCCAAAAGGCCAAACGCACGTCACAAAAGCCCGTGTGAACATTCTCATTCGCTCTAATGTGTAGAAAACCCTCGGCGCATGATCCGCACTCACCGGACGCTTCAAACGCCAGAAAAAACGCTTGATTTTAATGCCCGTGTGAACAAGGCCTAAATGTCCCTTCCCATAAGGCAGCGTTTCTGAATTCTTGATTCTTATTGGTCAAAAAGACTTTAGACATCATTATCACTTCTATAGTAATATATCCATCCCAGGCTTTATTATTTTCCTATATCAGCATTTCCTGAAGAGTTTTTGTTCCTTGCATTAGCTTCTACATTTGAATTGATTTTTTTTTATGATTAAAACAACTTCGCCTTCCTTTTTTTTGCTGGTTAGAAAATGTCCTAAAGTGTATTTTATTGTAACATAAATGATTAATTATCACCATCTGGGGCAAAAGAGCTCCGACCCAGACGATATGTTGCGCGTGAGTCAACATGGCTGTTAGATACTCTCAAATCTGTAAAATGTGTTGTTTTTTTTCCACAGAGTCGATCCCTATCTCTCAGGTGCTCAACACTGTGCTTTTCAAAATCGTACAGCACTTCTATTGCCAGAAGGAAGTCAAAGGAATTCTCGACGCTGATTTCCTGTCCATAACGATTCTCTGAAAATGGGAAACCCTGTGCCGTGCTCTCAGTGACGGGACATCCTATCGCGAGTCTCAGGATGATGGGCAGCATCAAACGCTTGACTCAGACGTGGAGGCGTAAGAAGTAGCTCGGGGATGGGAATAAACAACAAACAGGTCAAAAGTGAAGAAGGAAGGGAGAGTGACTACTTTCAAGCAGACGTCGAGCAGTTTTCCCTTCTTAAAGCACAGCATTGTATTTTGGGTTGTGTTTTTTCTTCTAAAGGGTTTTACTCTCGACAGAATTTCTTTTGGTTTGAGTGTTCTGTTCGAGTCCAGTAGAGGTTAAATGAAAATTATACACTGTAAATGTAATTCGACGTATTTAGAGCAGACTAATTACATACATTTGCAGCGGCACTTCACTCTCTGCCGTGTGCTTCTATTTGCTCCGAATACAACGATGGCCTTTTCACAGACTTTTTTTTTTTTTTTTTTTTTGCATTTTTTACATTTTATACTTAAGTAGAACTGCGTTCTGGATTAACGCTCACATCAGATGTTAGAACTGTCCATAAGACAGCAGTGTGCATTTCACGATGTTTCAAGGAAATCATTAGAAATTCCTGCCTGCCTGACAAATCAATGAATTCAATGGTGGAAATGAACACCGAAGCCGAATACTTCTGAATACTGAAACGTCACAGCGCACACTGTAGACACTCCTATAACTGTACTCACACATTCCTTGACTTCTTCTTAGCTCTCACTGGAATGATCAGTTTCATAAGACGTTTTTGAATATAATATTATCTAGCTCATAATTTGGGTTTAGTTTTTAATAAAAGTGAGAGTAAGTACTGTCAAGCACCGAAGCCACGCCTACTTCATTGAGAATGACGGGCAGAGAAGCCACACCTCTTTCCTTAGAACTCAAACTCACAGAGGCCACGTCTAATTCATTGGAACAGACACAGAAAGAAACCACACCCCTTTAAGATTTGATGGGTGCAAAGGCCACATCTCCTCCAGTCAGACTGACAAAGACCACACCCCCCTGTTTGCTATCACACAAATTCAGAGACTGTAGATAATTTTTTTTTTTTTAAACCAATCACAGACTATTCCGATTTGTCAACAGCCGTATGATAAACAGTAGGTCGGGTGCACTGATCTGAAACAGGAAATCTTTACACTCTTAATACACACTGCTATTTTGGTGACTCTTCTGGCAGAGTCAAAAAAGTTTTGTGGCTGCAAAGTACTTGTGGTGAACAGTCATTAGTGTCTCTCAGTATTTCTTCTCTCTCTTTCTTCCACTTCACTTGGTTAGCCAAAGCCGAAAGTGTCTTTTTGCCCACTGTATCTCATGCAACACACACACACACACACACACACACACACACACACACAAACCCATGCTATGGTTTCTTGGTTCAGTTTGTCCATACACTTCCTCTGACGCTTCAAATCGATGCACTGATTTAAAAAGGCAATGAAAGAAATCATAAATCAATGATATTATCAAAAAAGCACAAACAGACGGTGAGTTAAAATAACAAAAAGTTTACCACTGTCAAACACTGAATCGTTCATTTATGAGACAAATCGTCTCATCCTGTGTCGGATTCGGTGGTGTCATCATCAAATAAGAAATGGATCATATTGAAATTTCGTAACATAGCAGATTCAGTGGGATCCTCGTCAATAATGCACTTTTTGTTATAGGGATGAGGCAAATGTCCTTCCAAGGTCACAACTGTCATTAAAACAGAGAATTTTTTTCTGGTATCTTATGCTGGCCAAGACATGAACAAGCCGCTTTCACACACACACACACACACACACACACACACATACACACTAAACACACACTAGACACGCCAAACACACACTGTCCTGCAAATGGGTCAAGTGCATGCAATCACTTATGCTAATGACAACACGAACCCAGATGAAGTGAGCTCATTGTCTCCCAACAATGACACTGGCTATTTTAGAAACAGCTATGGCAGGATGTGGGGAAACAGGGCTCTTTGTGTGTGAGTGTGTGTGGGAGGGGTCTCATTACAGTAGGGGTTTTGGCACTTTGGGCACAAAAAAGGTCTTTAAGGTTAGGAGTAGGCATGTCATTATTTTAGCTACAGTAATACACAAGGATAAGGAAATACCCCCCACAGTGATAGTAATACATGACTTTGTGCAGTGTGTGTGTGTGTGTGTGCAGTGTGTGCTCATGATGAAGCACGACCGCACAGGTCCCAAAACACTTCACCATTAAGCATCGTTTGAGCCACTCGACTGAAGGCTCTCCTGGTGCTGGGCTTTATTTAGCGTGCCGAGCCCAGCGCTGCTTTTAGAAGCTCTATAATTAAGAGGAGAGAGGGGAAGCGGGCACTGACGGAAAAGTGATAACAGGAAGGACATCTATATGGGTGCCGTGTGTGTGTACTCGTCTCTCCTGCTGCAGTGTGCATGTGTGAGCTGAGAGCTCCCTCAGGGTTTCTGCACGACAAATGAAACACACTGGGGCTTTTCATTCCAGCTGCAGTTACGTTCATGTTGACATTCAGACCCGTTAGCGAGCTACTAATATCTAACTAAACAAAAAAAAACGATTAATAAACTATTCATTTGGTAGTAGCTTTTCAACCACGGCGCTGTCGAATTCTCAATTCTGACCGGTCAGGAGGTGTTGATTAGTTTTCTGTCCCAGCAGCTCTGATAGTAGTTCTGCCTGTAATGTAAATCACTGATCTATATTAATACGCTCATTCTAATATGGGATCGTTTCTATAGCAACACCTCGTTCATGGGGAGTGGGGTGGATGGTCTGTATAATTCTACGCCTAATAATAAACAGATCGAAATATGCACTGAAGAGAAGCTTTGTTCATGTGGAAGGTTTTAGAAGAAGAAATTTATTAATAATTTTGCCAGGAGTTCCCAGCGTGTGTATACAACACACGTTCGGTTATATAAATCACTATCTCTGTTATACTCACACTCTGCCCATACATTAGTGCTGGGGGATATAACCGAAAATGTGTATCACGGTATTTTGTTGAACATTTTTGACAGTGTCGCGGCATATCTCGGTATTTGTTTGTTTACTCGTTTGTTCAGGACTATATAATGACAATACATGAAGGATTCAAAACACACAGAACACACACACACACACAAAAACAGCCAATCCTTTTAGCAAGAAACTGGACGGCATAAACCATTCCTGAAGACTTTCCCAAGCTGGGAAATTTCAACTGCTACAAAGCAGATGGCTAGCACGCTAACTACTCTACATACAAGTGTCGCGTTGTGGGAGAAAGCCTAAGCTACGTCAACCATTGGTAAGATGGGGACGCACACTAATCCTGTTGCCTCAGCATGGTTTTAACTCGGTCTGTTTATACTAGCAGTATAAATGAGTATAAATAATGTAATAACAATATGCTGGTATCCAAAACTCCAAAAAGCAATATACCACCCAGCACTACCATACACGCCAATTAACAAGGAACCTCCCCAACACACACACACACACACACACACACGTGCCAAACTTCATTCGCTGTTCAACCCTAAGGGAAAAACACACAAACCCTCCAGGCAACACAGAAGTAAGAAAGCCAGCCGTTTGCCCATGTAAGATAAAAAAAACAAAACAAAAAATACACAGAACAAAGAGAACTGAAACGGCGAGGCTTATGGAGGCCTCGAGACTACAGCGTCATTGTGCTGGTCCTCCTGCTCACTCTTCTGACACTCCACTGTTCAGCCTGTGTGCTTAATTCAGGCTTAGTGAAGCAAGCAGCACAGCACCATCCAGCTCCTGTGTGTGTATGAGTGTGTGTGTGTGTGTGTGTGTGTATGGGCCTCATATCTTTACTTAGACTCTCTGGTTCCTGTGCGCGAGCTCTACACAGGTGAGCGCATCTGGCAGGACGGGGAAATCAATATCGCGGTGACATCATCTTTCAAAGAAAAAGACAAAAGCACAGAAAACTAAGGGTGCACTTCAGGCGAGTGCGTGAAGCCTGGAGATTTGATCTTGTTGCATTGTGAAAACGGTTTAGAAGAGCTTGTCTGAGGAAATCTCCGTCATCGTTAGGGCTTTGTGAAACCTCCTACGAGAGCCGAGTCCCCGGAGTTCCTGGCGCACTCAGCCATGTAGTCCTCTCTGATAGTCGGCATTAATGATTAAAAATCACTGCTCGTGGACACGGAGCCAAGAATGTGAAGAATGGAGCGGTGCTCCTGAGAATGAGGTTCTTGCCAAGAATGGAGAATGGAGAACGTGCCTGTCAGAGACTGAGGTGTACTTCTGACTTGAAGTGAGTAAGGCGCTACAGTGTAAGCATTTCCCTAGCACTTCCCTCACATTTCCTTTTGCATTTCACTCACATTTCCTTTTGCATTTCACTCACATTTCCCTTCTGTTTCCCCTCTCAAATTTCCTTGCATTTCAAAACGAAAAAAAAAAAAAAAAACGGTTACGGACCCAATGCTGTTCCAGTTTAGGGTCCAAGGGATTAGCTTTAATGTTCCGGCTGTAACAAATCTGCTGTCATAATTTGTCATGGACATGGGAGTAGTCGACTGACACAACTAGGCCTGTGTCCACTTATGGTTAACTGAGTTTCCATGGTAACAGCCCCCAGTGAAGATAAAACATGCTGACGGTCATTAAAAAATATCATTTATTGATTTATTACATCAAAAATCATATCGAGATACTCTCCCTAACGTGAATATAACTCTTAAATATGTTGGCTGATGTGATATCCTACAAACGTGAGATTGTTGTTTGAAACAAGCAGAACAGTACGGACGAGCGCGGCCATTATCGACGAGCGCATGATGCTGTGAACTGGTACACACGAAGGTAACCACAAGCTGTGAAGTGAGCGTGCAGAGAAAATGGCATGAGAACGTGTCATTTCTGCAAGCACCGAGACATGCGAGCTTTCTCTTCCTGTATTTCTACTTATTAAACTTGTTATTTATAATTGAACTTTGATGTGAGAAGATGAGGCCAGTCTACACGAGAATGCAAGAAGTAGACCATTAGTGTAGATTTATCAGCGATGTAGACGTATACAAAACCATTTAGTGTTTTTAGTGCCTGTTAAGAAAGTGCCTGTCTTGATCTGTGCATGATTAAAGACTTTTTTTCGTTTTGCAGAGACAAAAAATATCAAACAGTGATATCACAGAACTGATTTCGAGAAGAGGAAACTCACTGCGTGTGCACGGTCTAGGGTCATAGTGTATTGCCACGTAATCCACAAGATCTAGCTAGGGGCAAAATAACTCCCACTTCAAACGCTCGTAACTGAATCATATGCACCTCAAGAACACAGCTCATTTTTGACCTTAAGCTCCTGGAGCACTGCTGCCAAATCGCACTTTCTTCCACCTCCTACTCAGTGCTTTAAGATTCAAGATTTAAGATTCCTTAACAGAAAAAAAAAAAAAAACACCCATCAGTGCGATCAGTCCTTTATCTGTCTCTTCTAGGTTTAGAGC
Organism: Synodontis membranacea; assembly: GCA_025674565.1. Classification (NCBI taxonomy): domain Eukaryota; kingdom Metazoa; phylum Chordata; class Actinopteri; order Siluriformes; family Mochokidae; genus Synodontis; species Synodontis membranacea. Next base: position 13,500,224 of record JAOVYU010000004.1, read on the forward strand.
TGCTTTTTGCTAATGATGCACACACAACACGGGACCAGGATGATTTACAGCGGCACTTCTTTGGCACGCTGATCCGGCTCTTTTGCTTAAAGAGGACGTATTGCTCAGGAGTGTGTTTGTGTGTGTGTGTGTGTGTGTGTGTGTGTGTGCTCCTCTTCACAGTTATACGTCTTCATATAAACCACTGTCAAAATGCTGAAATACACAGAGCACGCAACCCCGCGCACATGGGCAGACGTGGCCTTGGGCATTACGGGCCTCAGATTAATCAGGTCATCTTTATCTTCATGCTAATGCTACACTGATCACCTCAATCTCCCTGCTGTCTCTCCACACACATCTAGTACCTCTTTTCCCTCCACCGGACCACCATTAGCATTCATTCCTCGCTCCCGTGCCAGATGGATAGCTTCTTTCCAAGTTCCTTTCAGCTCATGAGGAGACCTCGCCCCACCGAAGGAGGCCGTATGAACAGCCGCCTCACCCTCGCTGCCTCTCTTAGACCCTGCACTCATGTTTAGTCGGCTCAGTCTGCGTCTCATCAGAATATGACGGTGTTCCTCCTGTGCAGCTGACACACTCCCTGTTTGCTGGTGTTCTCACTCTTCCTATCAAACTCGTGATAACATTCAGTCCGGATTATGCACAACATTGGAGCTTCCACCTCCTTTTTCCAGCTAAGTAATAATGTTTATGATCTGTCCACCTCTGGAGGGTGCAAACACTCTTCTACATCAGAAACATTTCTGGAGAGGACAAGGACGGTGGATACATGTCTTCCCTTCCCCATGAATATAAGTACTCATTTAGGTTTATCTCCTCAGAGTCTGTACAACGGACTTAAGTGACTTACTAGCAGGTCAAATTACTGGGCTTTACAGTGAAACGTAACAATACCATAATCTCATCTGATATCTGGCATCTGAAAAAAATGCATATTTCTCGCCGATATATATGTCCCCTAGCTTTGAGGAAACGCAGAAAGGTGTCGTTAAGATTTGTAAGTGGGGATTTATTGAGGAGGAGCGGCCGGCTCATCCGCTACAAATCCCCACTTTTGTAACAAAAGCCAAAAACGGCTTCACGCCTCACTTCCTATCTTTCCCCATTACCAAAGAGCAAAAAAATAAGAGGGGAAAAAAAGGGCTGGAGGCAGGTGAAAAACAAAACCTGCTCTTTTAGTGTAAATCGATAAATAAGGTGCGCCTGTCGCCCTCGACGTCGTAATCTCCGCCGCGGCAAATCTTACGGGTTGCTGCGCTGCCGCTTTCTCCCCGAGGCGCCATCACTTTTAAGCAGGATTATCTCCACTGACACAGAGAGTTCATTTGTTTATTCGGATGCATTTCACTTTTTTCCAATTACGCTGAACTGCACTGTATATCTTGAGACACCTTTAAAGAAAAGGAGATAGGATGAGAAAGAAAAAAAAAAACGAGACTGCAGGCTGTGTTATGGGGGGGTGGCTGAGTCTGGACATGTTGCTGGCAGACAGAGCAGGCAGCACTTGAGCTCTTTTTTTTTTTTTCCTCAATGGTTCATCACACACCCACCTGAGCGTCAGAGAATGAAGTGAATCAATATAGATGATGTTTTCTGTGTAATTTATCAAGAAAATCTCTTTAATAAGCTTTACATCATATTTATATTTCTATTCGCAGTACCGAAACGGTTGGAGGTTTCTGTATACAGTCATGTAATAAGTGCTCGCTCTTCATTCGCTTTCTCAGAAATGAGTGTGACAACTGATTTAGAGTCTCTGCTGCATCCTGATTCAGGTGTCAAAATGTTTCACCTTTTTAGACTGCGCAATTTCTCAACCCAGTCAAATATAGTTATGGAATTGTATCTTAAAGACCGTTGATGCTTTAAAGCGTCAGTCTGGATGTTAATGAACTGCACTTTCCCAGGTAAAGAACACACTCTAAAGGTACAAAGCACATCATCTGGATGGTACCGTACCGTACCGTCCCAGCAACGAGGACAAGTACGGCTGGGTACCTGTGTTCCTGGGAGCGAAGGAGTTGTGAGTTCCACTAAAAAAAAGCAGGTTGTTTTTCTAAAACTAGGCCTACAATGATGAGAGAGAGATTTCCAGCAGCGCTTAATCACACAGTGACAATCAGGCTAGTTAGAGGCTGCCGAGCTCACTGCTTCTCCAACTGAATCTTTTTTGTTGTTCCTAATTAAGCAAACACGGCTTTCGTTAACAGGCAGATATTTGGTCTGATGTTGAACCCGATCTCGGTTTGATGGATGTTCAGCTGGCCTCCCTCCCCTCCCGCCTCCACCAGGCTCCCAGAGGCCATGTTTTCATACTCGCATTACAAACAATTACACACATCTCTCTGGTTTACCATTGGTTCCACAGCTCTCTCACCCCCCCCCCCCACCACACTGTCAGCTGGGAGGCCACACCCACTCCCAACAGATGTCCTCAGATTTGAGTGAAATGACAACAAAAGCCTTTGAAAGAAAGCCTTCCAGGCTACCCATCATGCCCCCACCCCCAAGGTCTCATACAAAAGCCAGAGGATTAGCCGCTTTTAACACATGAAATAGCCACCCCCCCCCCCCACCACCACCACTCCTTCAGATTCACATTTGGCACCGATGGAGTGACTGTACCCTTCTTTCTCCTCTTCAATCACCCCAAACAAAGCCCTGTTGCCCCCAGGCTTGCATCCAAGCCAAGCGAATGCAACGACAGCTTTAGCAAGCTTAGTCCAGCTCACATCGACTCCCTATTAATGCTCTCGGCTTAAAACAACACTGGCAAAGTCACTGTGACACAAAAGGAGGGACCGACAAGCCATGAATGTTCTACAAAGAAACACTATTACCATTATTATTGTTACTAAAATTATTGCCACGCTTGATATTCTTATAGTCTGCCAGCTCGATCATTAATAATCCCTCTTAATGATTACTTTATCTTGCAAAAGCAGGACTCACTTTGTCAGTTATTTACTCCTTAAACCTGGCAACAGGCCAATCTGTAGATGATGCGCCACTCCAACTGGTCATTAAGATCAACTCACGAGCTCTGCTACTCCGACCGCACCTCCACATGGGATATAAACCATCAGCTCACACCCAAAGTGGAGAATAAATGGGCCAATCACATATGGCCCCTACGACCTCCAGCCGTGAAGAATAGGCTTGCTCTGAGAATCTCCCAGGCTTCATAACTCAGGCTACAGTGGGTTTATGACAGCATTGTCTGAACACTCCATCAGCTCAGGCGTGCCAGCTGGCCATCACATTTAAAACGCTAAACGTAGGCCAAGTGGAAAAAAAAAAAAATTACGTGTGCACAGAACAACCTGCTCCCTCATCCCTGACATGTGTTAATCAGGAGGCACCATGGAACAGCACGAGCGTAAAAATGGTGTCTTGGGGAGGGTGTGGGGTGGAGGGTGTGTGAAGGTCTGCTGGATCAAGGCGCATTATCGAAAGCATCAGGCATAGCTGTCTAAAATCCGCAGTGTCTGTTCAATCCGAGACCCTTTCGTTTTGTGGAGGTGAATGTAACGTCACAGCTTTATCAGCTGGCCTCAGGACTGGACTACATTAGCCAGTCACTCCACATCCACATCCACACGCAGGCGAGCGGCCAAAGAGGAGGATGAAATTAAACTAGTGGGATCAATCCTTTCGTCTGCGACGACTCCTGTAGCTCTGCTCCTTATCGTTTCAGAGCCGCTAACCCGCCGTTTCTTCTGTACAAGAGGCCAGCGAGTAAATACAATTTCTGCTCCCTTCTCAGAGATTATTTTTTCCCCCCTCTCTTTTTCAACATGGTCTGCTTCAGGAGATACCAGGGTTTTTTGATCATCCACTGTTTGCAGATGTTAATACAGACACCATCGCTAACAACGGTGTACTGACCATTTGCCTGCGGCAAAAAAAAATTAAAGGTTAACTGGCTCTGACCTACAAAACAGCATGCTTTATTTCTTATTCTTAGAAAAGAATATAACAGTGAACAGTTCAGACACTCAGTCGGCATATTCAGTGGATATTTTATATGCTCCTAAACTGGTGATCCCATAAACTGAGGATGAAACAGCAGCTAGCAAATAGCCAATGAAATAAATTTATACCACAGCGCTCTTGAATTTTACTTCTTATTAACTCTAAAAGAAGTCATGAGGGAACAATGTTTGATGTTTAGAGCAGGAACCCACTTGTTTTGTGCTCAAAATGTTACTATAAGTATCACGTGCAGTTCTTCAATAGATGAAAAAATACATTTTAATAGTTGGAAAATTACTGTGGTATAAGTGGAATAAAACACTTCTGGACATGTTAGAGTTGGAAAAGAATCAACTTCATAGTGGAAGCAGTAACTCTGTTTCATCATCACCAGCCTGCTGTTGATTCATTTTCTATAGCAGCACACCTGGGGTATTATTCAGCTGTTATCCTGATAAACGGTTAACCCAATGATCGTGGTTCAGGATTTAATTACGATACCATAGATGCAGGACTGTGCAATCACGTGTACCAAGACATCCTCAAAACCAAACAAAATGCAGAAGATATTTTGAAGAAAGCATGGTCGCAGTGTCATCTTAAACTGTCAGCTCCTGAACAGCTCATTTCAATACATTTAATACAATTTGTAACCGCAGTGCAATAGAAAGCACCAGATTTCAGGTACCTCTATGATGACCTGGTACGATGGTACAGAACAAGCTCTTGATAACTACACCCGACTGAACATTTGTCCTTGGAGGGGTAATGCGGTTACCCAGCCCGAATGGGCCCGAGCAAATGGAAGCCGTAGATCCATTAGCTCGGCAGCCTGCAGGAGGAGGAGGGCTAGTTTCAAAGACACAGTGCTTGTTCTTTTATTACCACCAGACAAATTGCACCCACCCAGCTCTGAAGAGCACCGATTTAGCACTCAGTTCAAATTAAGAGGAATAAACACAATTAAGTTGGGAGCGCAGATGCACTCGCACACATTCCTCTCTCCTTCTGACTCTCTGCCTCTCTCACTCCTTTCCCTTTTCCTTCTCTCCATGTGTTGGCGTTATAAGGCACTCTGGTGCAGCTGCCATTAATGCTTCTGCCACTCAAGACAAACGCTGATAATTGCAGATCTCTCACTGTTACACAAAGACCACTCATTTTATCCATGAATGCAAGCGGGATGGCACACAGCCTTCTTAGGATAACCACTCTAAGGAGTTTGACTCTTTTTAGAACCAGTAATTGTTTGTTTTGATCATGCAGCGTGTTTTCTTTTATTACTGTTTCCGAGCGCTACGCCTGACCAAAGCTGATCCTGTTTGAATTAACTGCGCAGGCAAGCGGACATCTCGCTGGCTTCCTGGCACGAAAACAACTCTTCTTTTCATTAACGCGATTAGTTGATATCCATTAGTGGGTCACGGCAGGTATCACAGTCACCTGGATGAGCAGTTAGATCAGAGGCATGAGGCGACAAAATAAAATCTGTTGGCAGGAATCTCAAAAGCTCTCAAACAAGTAGGGTTCAATTCAATTCAATTTTACTTGTATAGAGCTTTTAACAATGGACATTGTCTCAAAGCCGCTTTACAGAAATATACAAGTTCTGCTTCTGAATTTATGAGTCTATAGATTTATCTTATATATAAATAAA
>JAOVYU010000004.1:13512539-13532741 GCA_025674565.1 Synodontis membranacea
GGGGGGGGGGGGGGGGGGGGGGGGGGGGTTCAGGATTTGGGAATGGCTGACATCATCTGCCGTTTGTAGTGTGTGAAAGTATCAGACGGGACTCAGATAGAGAAAACTCTGGACATTAAAGATGGATTAAAGGCTACCCTTCAATATGCCAAGCCACAGATTTGTGTATAGGGATTAAAATTCAATGCAACAGCTGCAATTTTGTGTGTAATGATATTTAACACCCAAGACAGTGATATCTTGAACACTTCAAAATGTCATGGTGGTGTACTTAGCTATAGTGGAAATGGTTTCCAGCATGGGAAGGCAAACATGGGGCTAGCAATGAGAATGCTGTTACTAGGCAACTGGGAAATAAGGATGCAAAAAAAAAAAAAAGAAAAGAAAATTGGAGCTAGCTACTGACCGTGTATAAGAGATTAGCCAGCAAGTAGCTGTTGTGCCATAATGTAAAGGTACGCTGGCAGAGAAAATTGACCCAAACATGCCAAGAATATCAACATTTCCATCAGATATGTTGATAAGTTACTAAGAAAACCTCAGAACAACTAAAATTGGATTGACTGGCTAACTTTGGATTGCTGGCTAACTAAACACCAATGGACTGAACCATATTAAGAAGCACCAACAGTGCATCACAAGTAGCTCTAGTGAACTACTGAACAACCCACAAGTGGGTCTTTAATACGTCTTTCTCAAAAACAATGCAAGATGCACAAAATAGGCAAATTATAGAAATAAAAAGAATGCATTCTTTGAGGAAAGGCAAACTCATAATTTACAAGAGAATTTGAAAAACATGGGAGACAGAACAGCTCGAAATTTTGTTTTAAATTATGTAATAATAATAATAATAGACAATTATGTTTCATTCAAGACTCAAAGTCCTTCACATTAAAAGAATTTGGAAGAAGAAGAAGAAGGTCAAATTAAAACAAAGTATATAAATCAAAAAGGAAAGAGCGGAAAACTAGCAGACAAATTTACAAGAATCATTTCAAATAATAATTCATATTGTTCAATTTCTCCTATGCAGGATGAAACCACTTGAATGCCCCTCCCTTTCCAAGCACATATTAGAATGTACGGTGGCCATCAGGTGCCCATAGCGTATTTCCAAGTACTTACATTCACAGTTCCTTGCTTTTTGTTGTCGTGCAAAAATAATAATGATCCACCATTTTTCAAATTTTTCTTCTGAAACTTATTAGCCAGCACCAGTGAACACTTATTCCTCTGATTTGTTCTTCCTTGTCTTCCTGTCTTCTTCTTTATCGTCCTTCCAGGGCTCCCTTTCGGATTCATGCTGCCACTTGTAAGGAGCCAGTGGACCTTTTAACGCTACTCTATATCGATGGTTTTCTTCCCCCCAAAACTCCAAAATGATATCATTTGCATGGGGATAAATTGGAAGATCAGGCTGCTGGACATGCCATTGTTCAAACAGAAGTCCTTGTTTAAAAGCCCAGGTGATGCAGAGTGGCGTAAAGGTTAAGGAGCTGATCAATACGATCGTCCTGTAAAAGTGCCACTGTGGTTTTCACGTTGATTTTCCCAGAGCCTCTTATTCACACCTGCCTGCTTTAATCAGGCATATAAATCTACGGCTTTCCTCGACAGCTCTGTCCCCAGGTGTTGAGCTGAGCTTAGCGTGGTAAATTTCACCAGTGTGTGGGGAATGATAAAGGAGCACTTACTGCTCAACAAGGGCAATCCATAAGGGTGTAATGAGCCTTGTATACTGAGAGTCTTTACATACCCCCTGCCTTTTTTTGGGTGCTGGAAATGTGTTTATGTGTGCAAACAGGAGTTAAGAATGCCCTAAAATGCAGATAGCGGCACATATACAGTGGCAGTTATTTCTGTATTACATATACGCTCACTTTATTATTAAGATGTGCACACTTGGCCATTTATGGAATTATCCAATCCGGCAGTCTAATCTTCCTCTTCATTCCAAATAGTGGAAATTGATGTTGTCTTTTGCTGTTTGTAGTCTGCCTCAAGGTTAGATATGAGTTGCATTCTCAGATGCTTTTCTGCTCATCATGATTGTATAGAGTAGTTATTTGAGATACCGTGAGCTCAAACCAGTCTAGCCAATGACAAGCAGTTCCTTGTTGAAGATGGTTTCCTTGTTCATGCCAAACTCTGGAGAGTGTTGAAATACTCAAAAGCAGCCCCTTTTGGCACTAACGATCATGACACGTTCATGCCAAGGTCACCGTGGCATTTTTCCTTATTCTGCTTTACGTTAACTGACGCTCTTGACCTGTATCTGGATGGTTTAACGACCTGCTGATTGCCTAACTGGATAATTGCATGAATGAGCGCATGTACAGGTAGGTATCATTTATTATATACTTTAGGTCTAATGGTTTAGGCACATCGTGGCATATGGGTACCTTGGAGGTTGAGGTCTTACTGACCTTTTAATGATTGTGAGTTTCAAATCTAAAACCTGCCCATGAGTCACTGCTCAGTTGTTGCGTCAATACGCTATGCTTAGCTTGAATTCTGCCTCACTTAAACTGCTTCAGATGAAAACATGCGAAGCATATATAAATATATATCTCTCCACTTCCTCTCTATATATATTTTTTTATCAGACTTCCTTGCCACCCACAGAAAGAAGTCGATGATTGTGATCTGTGAGCTGCAGGCTCGTATGGCACACACCTCCTCATGAGCATCCCCTGCATTCCTATTTTCAGCCGTTAGCTTTTGGCTTTTTTATTTTTTTTTCTCTAAGTTCATGGCTAATTCCTGCTTGTATAACAGATTCAGGCATTTCAGAAAAAGTTGCACACTTTCAAAAGTTATTAAGTCAGTGTGTGAACTCAGTGTGGGAACAGGACATAAGCAATTATAATTACTGTATAAAGCCAGGCATAGACAAACTGTCTTTTTTTTTTTTTTTAAAGTAAAACTGCTTCACACAAGTGTTTATGAATCAATGTTAGGTTAACCAGTTAGGGTTTTTTTTCAGCCCTTGAAAGCTCTGGTTTTACTATTAAATTCGTGACATATAACCTATTAAAAGGTTAAGATCTGAGTGGCGTATTAAGTCCATGCATTAGCTTTGCAGCTTAAAAGGCAAAACTAAGTTTTCTGAAAAGCCCAGACTGACATTAGGTGAGACAAGTGAGAAAAAGCGTAAGTAAAAACTGTTAGTGAGCGAATATGAAGAGACTTACGACAAATGAAAATGGTTCATTTCCAATATCCTACTGTTCCAGGAAAACTAAAAGTGATGTTTCCATGGTTGAGACGTTCACTGGTAACTGTAGCTGCATGCAGTTTGCACAAGCAGTTCAAATTCAAAGGGTTTTCTTCTTCTTAAGCTATCGAGAAGACAAACACCGATCTTTCACTATACTTACATCAATCTTTATTTTACTGATAATAACAACAATAATGCAGAGACATACTAGGGCAGTTAGTTAGCCAATTAGCTAGCAGTGGCAAGCTTGCACAATTTTTTTTTTTGCACAAATAAGCTCTTTGGCCAGGTATTTGTCTGTTTAAAAAAAAGTCCAAAAAAGAAAATGTTAAACAAACACTTTTGACTCTGCTACTACAATGGTGAATGGAAATTTATTATTTCTTTTCTATAAGCCAATCATTGAGAAGGTAAATAGGTCAAAATAAATAAATAAATAAATAAATAAAATAAAAAATAATAAATGTAATATCCATATTTCATTTCCTGGTCTTTCACTGCAGCAGTCATCCTGTTTACTAGTTTCTCACTGGTTCACATTCACACGCTTTCATTTTCAAGGTTGAAAGCAGCGAGTTTGGCGTTTGGAGCCGATGAATTGTGGGGCCTCACGTGCAGCCCTGAGGGACCTCTATTCAACACCCAGCTCTCAAACACATTATCTCCCGTGACAGAAATTTCACTGGCTTTCATCTCCCAGGTCCGCTGTTCAGATAAGATGCATATGAATACATTGAGCTTCTTTCTCTGAGATGTTTGCCCGAGTCGCAACGCAGGAAGAAGAGCAGACCGACGTCCATTAGAGCAAGACTTCCCCGAATGATAAACATCTACCAAAGGCCCCTGCTAAGATTATGAATTCATTACACTGATGGACATGCACACAAAAAACACAAAGAAGCAGAACGCAACAAGAGTCACTCATGTGTTATGTTCTTTATTATTGACAGAAATAGTGACAATAGTAAAAATATTTTTTACTCATATTGTAAGTATATACAATAAGTATTTCCACCATCGTTGAACAATGCTCACTGTTGAAAAAAGGCACCAGACTCTACTTTTCCCTCTTTTCCTATTTTTACCTGAAAACATAAACGCATGCTGCAATTGACCAAATCTCCAACCTCTGACAAAGAAACGCCCCCTCAACTTGTAATTCCTTCTTGAAAAAGTTGGGAAGGTGTGCATATGATGTCAAGTCAACACGGCTGTTCTAAATAACTTTATGTGAGGTTTCTAGTGGTATTTACTTCAGATCATTCAACATACACAGATTAGTTGCTAAATTTATTACACTGATCATACGGTTTGCTGTTTTACGAAAGTAAATACATCATGATCCCGAATGTCAGCTGGCTTGTTTGTAACATATCACACACATTCATGGATGCATCCAACATACTGAGCTTGAAAACTGCAGAATTCTGAGTTAAGTCAAAGGCAGCAATAGTATTAGTGTTACTTAAAAGTAATGTATACATAAATGGATTTTGGATGAGTGAGGTTCCTTTAAACCTTTACCTACAAAAAGCACACACAAAAAAAAGGTTACCAAAAAATGCTGTCTGATTTTAATTCGGAGAGCGCGGTAGAGGAAGGTTCACCCCATTGTACGGAAATCTGAAACCACAGGTCACGGAAAGCTGTTTCTAATCAAGGGATCCTCCGACAGGAAGCTCAAGCAGGACTAAACCTAACAATACACCAACTCAGACGCCATTTTGAGAACGGCAGGGGCAAGGAGACAAACTCAGGAGGTAGAATTTGAGAGAGAGAGAGAGAGAGAGAGAGAGAGAGAGAGAGAGAGAGAGAGAGAGAGAGGCAGAACGAGAGAGTAAACATGACATGGAGAAGGAGCAGGTGAATGAGAGACTTAAAGTGACAGGGAGGAAGCGAAGCGGAGGAGAGAAAAACTCGAGAGGCAGTGAGCGTGAGATAAAAAAGAGAGTGAGTGAGCGAGCAAGCAGGCAGGGGAGTAAAAAAAAAAAAGTGTGTGTGTGTGTGTGTGTGTGTGTGTGTGTGTGTGTATGTGTGCAGTGGAGTTGAGTGTGGTAGACTGCTCCTCTGTGTAGTGCCTGTCTTGGCCTTATTTGGTAGGGGACGATTGGAGTATGAGGCTCTCCTGTTCTGTTTACTTGGTGGGTCAGAGGCTCAGCACAACGTGCCACTGCAGAGCAAACAGGGACTCTCATCACACACACACACACACACACACACACACACACACCCCTTAGAACACGCACCTGTTCTTATGCATACACACAGTCTAAAAGTTCATTCTATTTGAATAGCTGCATCTCAGTTACTATTCTATGCACTATTTAAAGAAACAGAAAGAAAACACTATGGGTGTGTAGCTGTCATAGGAAGACGGTGGCATGAGGCACCCAGGTGCTAAGCGGAGTCACTACCTCCACCCTAAATTTGCCAGTGGTCTTTTTTTTTTTATTGATTAAAGAAATACAAACTGTCCTTTTTTATCCCTTTATAGTTTAATGTTGTTTAATGTCCATGGAACAAAGTCATTCCTGTTATCATTTCCATTAGTTATGCTGTTTGAGGTGCGGCTGATATTTTAGCTTCGTCCTCTATTCCCGAACTCCAGAATTCGCTTCCAGCTCTCACCGAGCGGTGTGCGATCACCGCTATTTTTACGGCTTATGTCCTGATCCTTTACGTTTTGGTAAGAAGTGGCCGAATCGAAAATGTATACTGTGTAATTTATTTTTTTCATATCTCCTCATCAATTTTGTGCATAAATTAGATGAAACCAAGATCTTTTTTTTTTTCGAGCTGTTTGAATGCAAAAAAAAAAAATCAGAACAAGAATCACCGAGGATGCATTTAAGAAAAGACTGCATAAATGTGAGAAAATCTCATTTTGACTCCAAGAAGCAAATACCAAGAACACAGTGTCTGTGCCTGTGTGTCAGTACGATAGTCACACTGCACTCGTTCTATCATTTAAAAAAACACACAGGCGCGAAAAAGGAGAGGTCCTTGCATGCATACACACCCTACAGGCCATTAATCTGTGCCCTCTTCCCTCCTCTCGCCGATTGTGATTATAGAGAAGCCCCGTGGCTCCCACAATAGAGAGACTAATCAAAACAATGCCTGGGTGATTCGGTGGAAGAAAAGAAATCGCCCACGCTGCACTTTGGCCTCAAATGGCTCTAACAGGGCCGGGCATGCCGGAGCTCCACCATTCATTTAACTGTGCGGAATTACCCATGATACACTTCGCCTGGTTATTATCAGAGCTCATATCATCTTCAAAACTGCAGTTATTACCGTCATTTATTTCTGTGCATGAGCTACATGCTCCAAACAAAAAAACTAGAAATCTGAATTACAGTCTTGCTGTAAAGAATTTCTTAATTGTAAATCACCTACAATTATCATGTTGTTGTTGTTGGTTTAATTGCATACATAACATGTAGAAACAGGAATGATGTAATGTCTTATACTAGTAGAAACGTATTCACATACATTCAGGAGAAGGTTCCTTGTGTAGAGTGCGTTTTGGGGCAGTGTTTGGACTCCCATTCTGCAATGAGTAACCTTCTTAGTATTAATACCTAAGTATTAGTGCTGACAATGAACTCCTTTATGTTTTATGCCATTTAAACGATATTATCAATAGACAATGCGAGAACAACTCAGCCAACCTGAGTGAGCAAGAGCAGCATTCACTAAAAATTACAGCAAGGATCCATGAATTGGCACTTCGGCTCGTGAGCAAAGTGTAGACTGGTAAAGGAAAGGAAAGCAATGCGTGTCCATGCGCTTGCAGACGAGAATTGCTCTTTTTTCACGCGTAACAGTTCCCCCCTGCACGCTCGTTTCACCGCTCCTCACTCTCAAACACCTTTGCGTGGCGTGGACACTCTGGCATGTTGCTCTCACCTCTCGGATCAGGCGTCTTCTTACGCTATTAAACGTATCGTTGAAACGATGTTAAAGATGTTTGTATCAGCTTCTTTTATTATTATATTGTAGGAAGATAATGTGGTTCTTCCTTTTGATATTTTTTTCCCCCCGAGCACAGTCTGCAGTCTGCTTTGTTTGATTGATCATCATGGATGGTGAAATACACCCAGCTCGGTGGCATCTGCTTATTATCATGACAAAAAAAAAAAAACAACAAAAAAAAAACCACTAGGTTAATGTCACAATTTTTTAAGAATAGCCAACATTAATTTCATTGTTAATGCTTTTCTTGTAAAGGATTACACAATACAACAATGCCTAGCACTGTTTAGTGCCTGTGTTTCTGACAGCACGTGCATTTCTGTCCTATTTGGCGATTCTTCCAGGAGACAAACAAATTATGGAGGTATCCCATAATTCATGTGAGATACACACACACATATCAACACACGGACCCAAGCTCTAGGTTCAAGAACCAATTGTAAATATGAACACGAATGAAAAAAATGATCCTCTTAGGTATGCGACACGGCACTTAATCAGCACCTCTATTACCGCTACGTCTAAAAAGCAATGTGCCTTTGATTCCCAAATACCATGAAATAATATAGCCTGGCACAATAAAAATTCATCACCTCCAGACACGCAAAGCTTCATTTACATTTCTTTAAATACCGCTGTAAATAACTGGAGCGTTGATAATTGAATAATGGTAATTTATTGCTGTTTCTTTATAGTGCGGTACAGATCGGAGGAGGGACTCGAGGGAGGCCCTGAGGGTGCATTAAGCAACCTGACAGGCACGCCGGCATGCACACTCATGCACAATGCCTCAGGCGCAGGCCGTAAAGATTAATAGAGCTTGGTTTAATTGCAGGCCTCGTAGTGGTAGAGCTTCGTGTCGTGCGGCACTGATTCCTGCTTATTCCACCCAACTGGAGTTAATCCTTTTGTTGAACGAGGCGCGCACACACCCCAGATGATCAGCACACGCCTGTCCCGCTCATCAGGGAGGATAACCCTTAATACATACAGATGCTTAAAAGATTTCTTTCAAAGCAGTTTCCGTGCATTTCACTCTGAGTTTTGGATCTTCATCTGCTTCTGAAGGCAAGTCCGAAAACGAACGTGCTAACTGTGGTAAAGCTTGTGTATCAGAAGTCTAAGAACTACAAACGTGAATGAGGTACAGGTAGTAAATAGTGGCGTGTGTAACTCGTGACTTTGCGGCATGCATTGAAGAGTTAATGGAAATGCATTTCTATTGAAAAAGTTGGGATGTGCTAATGGTGCTGCTTTTGACGGTAGGTGCTGGACTTTCGTTATACCTGTGAAAAGCTGGTGGCCGTGTGCCAGGCTGTGATCACAGGGAGAAACTGCTAGCACAGTTCCGATGGTGGAAAAAAATTTTAACTGCAAAACTAAAACTTAAATCTCTAATGTATGGGACAACGATCAGGATTTGCTGTTAGCTCTGGAGGAAAAAAAAAGTGCAAAAGCTGTTCTGAGTCACCATTTTGTAGCCATGTTCAATGTCGTCTTAATGAGAAATCCACTGTAGAGGTTCTTCAGACGTTAGTGCAAACACCGGACTCAACGATCCAGAATGCAACGCAGCTATATGATCCAGTCGAGTCTAGCTAGTTAGCGATCAACAAGATGATCAACTTGATGATGCTGATGACGGTATTAGCATGAAACTTGAACCCTTGGAAGCAGATTAGGAAGGTAAGAGTGTTGGACAGATTAAAGGACTAAAGCGTCACTGCATTCCTCTCTTTACTCAGAAGTGAAGCAAAGGCTAAATCCCACTGCGCTACTATTAGTAGGCACAACTACTGTACATTAGGTAATGAGGAAACCGTGAAAAAAAGAAAATAGGCCGACACATCAATAAAAAAAGAATTTTATTAGATGATAAATATGGACCGCTACTGAAGATCGCATGTTAGTAATAAAGATTAATACGCAAAACATTCAGGGTGTTCTTTTTTTTAAAAAAAATATATGTTTACTGTATATAATTCTGCACCATTACTTTCATACAAGCCGTTATTTTTGCTATCAGCATCTTTTTTAAACCCATATGTGCGGCGTTAATCTTTATCCCTCACGTACATCCAGATATGCCTAAGCCCCAGGCTCTTCACTCCTGAAGTTTATTATCCTTCACAATATGCTCAGCGTAGCTATAGATTCAGCTGCCGCATTCATTCTCTCCATCAAAAATGTGTTCTTATAGCTTTTTACACCCAAAAGTACGCGCACACAGACACACAGACACACGCACACACACACCCACACCCACACACACACACAGACACACACACACACACACACGTCTACTACTAACTTCATCTGTCAGCTCTTTAGGAAGGACAGTGTAAGTCTAAGACATCAGCCGAACCCTCCAGCAGTATGTACCTGCTCTCCTGATCTGTAAAACGTGGGGAAATGCCTTGTGTTTGTGATGAGCATGTCAGTCTGGAAGGCAGGGCAGACCTGCATGACATCCTGGGCATTTACTGACTTTATAGCCAAGTGGCAGTAATGATAATAACGGGTTGGGTGGAGATGACAAGTAATCTGACTGGATCACTGGAGGAGGAGACGTAATTACAGGATGACAGAGCAGCTATTCAGGTAAAGGCATGTTATGAGCATGAAATGCTTTGATATACAGTATATCAGCCCTGCAGACCCCTGTGCTGATTTCAAAGGGCTTAACAGTTGTTTTTCCTTCCCTCTAATGAATCGCTTGCATGTTGTGCTTTGCACAAGCATTCTTGAACTTTTCCATATTTTGCAGTGTTACAACCTTTAGCTGCAATGGACTTCGTTGGAATTTTATGTAACGAATCTAGACAAAGTAACCCCCCAAATTCAACATCATTTGCAAATTTTTTTTACAAAAATAAATAAATTAAATTAATTTAAAAAAAAAATTCAATCAAACTATTGTTAAAAAAAAAAACATTTAAATAATATATCGCAACTGTGACGGACTGCTTAGAGGAGACCATCCAAAAAAAAAAAAAAAAAAAAAAAAGTCAGAGGTAGAGAGGGAATTAGTCAGAGAAGAAACCAAGAGGCCAAGGATAACTTGCCTCATGACGTTGCCACCACTGTGGTTTACTGTGCCAATGGTGTTCTCAGTGTTCTCTTGTGATATTTACTTAAAGTATGAAAGTACAAGAAAGAACTGCTAAGCACGTCCCAAACATTTCTGCATTTGTTTCACAAATTTTTCTACAATTTTTCAGCCCTGACTCTTGTAACACTGTAGAGGAACAGTTTGGCATCTTACCTCTTCCAGTCTGACGGTGAAACGGTACTGGGGAGCACGTAACAATGCGGATGATGACTTAATTCCACATTTGAATTTTAAAATACAGATTACCCATGCTGTAAGTGTTAACTGAATAATGAGGTCTATTAGAAAAGATTGGAGAGTTAACTAAAGGAGCCCATCGTTGGACACCAAACATATCCTAGTTAATCAAAGACAATTGGAGTAATCAGAAAATTTTAGAAAGAAGGATGTTTTGGGAATCTGCTGCTTTAGGATAAAAGCATAAAATCAGTTCATATAAAAGAGCACTTTGCTTTGTGAACTTTCGAGAAATTGGCTAGAAATGAGAAACCTCCTCAGTGCTTGGATAGAAACATACCTAATTATGTGTGATCAGTAAAAATGTCCTGAATATGGACGACTGAGATTGGGCAGAAATATAATATACACTAAGCGCCGTCCATTTAAGGCTGTAATCCGCTGCTCTTACCTCTCTGTTGTTTTCAAAGGCTCTGTAGCTTCATTCTCCAGCTCTTCTCTTTAGCGTCTCTTTTTCTTCCTTCTTGCCTGAGTTGCCTGCACCTTGAGAAGAGAATGAAAGGGAAACGAATGAAAAGGACTACCAAATGATGCACAGTTCTCTGGAGTGAAACTTCAGCGTGATGAATGCACTCCACTCTGACCAAGTGCTCTGATTACAGGAGAGGACAGGAGCAAATCTGCATTAAACTCAACACCATTTTTCCAACAAAAAAAAAAGAATGGTGCAATCATATCTCCTTTACATCGAGGGTTCTCAAACATGCTACAGTCAGAGACCACTTTTGTTTTAACTTCCACAGGCCTCGTCAGCCCAGAATTAGTTCAGGATCATTCGCATTCAGTTCAAATTGCATGATTTAAATGTGTAATAATTGAAATATAGTTTAATTATTGAAGCCATAGAGCGTTCTGTTCCAGAACACACTAGATCACAAGTCAAAATAATTTATAGTCTACTTTAGTTTTACTTATTTAGGCTTGGATTAAACCCTTTCAATTAAAGTGAACAATGAAACTGAATAAATTATTAGAAGAACCCATGATGTCAGGGGTGCAGCACAGTCGAGTGATTTTACTTTGTTTCCAAGGAATTATTTTAGGGTGTGTATAATTTACTCGAGTATTACTGAAATGTGACACTCTTACTTTTTTTTACACCTTACATTTTTATTTCAACCATTAAAGTGCTCGCTACAAATCTCAGCCTGTGTGTTCTCTTTATTAAAAAAAATAAAATCCCAATTTGTCAGTTCAAGTCAGCGCTATACAGTAGATATCTGTTTGGATTTGAATAGGTATAAGTTATCAGACTGCAGTGTGGACTATGACCTCAGTTAAATATTTCAATATGCTTAAGTATAAAATGAAAAAGCATAAGCTAATTTGACATTAAGTTACATTTATTTAAAGTTGGCCCATTTTTGGTAATAGCACCAGATTAAACTAGATTATTCCAGCGCCTAAAACAAATCGGCTAGACCGGCAAATCAAATTCTAGCTACTGGTAAAAATATTGTTTGTTTACATGATATTTTAGTTCTGATTCGTTCATTAGCGAACTACATAGCTTTGTTCATGTATATGTCTAATAAGTTGCTTAAACGTATGATAAACGTTCCTTTTTTTAAACACTTGGGAACATGTAAAAGTAGCAACTATTTAACTTTCATTTAAATACATTTTTGGATACTTTTAACTGAGATTTCTTTATTTATTTATTTATTTATTTAAAAAAAGGATTAATTTTAAAATTTTTAAACATGAGTATTTTTTCCCCACCCTTGCTTAATGGTTAGTTGTAATTTTCATCACTGTAATAATAATAATAATAATAAAAAAAATTAAAATACAAAAAATAATAACACTGGCTATGCTTCACTGATCCCACTTTGAGAACCATGTCTCTTGCTTGAGAAAGACACACAGAGAAGTGATGAATGTGTGTTGTTTTTCCAAACCAGAGAGATCCCCTACTGAATGCTATCATTGTAGGGTAAAGAAATATCACACTTGCTCTCCTATCTTGACGCTTTGCACTCCAGAGACAACCACTCCCTCATCAAACCCATCCCTGTCTCCTTCCTTTATTCTTCCCAGGAACCTCTTGGGGCAGGGTTTCCACGACAACCGGCCCGGACACGATTCCTCTTCCTGGCAGGGTTCTCTAATTCGTGCTCAGCCAATCATAATAGCTAACGGCTGAGAGCGATCCCAGAGGGCTGTGGGGCTGCACTGCGTCCTCGCGAGCCTCTCTGCCAAGTGACTTGTCCTGGGAATATGTCTAATATACAGCAATTCACTACACACACACACACACACACACACACACACACACACACACCATTTCTGTCCCAGAATTCCTGTCACATTCTATATCAGTGCTAATTCTTCAACCTTAATCCTTGTTAGTTGATGCTATGTTCTATATTTAAGAAGCCCTGTGAGTCAAGGCGCTGCTTTATTGCATAACATGTTTTAGTGATCAGATGGTCACTTAGCTAATACGCTAATGCTAACGCCGAGGTAGAATGCAGAAAGGAACATTGTTTTATATAACACGGGTGGAGCGTTGAATCCCGTTCCGTCCTCTCAGCACCCAAGTAAAAGACCAATCACGAAATTTGTTTTCTCACGGCCTCAAACATGTTGAAGTGGAAAACATGCACTGTAGCGACAGATGGCAAACCAACATGGGGTATGGTAAATTGGGAGATGGAGGATCTGCGATGAACCGGTACTCCAAAAGCCTTGCTACTATGAACAGGCACTCTTGGGAAATTAGAGAAGAAAAAAAACGGTGTTGCCTCACCAAAGTGTGCCTTCTGAATATTGGACTAAATTATGATTTATTCCGGTTTTTGATTTAATGCCCCAAAGCTTCTAATTGTCTACAATTATGAATTGCAAAATCCATATGGCACACACTTCATTTACAGCGCTCACTCTCGTAATTAAAGTACCACAGAACACGCCGCTTTAATCTATCACAAAGAATTTGTGTTCGGTAATGAATTGTTCAGTATTTCGTATGTTAGCGCTACAAAATGACAAAACAAAATGGAGTACACCTAGAAACACTAGGTGCTAGAAACACTTTATTGTCTTAAAAGCCTTTAAAAAAAACCCTGGCTTGCACTGCAAACTTTATACAATCCTGAAACATAAAAGACACCAGATATGTGACTGGATCAAGAAACATCCTTCAGCTATCATATTTCCCACATTACAATGTTATGCCAGATAAGGTACTTTTGGACCAGAGAAACTTTTCAGACTTTTTTAGAACTCTCTGGGGAAGCACCCCGTCTTTATGAGTTCTCATATGAGTTCCCACTGCAGGAACTGAACAGCATTATACTTTTTAGAATGCTGGTTTTAGGGTCATACTTCAGGGTAGGTACTCTCCCAGCACAATAGGAACTGTGATAGTTCCTATGTATAGGGTGAATGGTCCAGACTTACGTGTAGTGAGATATTTTGAGTTTAGCAGTCACTGTTTCATTAAGATAACAAGATAAAACAGATAGAAACTTGCAAAAATCAGACATCCCATGTCTCCTGGAAGTTCCGCGAGTCTCCCGCATATCGATAGAGGCTCTCTGATGCCCGCAAATGGAATAAAATATCCCAGAAACTAGAGCTAGTGCCACGGAAGGTAACCGCCCGACCCCCCCCCCCCACCGGTTCACGAATGCAAAATGCGATTTTGATATTGCTTATATCACTTCATTGTTCTTAATGGCAGTATGAATGCAAAATAACCCTTAAAGGTGTGTAGTTTTTGCTTGAGATCCCCGGGGGGGTAGTTCCTCTCAACCAGTCCCTGGAACTGTTTGGGACGAAAGCGCCTCTGCAGAACCAAAACCCCAGGGGTGGAGCTGCATCTGATCCAACTCCACTTCTAAGCCTAGACCCTAATCCCTTAACCCTAACCCACACAACATTGCCCAACCTTAAACAACAAATGAAACACATATATCCAGCCTGAATCCCACTCCACCCCCCCTGGACTTCAGTGAGGAGTACGTGGACTTTGCTCATGCGTCAAGGATTCCATCTCTCTGAACCTGGAATCTCTCAGGATTTCCCATAAACAAAACAAACATCTCTCTCATTCATTATCGGTCTTTATAGCACAGTATAAGTTGAATTCGTTTCTTAATTTTCTATAGAAGCAGCTCCCGACAGTACGTCAAATCACAGGTCTATATTAACGCACTCATTCTAACACATTATCCTTTCAATAATAACAGTTCATATACGGAGACTCATATACATACTGTATATATAACGGACACTCGTATAACCTAAGGCTAAGTAAAAAAAAAAATGGATTAAAAAGTGTATTGCGACTAAGCAACTTTAGCTACTTTTAACGTGATCTGATCTTTAGTGCCAAATGACTGGCAAATATCAAATGCTGAGCTAACTGTACTCTGATTACTACCATCAAGAGAGAGAAAAAGACAGGCTGGTGACTCAATGACTGTTTATAACTGCTATAAGTACTGCAAGTGATAGCAGAAATTAACTTGTTTCATGAACCTTCTGCAACATTACTCAAAACTGTAACTCTTTCCATTCATTGACCGTAATTGCAAATAAACATGATATGAATCAGTGTTCAATAAATAATAGATCATTTATTATTAATAACATTCACAACATAAATTTGTCTGAAATGGATGCTGCTACAGGTAAAAAAAAAAGTGTTCATGTTAACAATATTCATAATTAAAAAATTACAGTGTAATGTAGTTTGGTAATGGTAAGCTTTGGTTGCTAAGCAACTGAAAGGGCAAGGATAAGAGCGTTCAATGGGCGGAACTATGATTTAACACTGGCACAATAATACAGAATTCAATTAATGTGATGCGCTCACTGCTGTGCATATATCAAGGATTTTTATAAAAGTTTCATATACAGTCGACCCTCGCCACTTCACGCTTCGAATTTCACGGCTTCACTCTATCGCGTTTTTTTTCAAATACAGGATATTCATTAAAAAGCTGATCGAGACAGTGAAAATGCGGGTTGCGCTCGATTGTCTTGAGTCAATTATTTTTATTTTTTATTATTAACTTTTTTTCCAAAAAATTGGGTGTTATTTCATGTCTAGAGGGCTCTAATAATGTTAAAAACGTATTTAGAAGGTCGTAAACAGGTTTTCTATGCTCTAACTACGCGGAAATACTACTTAGCGGAAATTCACTTATCGCGGTAGAGTCTGGAACGGATTAACCGCGATAAACGAGGGTTTATTGTACAGCTCAGCCCACAAGATTTTAGAACTGAAACTGCATGCTTTATAAGAATCAAGGTCATTGCCAATGTTTTTTGGCTGCAGGGGTAATTTAACAGTTGTAAAACATTTGCTTGGTTGTAGCTGCCATACAACAAAAAAAAAAGAAAGAAAGAAAAAAAACCCCACACACTTAAATACGCTCCACAGTCATAGTGTAGGGTAATAGAGTATAAAAAATGTATCCTAATACGTTCTTGTGCGGCACACAGAAATAGAATGTCGGTACCTGTGAGCTTGTCATCATCTATACAGAGACGCTCAGTAACTCACTCTCCAGCTTCCCTTTTTTTTTTTTTTTGCAACATGACCACTCATTTGGCCTGCACCAACACCCATTTCACGCAAGGACGCTAGTAAATGGGTTAGAATATAAAAACGGATTTGAAAACAAATCCTTCAAAAATGCGTGACGGTGACACTGCAGGCAAGGATATGAGTCAGAAGCCAAGGCTTCGGGAAACATACGAATGGCATGAACGGTTCATTAACATACCGGATGCACGACGCTCAGCCACGGCCAGGTTTCACATATGGAATTACGTTGAGCTAATTTCTAGCAACACTTTGTAGAGCAGGCTTACTGGCAGTTACAGCACTACAGATTTCACACAGCAATTTACCAGAAGACGATAGTGGGCGTCAACTCGGAGAGCAAATGCCAAGCACCGTGAACGTACACAACACAGCAGTGTTAAACCGCAGGGAAGCAATCAGCCACATGCTCTAAGAGAGGCAGACAAGGAGCCACAGTCCAGTTGTCTGGCACACGCAGCCAATACACTCTACTGATTCATTGTTCTCTTGAGCCATTGCTTCCCAATATACAACACTCAGCTTGTAAATTTCTCTCCAGCTCCAGCCGCTCTGACTCAGAATTGCATTAGCGACAATGTTTGGTGCAGATAAGTGCAAAAGCACTCATTATTTAAGCAGCAGCTCTCGGGAAAGGCTGAATAATAATAATCACCCCAATGGAGGAACAAGGTCAAGATGAAACTGGCCTGCAATAAAAGAGAACTGAAAAAGCTGAATGATTAAAATGAGATAAGACAAGATAAGATAAGATAAGATAAGATAAGGTAAGATAAGATAAAAGATTGATCCCCATGAGGGGATATTTGGGTGGTAACAGCAGCAGAAATACAGGCAAAGAAGTATAGATAAAAATACAATACGAAAAATATAAAATGTGGTGGGGTTGGGAAAATAATGATGTATTCAATAGCACCGTAGAATTCTTGATTCTGATTGGTTTAAAAAAAAATTGCTGTACGTTTTTACAGTAGTTTACTGGCAGCTTGGGTCTCCATTAAATTATTGTAACATTTACAGTAAATTACTGTAAAATATATTCACAGTAAAGTCCTGTAAGATCTTAATGTTTTCTAAAGTAACACATAAGCCAGCACAGCTCATTTGGCTGATGCTTGATACAGTAGAGCTGAAGATTAAGGGTCTTGTCCAACCATGCCAGTGCTGGGATTTGAGCCACCACAACACCACTGCCTCTAGCTTGCATTCAAAACACTGAATTAACTCCACTGAAACACTGGTCACTGCGGT
This sequence comes from Synodontis membranacea, assembly GCA_025674565.1. Lineage (NCBI taxonomy): Eukaryota > Metazoa > Chordata > Actinopteri > Siluriformes > Mochokidae > Synodontis > Synodontis membranacea. The sequence continues at coordinate 13,529,901 of JAOVYU010000004.1, forward strand.
GGCTCAGTGGTTGAAACTCTGTGTTACAGGTAAGATAGTCAAAAGTGTTCAAATCCCAGTACTACCAAACTACCTTGATTGGCTCCTTAAGCAACACTCCGCAGCTCAGCTGTCTGCTGCCTCAAGCGAACGCACTTTGTATTTTAAACTACGCAACACGATAGAGTACTTTACTGTGAATATGTTTTGCAGTCCTTTGCTGTAAATTTCATCTCCCGTGATGTGCTGTAAACCCTCACGTCAGGAATGCACTATCAGATCAATTAAGAACTGTTGGTCTAACAAAAAGCTCAGGTTGATGTTTGACCTTTTGGATTTAGGTAAAAAAGAAATTTAAAAAAATATGATAGAATTTATTTTAAAATAATAAAAAAAAAAGATCATTTTTGATCATTTTCAAATTACAAATGACCTGAACACTTTTTCCTCACTCCATTACTTCGGTACATTTTATGAGTATTTGTAATTTGTAACAGGATATTTCTCAGCGTATTTGTGCCCATCTCCGGCCACAGATGGGTCCAGGCTACCAGACCGGCCCTGTGGGATTAATTATGGTAAATCATTCACCTACACACATACTCCATTATGACTCTAACAGCTAAGCTTGCTTTTCATTCTTTATGTTGCTCTGAAGGGGTTTTCCAGTGGCTTTTTCGACACACACACACACACACACACACACACACACACACACACATACACACACATCGATCATACACTGAGCTCAGTGGTATCACCATTACAAGTTTTTTCTTTCATATATACGGCTGCGAATCTGTAACCGGCCTTCAGAGATATTTAGCATGCCGGAAATCAGCCGCAGTCCGTAGCTCTTTCAATTTGCCAAATATGTGTGAGAAATTAGTTAGTGGTGCGTATAATCACATGTAATCAATGTTTATCTACTCTCGGGAGGAGTTGAACTGACATCACTACAGGTTGGGCTTGGAAAAAAAAATATCCTTTTTTTAAAAATCTAAAATATGTGCTTTGAAAGGATTTGGACTTTGACCTCTAGAGGACTGGGGCAGGTTTCAGATTGCAAAGCTCGGATCATCCTCTTTAATCCACACTCATTAAGGATGAACTGCATGATAAAGCACTAGCAAAGTCCAGTAGGCAGAGAGAGAGAAAAAAAAAAAATCCCCAGAGCAGATAAGTGGCAGCTTTGATGGCAAATTTAATAAATTACTGCTGATCAGCACTTAGGCACATGCATTAACATGTAATGATGATTGCATCGGTAATGTGTGTTCGGGAGGGCGAAAAAAAGTGCTCAAAGAGTTAATTAAAGGCAGTGGTAGGCTTTTACTGAAATGAAATTCAGGAGGGATTAAATATTTGTGCAGAAGTGGAACACAAGCCCTGTCCAAAAATGGAATTTACACACTTTCATCCTCGATCAGTCAAGACACGTTTGATTTCAGACGTTTTCTTCTTTAACGGCGGTGGATTAAGGTAATCAGTCACTACATTTTATATGTAATCCCCAACACACACATGCACACACACACACACACACACAGACACACACACACACACACAGAGCTTTTTTCTCTTTTTTTCTCTTTTTCTCACTTCATTTTGCACCCTGCTGCTCTACATCCTTTCAGACATTTTCTTATTGCCTGTTTATGCACTTTTAACTGTCATCATCTGTTCATTATATAGGAATGTTGTCTCCCATCGGACCAATGGCATTTTTCCTAATGACATGAATGTTTGTTTATGTGGGCAAATGTCCACACAAGTATAATATTTGCCAATATTTGACCTCGCGTAGACATTTGGCTTGTGTAGATATTTGGCTTGTCTAAATAAAATTTGGAAGGAAGCAGTAGAAATGTTGTGATCTGGTGAGTGTACGTCCATAGTACAGCTAGCCTGCTTAGCCTGTATGAAACCAAACATATCAATCAAACATGGTAACTAGTGCATTATCTATTCTGTGATTCAATAGTAAGCTTTAGAAACTGCATATAGCTACTACTGGGACAAGTTAACCCCCATGAGCGGCTTGCTGCTTGCTAGCATGAACATAGGGTTAGAGCGTTCCCTTAACCTGTTACTTCAGTTTACAGCCAATGCAGTGAAATTTCTTCGAATGCCACGAACGTTCTTCCTTGCTCAGTTTAGAGCGATTTCAAAAAAAAAAAAAAAAAAAAAGATGTCCACGAAGATGTCTACGTCCCGCAGCTCGTAATTCCAGCAAACCGTCCTGCTCAGATTGCTCGGTTGACGCTGCAGAGGCTCACGGAGTGACCTTCAGGTACGTAGAGACAGCCGAGACCTCCCACATCCGCTTTTCCTCCTCAGCTGAAACAGAAATAACTCTCACTCTCCCCGCAGAGAGGACATCTTAAATAAATTACCGCTACGCTATCCTCCAATGATGTGATCTTTGTTCCTGAGCAAATTAAAAATTTAAACCCATTTAGCAAGGTGCGCAGAGTAACTCGAAACAGTGCCGTGGACGGCCATGATAATCCGCCAGAACCTTGACTTTGGCTCTTTGCATCCGTCCTCTGGAACGGGAAGTAAGATAATAAGAGCAAATGGCACATAAACCAATTATGCTCATATGATTTTAAACTGATTATCATGTCTGTACTGTAAATAGGGCTTATGCAAGATGTATTTTCAGAAGGCGTTGATTAGGAGATGTTTATTTAACATTTATGGATAAAGGTAAGTGCTTAACTGAGAGGTAAAGCTGTAGCGCTGAGTTTTTCCGACACAAGAAAGTCTTCAAGACAGAGTAGTTAATGCTTCGTGGTTTCTCAGCACGATAATCTGCATGTTATTACCGGGGGGGGGGGGGGGGGGGGGGGGGAGGGA
>JAOVYU010000004.1:13560988-13575649 GCA_025674565.1 Synodontis membranacea
TACGGATACAGATAATTCATATGGTTAACAGATACAGATACAGATACAGATAATGCTGTACTCGCTCATCCCTAATTATTATTATTATTATTATTATTATTATTATTATTATTTCCCCCAGTACATGTTTGTGATTTACATTTTTATCGAATTACTGGAGTACATTTTAGTACCTCTGCAACTTAACCCCTGTGAGTCCTTGACTATATTTTATGGGAAGCCAGTGAAAATTGAGAGGCAAAGGTGTGATACAGCGCTTAGTGTTGGAAGAAAGCCAAGCAGCTGAATTTTAAACACTTTGGAGGTTAGGGCAGACTCAGAACTGATAGCACTAAGGCGAGGATTACAGTAATCTGAGCAACTGGATTTCTTCTCATTTTGTTGTATTTCTTACATAATATAATCATATAATAGCAACAAAATCATGAGAGTTACTGTTACCACCATGCAGCTGAATATTTTCAGATAATGGCACATTCGAAAGTATTTTATTCCTCTTATACCACAGCAATTTATCAATGATTAGTAGTTTATATTTATTAAAGAACGACACATTGTATTAGCATTGTGTTATGCTGTTATAAAAAAACTATTCAACACAATCTGACCAATCGGAATCAAGATTTCAGCAGTGATTTGGTATTTTTCAATATTTTTCAGAACATCATTTAACATAATCCAACACTACACAACACAACACAACACAACACAACACAACACAACACAACATATATCTATAAAGAACACAACACAGTGATATTTGAAGTATGAAGTATGCAGGGAAATTTTATTGTTTTATTTAAAAAAGGATTTTTTTTCATCAGCAAAAGTATTTAACAGGGGTCATAATTATTGGCACCCTTACAATTTAATATTTCATGACACCTGCCCTCGAAAACATCACTAATTTCCTAAAATGTGTTACAAGGTTGGAGAAACCTGTACAGGACCGTGGCTCTTTATATTCTTTTGAACTGGTGTAAATATTTCAGATTTTTCTTATCACAGTGTACCATAACACCTACACACCGTGTCAGCTGTGATCCCAGGCCTTTCGCAGCTTACAGTAACCTCTGCACCTCAGAATATCAGTTTTTAGAGATAAAAGGATGAAAATGAGATGAGGAAACACTTCCAAATTCCTCAGATTCCAGCGAAACTACTCTCTCACCTTTCAGCACACACGCACACACACTTACACAAACATTTGCTTTTAAACATGGAGGCAGCTGTTTTAAGTTCATTCACGCGTAATGTGATTTGGCGCTAATGGCCCTCATTGCCTCCTTGCTGATAAAACCTGCACCTCGACAGAACTATGAACGAGCTGACGGCACACTACACAAGGATGGTTTCCTGTACTTGTTCAGACCCTGCAGTCGAGGGCTGTGCTGAAACACAGCATTGAGGGCAAAAGCAGATTTAATCAGAGCAAACGAACAAATCTATAATTTCTCCATCCATCAATTATGTGTAACGCTTACCCGTTACGGGTGATGGGGGAGCTGGAGCTAATCAGAGCTGACTTCGGATACACCCTGGGCAGGTCGCCAACCTAACACACGACTAACTAATCTCGCAGGACTAACACAGAGAGATGAACAAACATTCACACTCATGTTCACACCTCTGGGCAATTTACAGTAGCAAGTTGACCAAGTCCTAGGAAAACGCAGTGACCGGAGGAAGACATGCGGAGAAAATGCGAGCTCTGCAGAGGAAGGCTACAGTCGACTGCCAGGTTCGAACCCAGAACCTCGTCGCAGCGAGGCGGCATTGCTAACCACTGCACCACCATGCTGTCCGCAATCATTTCTAAAATCCTATAATCAATGGCAGTACAAAAAGTACAATTCTCATGAGTGCAAGCAGATGCAAATTGCTCATCCTAAGAAAATGAGGTTTATTTTCTCTTATCAGCTACGCTTGTGTGTCAGTGGATTAGAACTGGAGAAGTCTAATAGAGGAACAGGAGCTTAATTACACCAGAGAAACCAACAATTAAGAAGGAGATCATTAGAGAAATGTTGGGTGCAGCACAATGCCAGAATTTACAATGTGTTGAAACTAACTGTTTTCGGTTTATTTTGTTTTATTTTATTTTATTTTTGTCACACTTTATTCTACAGTACGGTAATGAGCTAGAACGTAATAGGTGTAGGGATTAAAAGTAAATTCCTGTACACACTTTGGATTGTATTTTAAAGTACACTAAAAAACATTACATTCGAAAAAACCTTACCGTTTGCGTAATAATAGAGACTTTACGGCAGATGCTCCCCGTAACACTCTTTAAAACGTGGTTACATTTAAAAAAGCAGAATTGCTAATTTGGTGAGGGTTTCTGTCTGAAGAGACATTTATTTAACATTTACGAAAAGAGTCTCTGGTGCCAGCGCTTTGTAACAGTCTGAGATAATAGTGTAACTTTTCAACAAAGGGAAAATTACAGGACCTTACGCATCAGACCAGGCGACGTTTTTCCAATCTTGCATTGTCCAATTTTGGTGAGCCTGTGCAAATTGTTGCCTCAGTTTCCTGTTCTTAGCTGACAGGAGTGGCACCCGGTGTGGTCTTCTGCTGCTGTAACCCATCTGCATCAAGGTTCGAAGTGTTGTGCTTTCGAGAGATTGTATTCTGCATACCTTGGTTGTAACGAGTAGTTAGTTGAGTTCCTGTTACTCTTCTGTTACTATTCATCTCAAACCAGTCTGCTCATTCTCCTCTGACCTCTGTCATCAACAAGGGATTTCTTTTCCACACGACCCAGCTCACTGGATATTTTCTCTTATTCAGACCATTCCCTATGAGATGGTTGTGCGTGAAAATCCCAGCAGATCAGCAGTTTCTGAAATACTCAGACCAGCTCTTCTGGTATAAAACAACCATGCCACGTTCAAAGTCATTTAAATCCCCTTTCTTCCCCGTTGACGCCTAAATGAATCGAGCTGCTGCCATGTGATTGGCTGATTAGCTATTTGTAGTAGCAAGAAATTGAACAGGTGTACCTAATAAAGTGGCCGGTGAGTGGATACAATGGCCCTGAAGATGAATTTCAGTGAATTGAAAAATGTGCAAAGACAAAAAGTGAAGGGCAGGTTCCCTACCTTTCCTTAACACTTTCAATTTTTTGCCCGAAAACCCACTTGTCTTTACCATTAAATTTCTTTTAACACCTTTCAGAGCTGTTTCAAACCCACCGGTGACTGTAATTAATATTAAGTGAACGTGTAGAGCAAGGTCTAGGCGAAGAGATCCTTGGAGCTCAGCGATAAGGGAGGAACACATGCTGACAACACGCAAGCAAAAGCAGGGCTTTTATTCAACCTGCCCGCTTTGATCCTTAACCACACATGTCAGAGAGAGAGATTACAGACAGAAAAGCAGGCAGACGGGAGGTCTGTGTTACAGCGTGATACAATTCCTACCCCTCAAATCAATAAGGGCTGAAGTGGCCCAACCCCCTTTTCCATCACCCCTTGTCACCATTGCTTACTTCTCTTTCTCACCACTTTAGTAAACTGGACTGTGTGTTAAAGAAAGGTACGTGGGGCCATATTCAGATATTGCAATTCCCAAGGTCAATATTCACGCTGGGAAAGTTACACTGTGATTTTGTAAGATTATTACCTGTTACAATGTACAAGTAAACTCATGACCTTATTCTATAGCAGACTGTGACATAGCAAGTGTTCTCCGTGTCAGATTATATGATCTCTAATGATAAAGACGCTCCGACAATAGAGAAACGATAAAGAAAATGACTATGCTCTGCTTGCATTATCAATCCGTCAAAAAGGTTTTGTATATAACAGTGCAAAAAAAAAAAAAAAAAAAAAAAAAGTTTTGTATATAAGAAATATACTAAATTTGCCCTATTATGCATTAGAGGAGGTCATGCATTCTTTACAGATCCTCCCCATGGATCAACAGACAGCAGGTTTGGTTTCATAATACCACTCAAAACTCTCAAGACCTTTCTGACCCATCGACTTGCTTCAACCCTGCCTTCCTCCTGACTCTCACACCCCAAAAAATCCTATCCTTCTCTCCTTATGCTGCATAATACATAAGGGAAAGTGAAGATGAGTGATGAATCATTCATGCTCATTAGGTGAGTGAGTAAAACCCCACTGGACAACAGCTCAATATAAGAGTGAACAAATAACATCCTCTTGTGTCGTCTGAAAACCTCGCCAGTCTCCATCCACTTTGTCCAGACATGACCTTTGGAGTCCTGACCCCAGGGGCTGTAGGGCACAACCCTACCCTGCGGCTTTTCTCTCATTTAGGTGCCTCGCCAAGAGACCTAAATGAAGCTGCGACCAGCAGGAGATTACGCCTCATCTTTCCCTCTCTCTCTCTCTCTCCCTCTCTCTCTCTCTCTCTCTCTCTCTTTCTCTCTCTCTCTCCCTCTCTGTGTTCTGTTCGTTATGACCTTTACAAAGAGTTACAAGCACACATGAGTGAGAACAGGGAGGGGAGAGAGAAAGACAGGGAGGGAACTGGAGCAGGAGCTTCTTGCTGCGAAGGGATATGATGACTTCTCAACATGATTTCATTTTTTTTTTTTCCCCCTCTTCCATGACCACTTAAGGATGAACAAGTGATGACTGTATTAGCTAGACTACTAAAATCTCCACTCAAATCTTGATGCCCACTTTTTTTTGTTGTTGTTGTTGTAGCCAACGGAATATAATGACATATATTGGTTAGCTAATGAGTATATTTATTTGACTAATGAGTATTGTTTATTTATTATTTATTATAAACGTATTAAAAATGTCTTCTAACAAAGTTTTTAATGTAACATCTTGTGTTGGCACAGTCGACAAAAAAGACAGCAAGTCTGTAGCAAATATCTGGGTTATAAACTGTCCAGCTAGCAATTTTTCTCTCTCGATGTAAAACCGTGGGGTGTTGTGTTGTCCGTGTCACACTAGTGGGAGTTATGTGACAACCTCCCGCTGAAGTTTTTTTGCTTGGCTTTGTCGTCCGTGTTTTCACACTGACTTTTCCTTATTGTCATCTTTGCATACTAATTAATCCGGCTAGACAGATTTCTTGCATTTGGAAATGTGTTATACTTACAGGTATAAGTCAGGTTGAAAGTTTAACACAGATATACACCAAATGAAAATAAGGAGTATGTTTTATTCTGGTTGTTAAACCTACTAGTAAAACACTGTATGATAAAATGATGAACAAAAATAAAGAGCCGGAACATGAAATCTGTAAATGACTGGGCACCTGGGATAGGGTGTACTCCACCTCTTAGCCAAAGTCAGCTGGGGATTAGCTCCTTGCTTTACTCGTGCAGTAAAGCCACGTGCCAGCTCGAGTTTCATTAAAGCAAACAGAGGGATGTACCATATACTTTGAATTCTGAAATTCATGTAAAATTCTACATAAGCTAAGATTCTACGTTTCACTCAAGTTGGTCCTTTATCCACTGTGGCATAGCGATACTAAGTGTAGAGAAGAGTGACGGGTTTGCAGCCAATGTTGAAAGAGTCCAGTAATATACTAGAAGAGTACAATGGATTCAAGGATACGTGACCAAAGGATGCTGGTGAAGTGCTTTGTATTTTGATATTTCATACAAGGTTATTTCAAATGACTGAGTGATTTGTGTCATCCTCTGGTGTCTGGTATGTGCTAACACTCTCTGGCTTTCCCCCCAACTTTTTTTTAATAGATTAATTATAGTCCTGCGCATCTGTCAGTCCCTTATTCAGCCTGGATTTCAATCTTGCATTAATTTGCAGCTTCTATTCTACTGTCACGCTTTTTGTATTTTGTTTGCGATTTCCTGATATCTGATTGTTAATTGCGGATTTTCTGAGTAATTTGCAGATTTGTCCAGTAATGAGGACTCTTGGTGGGAAAGCCTTACTAATTTATGCCGCAGTGTGCATACAAGCACCTCTGGTACTCCTGGATTGCAGAAAATGTCTTCACATTGATTTGATTATTTATTTTGCCTCAAAATATTATACAATCTGGAAACAAAAAGAATCAGATTAAAGGTCTGAACCCCTGGTAATGCTCTGACAATGACGGCTTAACCTAGACCGGTCCTGCTACATTGTGTGTGTGTGTGTATGTGTGTGTGTGTGTGTGTGTGTGTGTGTGCCAAATTCCTCCACAAGAATAGAAATACCTGACCATTTTGACCTTGCAGGGACATTTGCCTTGTCCCCACAAGGAAATCCTCTTGCTTTTTTTTTTTTTTTTTTTTTTTTTTTTAAATAATGTGCTTAATAATTCCTTAACAATATCAGTTGAAATTCCTCACAGGCATTGTAAGAAAACGTGTGCGTGTGTGTGTGTGTGTGTGTGTGTGTTGGTTTATATACTCACAAGAATAGTAAGATCTGATAAATTTGTATGGTCCCCACAATTTCATTACTGAGGTTAAGGTTAGGGTAAGGTTTAGGTGCATGTAGCATTAATTAGCTGCATTAATCATTGTCAATGAAAGGTCCTCACAAGTATAGCAGAACCAACGCGGGTGTGTACTATGTACGTACTGCTGCACTACAGGAAACAAAGATCATTAGATTTCACTCCTAAACACACAGCAGGCTCACTCTCATCCTGGGAAATTCCAATATGTTCTCATCGTTTTGCAGAAAAATTAAATCCACCCCTTAATAAAAACATTTTTATGAAAATAATATTATTATAATATTATTATAATAATATTATGAAATTTAATGTCAGCTTCATGTAGCTTTGGCAACCAGCAAATTCAATACAAATACTTTATCTAAATATATTAAATGTCATTTTGTATTTCTGAATACGTGCGTAAAGCCGAACACATGCAGAGCCAATGAATCACAGGAACTGCTGACATGTCACTGTGGTTGCATTGATTAAGCAATATAAACTGTTTTTATGACTTCAAGACAATCATAGCATACTGCTTCGTAATTATAATTTTTATTAAGATAATTGATCAGCCTCCAGAGTTGCTGCTCTGAACATTCCTGATGCAAAGCCCTGGTGGTCTCCATTTCCGTTTTCCATTAGCCAGGAGGCAGGAGTAAAATGCAATAATAATAATAACATGCAAAGTCTGGACTGAAAAGACAATTCCCTGGCCTGTGATGAAATTAAAAAGCTTTGTGAAATGGGCACGATACGAAAAAGCAGACGGGCCAGGTCACGTCAGCCTGCAGTTCATTTGTGAGGTTACATCATAGCGTGTGCGTGTGTGTGTGTGTGCGGGTGCGTGTGTATTTGTGTGGGGATGTTTTTATAGCATGGTGGGCCCAAATTCCCCTGCATGGATAGGAATATGACCTTGTGGGGACATTTGGCCTTATACTTGCTTGTATAATAATAATAATAATAATAATAATAATAATATTAATAATAATAATAAGAATAACAATAATGATGATGATGAAAGAGTCATAATATTTCCTATTGGCCATTGAGGTTTTAGAGTTAGATTTAAGTGTAGCATATGTCCTCTCAATTCATGTTTTATGTATTAATCGCTTATCTATATGATATAAAAGTTATCACAAATATAAACATTATTATTGGAAAAGCAAACACAGTTGAAAAAAAAACCCCACAAGGAAAACGTTGGTATCCTGTTTATTCAGTCATATCTCATAGCCCTGGCTGCACCAGTCACGTGACTAATCAATACCTATTCTACCTGATGCTCCCAAACGGGACAGAGAGCAAACAATACTGCGCATGCGCCGCTCTGACTCTATCAACATTCCAACAAGGCCGGTTAACTTCAACGGCTGCAATGTCAAATTTACTTTACAGTCTCATGGCTACGTCCCAAACCGCATTCAACCGTATTTAACACGGTGCCAGAAATAGTTCTCCAGTGCGCATGCACAGTCATTTCACACACCAACGGTCGCATTGGCCATATGTCTGTGTCTCAAACCGACAAACCTCATAGAGGATACTACTACACTCCTAAGGAGTACACACAGTAGGATACGCTGGTGTAGCTGACGTTATTATAATACCCATCTGAAATATTACCTAAATACTTCGACAAAGTGTTCGACCAAAATACAGAAACAATAAAAATAGATAAATAAATAAACAAACAAGCAAGCAAACAAACACGTAAATAGCTAGAATTCCCCGGATGTAGTCTATGTAAATGTAGTGTAGTGTGTAGCCTAATTAGTGCTGTCTGTAGACTATTCATTTTTCTGGTTTCTCTGAAGAGCAAGTGAGAAAATTGCTCATTTTTCTTTTCTTAGAAATGCTTTATAGTTCAACCCTGAAGCTTATTCTACTCATTTAACTCTAATTTCTCCCGAATGCACTTATGATACCGGACATGAGAGAACTCGAGTTACCCGAAAGCTTTTACCTAAATGGCCAGGTTGCCAGATTGGCGGTTTTAATCTTCAATTAGTTATTTAATTGATAGATAGATAGATATATATATATAGATAGATAGATAGATAGATAGATAGATAGACAGACAAAACAGGTAGGGTATGTTACAATTAAAATGCAAGCCTAGCTACACTATGTGTTATATAATTAGCATTTTTTTTTTAATTCCATCCCAGGTATCTTTCTTCAAATTGATTTTTCCTTGTAGTGTACGGACACACAGCACTGCTGAACTGAATATAATCGAAAGGGAATTGGGTTGCCAGATTTCACGCACCCTACTGGGGGATTAAGAACAGACCCAGTAGATGTTATTTAGTTATGACGTATTTCATATCGTGATGATGGTTTAGAGAACAGGTTCCTATGCCTGATCATGGATTTCCCCTCCCGTCCTGCACATTATTTCCACACTACACTCAGGGAAGGTTATTCACTAACTGGTTTTGGCTCAGCTGTGGTTCGAGAGGGGAAACATTAACATGTAGGATCAGGGTTGAGATCCTGAGGTTTAGAAGACGACTGGCTTCAAACCGTGGTGGAGTGAAAACAAGCGACACAATCTGGCAACACGGTTTATTAAACGATGCGCTGAAACCCTGCTGGCGGACAACTGCGATCAGAAGCTGGGTACATTTTGGAGAATAACAACAACAACAAAAAATGTTACAGTAGTAAACATTTATAACACAAAAGTCGATGAATAAATTGATGTAATGAGGAATTTGTGTGATTGCGTGGATTAACGCGCGTTCTCTGCGCGACCCACAACGAAGATAAAGCTGTAACTTATTATTATTATTATTATTATTTAAACTTTTATTAAATTGTTATGTTCGTATTGGACAAATACACTCAAACCTACCGTAATCTGTTTAGGAAAGGTTAGTGACTTTAAAGGTACTGTTTTTTTTTATCCAAAATTTGGCACACGCGCGCGCACCGCACCAAAACGTACCTACTATAATATCCAGCACCACATTACAGAGATTCATCCAGACCAAAGATTTTCTGATGCAATTTTAGTTTTACTCTTCAGTTTTGGCTCCTGGAGTGTGCGGGATCTGCTGTGCGTGATGTTGGACGTTCAGGGTGTGTATGCGTATAGAGGTTTATGTAGGCTAGAAACACACGCGCAATTGCAGGAGAGAGAAAATGTCTTCATGATCGCGGTCTCCATCGATCAGATTACATCCATCAGATTTCCAAAGAACTCAGGACGAAACTGGGACGAGACGGGATTTTTGAGTCTCCGTCATTTGCTCACACACAGAAGCTGTCAAAGAAGAAGAAGAAAAAAAGAAGAAAAAAAAACTTACGGTGTCCTTGGTTGTTTTAAGTCTTAACTCCGTGCCATGTTAAATCGTGCAAATTCAGAGAAGTCAGTCTAAGAGAACGCTAAGAAGGTTGTCATTTCAAATGAACCTTCATGGGAAACTATAAAGCACTTCCAAAGCGCAACATGAGACAACACTGCCGAGAGCCTTCATCACAGCACACCGTCCGTTTCCTCCATGTCCCGGCTTCATTTTCAGAAATGCATACAAATTCGACACTAGATGCACTTTCAAATATATGCGATCATTTCATACAGGGCACACGGGCTACATTTCTATCACTTTGAAATCGCCGACATCTACACAGGATAGGGTATACACTGACCCCGGGTCTATGGGTATCACGCGCGTTTATCACTGTATGCACGTTAAACATATTAAAACAGCATATTAAACGCTGTACACCACATCGAGCACCGTGTGGACGTTATTGTGCGCGTTAAAGGAAAGAAACTGATGCAAGCCAAAAGCATCTGAGTCACAAACCAAGTCCTGATGGATCACAGAAATGCACGAGACAATCTGCATGCACATTAAAATACTCTATAAATCTCTCTCTCTCTCTAAAAAAAAAAAAAAAACCCCAAAAAACCAATAAATAAATAAATAAATCCAAATGCACTTGCTTCCCCATTTTTATTTATTTATTTTTTTTTTTACTTATTTTACTACCAGCATCCATAACTTGCTCTTACCTTTTTATACTCCTAAACGAAATGACACCGCTCCTTTTCCTCGTGCACGCGCAAAACCCCCGTCACATCTTCAAATAACAAAATAGATACGTCTAAATGAATAAACGGTAAATAATAATAATCCCGTATGGATGCGTTTCCCGAGATCCGAGCAGCTCAATTTAGCGGTAAATACAGGTTTAAATCCCCCGGCAGCGTCGCGCGACTCGGTGTGTGTGCGTGTGCGCGTGTGTATGCGCGTATGCTCGCGCGCGTGCGTGTGTGCGTGCGTGCGCGCGCGCAAGTGCACGGTAGGACTGCCGCTCCTCGTGAAGCCGACGGTTTGGAGAAAGTGAGAGGAGGGTGATGTCATGCGCGCGCGCACACACACACACACACCACATTTCTCTCTCGCAGCATCATTTCATAACCACGCCCTGCCCTCCTTCCGCCCCTCCCATGACCACGCCCACCTCCTTTTTTTGGGCGACGGGATGAAGTCATGGGCGGCGTTGCCAAGCCGCATACTACTGTACTAAACAGTATGTCAGTTGTAGCGCACCGCGGATGGTAAGAGTCTTAATGGTGATGTGTGTTAATATTTGGGAAAGTAGCATGACCGAGGCGCAACAGCGCGTGCTCCCATGCATTCAGCTGCGTAATAGTCTTGCACCAGCTCTACACAGCTTTTAAAGCATCCAGCTCCGACTTCTGCGCCATCACACCCACAAATAATGAAATATAACAGTCATTAGCCGGTGACTTCATCGTCTGTTCAAGTCTAGAATGGAACGTTTAGTAATAACGAAGTTGTAGGTTTATATATATAAACTATTTAGCCAAGAACCCCTTTAAAGTTTGCCTGAAATAAAAACTGGTGTTTCAGATCTGTACTCATCCTTTATTGTTACGGAGATAAATAAAATAGTATGTTTTGGGCAAAAAGTTATAGTTCAAAACCTGTGGCAAAATTATTAAAATGATTTGATGATTCATCTTGTACTAGTCTCGTCTTCATCCAATTAAACTCTCCAGAATGTATCCGTCCCTCCCTCTGGGGCGTCTTGCTCTACAGTAGCAGCTTTTACACATTTGCATTTAAGTCATTTGGCAGACGCCCTTATCCAGAGCGACTTACATATCTTATTACATCTTATACAACTGAGCAGTTGTGGGTTAAGGGCCTTGCTCAAGGGCCCAGTAATGGCAGTCATGATGAGGCTGGGATTTGAACTCACGACCTTCCGATCAATAGTCCAATGTCAAGTCAAATTTTTTTTTTAACAATATCTTGATTGAGAATAAATGATTGCACTTTGAAAGAGGGTAGAGTTGGTACATGATGGCAGTTATGTGACTTTTCAGTGGCGAGTTTTTTACCAACCTATATGCAGTATGAGTGCAGAAATGTTGTCACCTCAGACAGTACTTATTGAGAATGATTCTATCTTTATACACCTCAGAGCTAGAGTTAGGAATAATTTCATCTACTGTACCACTAAGATTTGTCAGATGTCTTCTGTTCATGACCCTGCAGCTCACCATCACCATGGACACTGAGGCTGGTCGACGTCTAATCAGACACATACAGCAGCATAACCCCAAAAACAAAAGGATGCCCTTCTGGTTATGCCGGCCTTAAACCAAACAACTTTTCAAGTGATTTCACTGTCACAGACTAGTTTCCAACATTGGAATAAAATCGTGAGAGTATCGCTGGGGTTCGTTTGGTGTATGGTGGTCAGGATTGTTGTCTTAAGTCAGTCTTTTTCTTTCTTGACATTCTGAGAAAATCATTCATTCTTAATATTATCTTTTGTACTGGCTCATGCAAATAGTGACCCTGCAGTAGTGATGCCTAGTCTTTGCAAAATCATAGACAGACGCTTGAAAACCGTTTGGCGTAAGGACAGCGCAAATCTGTGACTAATGACACGTTGTGAGAGGGTGTCAGACTTTAGTCTTGTAAAAGTATTTTCAGAGCGTTTTTGAAGTCTTCTATCGTATGGTTAGCATTAAAGTGGACAGCCGCGGGAGAAGGTGACAGTACAAAACCCTTCTCAAAGGCTCTTATTGAACTTTCTGTGGTTCTCCAATATTTAGCTACTTTGCTAAACTACTGTCAAGCTTGTATAGATTTGGTGAGAGTGTGCCTTATCTTGAACACTATTGGCTGTTGGGTAAATCAGTCAAGCACCTCAATATGCTGCCTCTCTGACTTCCTGTTTCAAAAGCAAATATGTCAACATAAAGAATGAAATCTCGGCTCTCGGACCAGTTCATGAAGCTCTAGATTGATTTTTTTTAAAGAAACTATGCAGAAATGTACAAAAAAGATTAAAGAAATGGAACATATTGTATACACTATTGTAAATTATGTTACAAGCTGGTTCTTCATGGGGTCTAAATGGTCCTTCATGGGGTTTAAAATGGTTCCACCTGCAACTTGGAAAAAATATATAGAACAAAGTTGTTGCTACTGAAAGATCCATAGCCATTTTTTTTTGTACAAGTATGAATCATATTGAGGATGATTTACACAGCATGTGGCACAAATATGAGTGCAATCCAAATGGCATAAAAGAAGCCTACGCAGGGGACTTTGAGGAGAGAAATGCTCGGGGTAGCCAAGTGTCGCTCCAGACTGAAGTGCTGAAAATCAAATTGCTTTAAAGGAGCGTTTTAAATGGAAACCACTCTGGGACAGCCAATGAATGTCATTTTCTATGCAAGTTTAAATCAAGAACAAATCATTAAGTACAGGTCTGAATAATGCTGAATTTTCATGAGTGAACTGTAAGTAGTGAACTAATTAGTGCTAAACTTTGTAGCTTCTAGATGTATATGGGGACAGAACTGGTAAGATAAATGACAACTGAAAGCAGAATATAACTGGCTTGGTAAACTACTGGTGCTGCCCAGATGAGACAATTAAAGCCTACACAGGAGAATTTGAGAAGAGAATGCTCGTAGCAACAATGACTAAAGTGATGCCACACCAAAATTTTGAAAAGGAATTTCTCTAAAGGACATTTTGCTCTTTGCTATGTTTTACTCTAAACAAAAATTATATTTTGCTTGATTTTTTTCCCCCTGTAAAATACATCAGAAAGAAAAAAATAGTACATAAACGTTCTTCAGGTGTTCTTTGGATAATTTTTGGATCTAAGTTTCCTAAAGAGATTCTACTATCTGACTGAGAAACACACACTTTTAGGCTCCTTCATATAATGTAACTATCCAAGGTTCCCAAAGAGGAACATCCGAAGACCCCCATGAATGAATGAAAAGAAAAAAAAAAAGAAAATCTCAAAACTCAAAAACCCACTCATGCATAGCATAAAAAAGTGAGATTATTTACCTTAATATTCACACAATTGCACATAATTATACACATTTCCGTTTGCTATTAGAAAGAAGGGCTCCAGCTCTCACTGAAAATTAAAGCCTTTCATGACAACCAATTTAAATCTCTTGTCTTTACTTGTCAGGCATTAAAACAAGCTTGCAATGTGCCACATTTACAAGTGGGTGGGCGGGCCTTTGTTTAAACCCGTCGGATTTCTGATCAGCTTATCAAAAGTGGGTGTCTCAACATGTCACTGATAATTATTATTTTTTCAATTCCATCTGCAAGTATGACAGTGATGGAGCTAAAAGTCAGAGTGTGTTTATAGCTGGTGAAAAGGTCACTGCCCTTAGGTAGATTTAGTAGATTTAAACTTTCATTCATTTATTTATTCGTCTTCACTAAGAGTTTTATCATGGTCAGGGTCATGGTGAATCTGGGGCTTATACAGGGAAGAATTCAGCATGGACGGGACACCAGTCTGCCACAGGGAACCATGTGCACACATTCACACACTTGTTTCCACTTATGTGCAATTTAACATTTAACACTTTAACACTGTCCACCTACTAGCATGTTTTTCAGATGTGGAAGGAAAGAAGAGAACCTAAGCAAACACAGGGAGTACAGGATCAAACTGTAACCTGGAAGTGTGAGACATCAAGATTACAAACTGTACCACAAAAATGTGTGTGTTTTTTTTTAAATGGACATGCCATGGAAAACATGCCAATGTTACTTTGGGGACGGATGTACTGGCCTTTCAATGAGGACTGTTACTTTCTCAGTCTGTAATATACATAAAAAGAAAATAAGCAGAGACCACAGACCCATCCATCCATCCATTCTCTTCCGCTCAATCCTGTTCAGGGTCGCGGGGGGAGCTGGCGCCAATCTCCAGCTAACT
>JAOVYU010000004.1:13678853-13694584 GCA_025674565.1 Synodontis membranacea
ATTGGCGACCCGCCCGGGGTGTAACCCCCGCCTCTCGCCCGAAGTTAGCTGGATATTGGCGCCGGCTCCCCCCGCGACCCTGAACAGGGAAGAAGATGGATGGAACTCAACGCTCCATTCACTGTTACAGAAAGCGAGAATGAGATCAGCACCATGGTGATCTCTGGGTCAAGCAGGGTGCCTTTCTGTGTGGAGTTTGCATGTTGTCCCTGTGTGGGTTTCCTCCCCCAGTCCAAAGACATATGAATTAGATTGATCCCTACTAACTAAGAGTTTTTTGAATGTCTTAATAAAATGTTTTTTGAATGTCTTTAATAAAAGATGCCAATAAACTAAGACATTTAATAATACCCACAACTGCAGATATCTTAACTGCCTGACCCTGACCAGTCAGAAATTGGTATTGGTATAAATGAGATACAGTATTAAAATTTTGTGAAATGACTCATTGTTGTATAGGTGACATTAAAAGCAAAAATGGTGACTTGCCACACCTGCATGTAGCACTGGGCAAGCTAATATAAACGATGCACAAAATGGACATTTTAATTTTTATTTATTTATTTATTTTAGTTTTGCTCAGTGTCGATGCCGTGAAGTATGCAGGATCTGCCAAAGGCCATCGCTGTCAGTTCCATCCTGTACACACACTCCTCTGTGTCCTCTAATTTATGCCTTGCTGTTGCACCAATTAGCACCCCGGTCGGCATGGTGGCGTGCAGGTGGCCTGCGCTCCTTCAGCTGCGAAGAGCTGCAGATCTGCTAATGACTTGCTCCGGAGAGGGAAGCGGAGCCGAGGTGACATCCAGGGAGCCGTGGGCGTCTGTGTGTTACTGAGAAAAAGAACCACGCTAAGAGGAGACAACGACATGTGGCAGAACTCAAGAGCTCAATCTTTGAGTCTGGCCTGTTGTGAAACTGTGATTTTTTTTTTTAATTAAGCCAAAATTACTAAAGGTAGACATGTTCATTTTCTTCAGATTAATTTATAAAATGCATTCATGTCTTCTTTTACAGATCAGTATTAAAAAAAAAAGAAGTCAAAATTCATCAGTAATTTGTTTATTTTGCTATTTTAGAACACAGATTAATCTGAAAATAGCAACTTTAGCCTTTGGCTCCCACTTGAACTGAACGTCATGTCATATATCCTTGAAATGTTACGTTTCTGCTTTCTGTGTCAATGTATGTGTCACATAATCACACTCATAATTTGTTACATTATTACACATTAAGATATACGTCATTGGAGGCCTGATAAATGACACTTACTTGAGTGGAAACATGAAATACTTTTTGCAGTTTTCACAAAAGCACCTTTTTTTTCTATATTCAAATGCAAAAATTACATTATCTATATTTTAACCTAAAAAACAATCTGCATTCATGTAATATTTATTTCTATCCTTGATTAGAAAGACATTACAGAGGATTTTCTTAAAATATTAATAATTGTTGGATTTATCTTAGAATTAAAACTTTAAAAAGACTAAATATTTTCAAAACTATTTGAAAGAAATGATCTTCCAACAAAGTTTGAAAATCATTTTTGTCTTGAAAGGACCTTCACCATGAAATAAGCATTTTAATTATAACAATAATGTCATCCAAAGACAACATTTTCAGAAATTTTTATTTCAGTTCAGTTACCAAAAATTGCATAAAATTAGCGATAACCTGCAAATGTTATCGTCACATTTATTGTATTGTGTGTGTCATAAAATTTTTTGTCCATTTCTTTCCCTTTTACCGAGTTCAAGCAGAGTGTGTTTTTAGCCCTAGCAAAAGGTTTGGTATAAAAATCAATGGGGTGGCACGCAAACATGAATAAGAATCTAGAGTTCATATGGATTGCCCTTGTAAAGAATGAGAGAGAGCCCGATCTCAGCACCACCTACACCTCATACACCATCTGTCTTCATTTCAGGACAGCTGGCTGCTAGCTAGCATTTACATTTATTCATTTGGCAGATGCTTTTAAGTGATTTACAGGTGAGATCCAGTCTGAGTGCAGAGCTGAGCTGAGGATGAAGACCACAGTGTTATATTCTGATGGATATAAATTCTGATACAAAATGAATCAAGATTTATATAATCCAACTGTCTGGGAGTCCTGGGGTTTGACCTTACAACCTTACAGTATCTTAACTGCTGAACTCCAAATCTGTTCCAACAAACCCCAAAGGAGAAGAAAGTATGAGAAGCAGCAGTTATTCTCTCTCAGATTGGATTATACATTAATAACACTGTAAAACTACAGGGGCTAACCCCATCTTTCACCATAACTCCTCCCTTTACAATAATCCCAAGCTTCATGTCTAATTTCACTCTTTACCCTGACCCCACCCCTCACAAATACCCTGGATTACATTAAACATGTCCAACCCTAACCCTGCCCCACACATATAACTCCACCCCTTACCCAAACCCCACTCTGATCATTAAACATACTCTCTCACTTAGTAACCCTGCCAATTGCACCTTACCCCATCCACCCTAACACCACCCTACACATGTAACTCTGCCGCTTACTCTAACCCTACCCTGATGATTAAACATACTCTCTCATAGTAACCCTGCCTATTGCACCTTACCCCATCCACCCTAACACCACCCTACACATATAACTCTGCCCCTTACCCTAATCCTACCATGACCACCCAATCCCACTGCTCACACTAACGTTTCTCATACCCTTATCATAACCCTTCCCCACCATATCCTTGCCCCTCACCAAAACCTTAAAGGTGTAGGTCATTTTTAATACTCATTTACTAACTTACTTTTTCCTTTTTTTTCTTTTCTTGCCTTCATTTATTTTCTTTCCAGTTGTTTTAATTATCTTTATTCTTTGTTTCAGTAAGGTATTTGTTTTCGTTTTGCATTCATTTTCTCATCTTTCTTTCTTTAATTTATTTTATTTATTACCCTTTCTTTTTAACCCATTTGTTGCTGTTTTTTCTGTATTTTGTTTTTACATCAGAATGATTCTGTATCATTCATTCATTCATTACTTTTTAATAATTTCTTACTTGCTTTTTTCCTCTTTCTTTCTTTCTTTCTTTCTTTCTTTCTTTCTTTCAATAAACGAGGAAGCTTCTACTTCCACTGGGAAAATTGCCTATTTCCCTTCAGCACTATGTGTGTCAGAGAGACACTGAAAGGGTCTTTCTGTTCTTGACTGACTGCTGGAACAGTACATTCCTGATGGGTATTGCATTTTTTGAGAGCACTCAGAGAAACATTCTGTCTAAACAAACAGACTAACGGTCAGCAGCAATTACAGCCTTCACTCCTGCACTACAGTTCAAAGAAATATTTCTGTAATAATTTATACAAAACCCCTTGCTCTGCAACAGCTTGGTCTCTGACCACTTCGCCTGGTGCTCAGTGACTCGTATGTTTGATGTGTTTCCCTTACACTCTATAGGATTTATGTTTCTGTGACATTTGGTGTGTGATGAGGACACTGTCCCTATGCAGAGATGGACACAAAAACACAGCCAACACACACACACACACACACACACACACACACACACACACACACACACACAGCTGTCCTCAGCACACCTCTGTACAGCAGACTCAGCCTCCTGCATTTTTAACACCCTGGAAATATTATCATCTGTCACGCTGCTGTCTGGGCTCCAGGCGCAGAGCTGAAGAAGTGTTTAATATTGAAAATGTAATTTTAAAACCGGTAGGTACCAAATGCATTTATTAGACCTGAGAGAGTAAGACAAGCGGCACTTTCATAGTCATAATCTACTCTACAGGTAAATTCCTAGAAAGAGGTATAATTCTGCCAGACAGTTTCTCAGCTGGTAAACTAATTCGACAATTTGAACCCAGACAATTTAGGTGGAGTGAACGGAAGTAATAAAAATCGTAAATCAGAGGAAAAACACTAACAGAGGTGCTCTCTGGTACCAACATGATAGGGTTCATAAATGAGATTATAAGCAGGAGTTTAAACTCATTAACAGCAAGCAATACCAATACCATATACCCTGTACAGAAAGGAGTTGGGAGGTTTACTGCAGAGCTAAAAAGTCCTTCACTATGTCATTCACCAATTGATAGTAGAACTGCTCCAGATTGTGTACAAAACTGGTCACATATCCAACACTGACTCGGTAAATACAGTGAATACAACAGTGAACACAATGACAAAGTGAGTGCTAGGGAAATTCATTGGCTACCAGATTAAAAATAGTTGCCAGATTCTGTGAAAGTAAAGCAGTTTAGCAAAACAGAAAGACAGGGGGTGGGATAATTTTAGTCAAGCTACAAAAGGTACATTAACTTAGCTTACTACATACTACAAAACTGGAGTGCTGAACTGCTAATAATGCAGTTTGTGACATGATAATCAATCTACACCAGTGAATATGGTGATACAGAAAGTGCTGGGGAAGTCAGTTAACTCATAATGAGTCAGTCATAATAAGAGTTAAAACAAGATGAGATAGTTTTGTAATAGACACGGGAATAGACACGGCCACCAAACAGACAAGTGAATCTTTTCGATCCAGTCACCAAAATTAATGAATGAACTGAAACTGAGCTGATCAGATATTTGTTCATCTGATTCTTTCTTTCTTTCTTTCTTTCTTTCTTTCTTTCTTTCTTTCTTTCTTTCTTTCTTTAAGCAGTAGTGCATTGACTCTGAAGAAAAACTGAAGATTGTTTGGTTTACTGACATGTCAATCAAGCAACAGCAAATGATCATAGAAGAGGAGGACAACTGGATATGTTTATGGAAACATGGCCTACTGGTCCAATCCTAAAGTGCTATTATAGAATGAATGAATTATAGAATGAATGAACTGTTGACCTGCCTTCATCTATTTGCAGTTGTTTGGCATTTCAGTAAACAAACCGGCTTTTTAAAGACATAGGCTCAGATCAGATCAGAAAGCACAGTGGAAACGTAGTATGCTATATGTATAAATCCCATTTTCTATAATAATTTTCTGTAATATTTGAAACAACATGTCATGAAAGTGATTTGAATGACTTCACAAAACTGCATACAGGGTGTATTTTGTAATTCTTTCACAGTAAATTTACCAGAGTTAAATTTACTCAAATTGAAGAAAATGTTGCCTGTGAGGAAAACATTTGGTCATTCTCTGAAAAGAGTTCATGTTTGTCACATTTTACTCTGTACATTCAAAATAGAGCAAAAGAAACTATTTAAACAACTCTAGAAACTGTAATCAGCTCTACAAAAACTACTCAGGCATTTTTACTGTGTCCTTGTAGGCTATTTTCATATATTTTCTTGAATAAGTTTGGCCTTTAATTTATTTTAGTATAGGGCAAATTTTACAGTAATGCAAAGGTACATTTAAAACTTAGTACTAATAGGCTACTATTTTGTAATTTTAAGTTTGACAACAAGAAGATGAATGACCCTAGGAGCTGAATGATTCGGAGGAACTAACTGCAGGCAAAGAAGTCCAACATATTAATCTTTCCTAGTGCAAGCTTAATGAATGAATGAAAATCCTTTAAATGAACTAAATAAAAAGAACACATTCACCTAAGTGAATTAGAATTCTCATCCCTACAGGGGAAGTGTTGAGCAACACCGGTGACTGCTCTACGTCTTATTTTCCAGCTACACTAAGACTACCCCTGAAAAAAAGAAGTTTGTTTAGTGTAGATTTGATTTTAGTGTAACTGCATTAACTGTGTAGAAATTAATGTGGTATTTAAAGCTACTTCGTGAGAAGCATTATCTGATAATATCATGATTAATGAAGAGAGAGTAAGCTGTGGGCTTCACTTACCAAAACAGAAGAAAAACAGCAAAGATTGCTCTTTGAAGCTTATCAGCCTAATGATATTAATTATAGAAACAATACCAAATTACCTTCACCTCATCTGCACTCTGGAGCTTATAGAACAAGCAGGATTAATAAGATAAAAGCAACTTAACTAGTTCCGTAGTTACTCAGAATGGCATCAGGTTCATGTCTTTACCAGAGAAAGTGGAGTTTGGTGCCGAAGAGTTGCACATTTCTGTGAGTGTCGTTCCATTTCTGAAACAAATATAAATAAACTTGGGGTTCTGCTTTAGTGATGCAATTTTCCCGCTGTGAATAACAAGAATGCAGCTGTCACATGAACAAAATGCCAAAAACATGGTGTAAACAGTGCAAAATCCTATTACAGGAATTGCTACTACAGTTTTCAAGGATGACATAAGATCCAGTTCTTGGATTCTTCAATTCTTCTCCAATCCCTCTTATTTATGATAAGTTCATTTTTCATAATTGGTCATTTGACTGGACTTAGACACAACATTTTTTGCCAATGGTATATACTGTATATACAGTATTTTATCCATTTATGGTTACATTTAAAACTGTGGAACAAAAAAAAAAGAACATTAGTTCCACTTATTGGTTCACTTATTGGTTCACTTATGTTACAGTATAGCAGCTACAAAGAGTTGTTCCCTCAATAGCCTTTCTTTTTTTCCCCTTTTTCTTGACAATAATACAACTTGTTATATTACTAAGACACTACTGTAGATGTTAAATGTAAACCTCTGCTTTACCTTGTAGCTGGAACTACTGTCAGTGCTGACACGTTTAAAAGTGTGGGTTAATAACATGGATTAATGCATTCTGTTTGGGAACCCAAAGGAAATATGGATTTTATCGTGTTCATTAGTGCATAAATTGGAAGGAAAGCTTGTGAATCAATTCACATGATTCAATCAATCATTCATGAATCATCCTCACTATTCCTCTTCCTTGTACAATCTCTCTCCTAATCAGTTCATTATGTGTCACCTGTACAAGATCCTACCTGTCACCAGAATGATCAACAGCTGGAGCAGGAAGAGTGTGTGTGCCTTCCTTTAGAGCACACAACCAACATTTATTTTTTTCATGATCAGCAGCTGTTCTATGACAGAAAAGCTAGAAAAAACTGCTTTGTCCCCAGCCATCTGGGGTGTTGGGAGTGCAGGGCGGATGTCGAGAACAGCTGGCATATAATTGTAGCTTGTGAAATGCAGCTGTGAAGTAAACGAGCCTGTGATTCCTTAGGTTTGTTCAACCATGAATACCCACAATTCCCCATTTACGGTATAGGAGGTGTTCAGTGAGAGGCAGCACAGGAACTCTGATTGTGTGGAAATTATGATCTCTCTGTACTTACTTGAGGTGTATACCTGGTGAGTTGAATCAGGTGTTAAAAATAAAAAATTGACCAAAACCCCCCCCCAACAATTAAGAATGGTCTGTGTTTCCACTGAGTCATTAGTTGATGAGTTGAAATGAGTTGATTAGTGAGTAAATGGATCAAATAAACATTAAACATAAACAAATAAACTATTAAACATAATAGTCCTACATATATACAAGTATATATAAATATAAATACAAACCGAAAGTCCTGTCCCATGTCTGAAAACTTATAGCTTTACCTCATAGTGTTACAAAGTGCTGACTCTGGAGACTTCTTCTGAAAAATTTTAAATACACACTTCCATATAGAAAATATCATCATATAAACAATTACACACATTGATGTGGAGCGTCTGCCATGCAAGCTCCTGTACAAGTTATTTTTATAGAAGCAATAATGTATCAGAACATGCATATTAATATAAAACTGTGATTTGCAGCTGAAGTACTATTATAGAAAATTAATCAACATCTGACCAATCAGATTCCAGAATTCAGAAGCACTTTGTAATAAATAATTGTTACCATATGTACCAATTGTAATAATAATTTAATATGTATAAAAATTATATGCACATCATTATATCATGATTCAAATAATTAATGTTATGTGCCATGCAAATAAACGACAAGATTTAAGAAAAAAAAAAAAAAAAACAGTTATGTGAACATAGCCTGGTTCTGACCCAGAGAGTGACTGACCCAGAGAGTACATGAATAATTTCATGAAGGAGTGAGGGGATGAGGTAAAAGCTCTTTATATCCATGGAGACGGCTAGAAAACCATTAAGCTTTATTTGCTCACTGCCAGGCTAATAAGTTAATCTAAGCATGATTAGCTCTGAATTATTTACATATCACACTCCTATAAACAGAAGATGCCATAATATCCTCACATCTCATTCATAACACGCCTTATTCTTACTGCTCGCTGTCCCTCCAAGGCTTTGTTTTGTGTGTTGTGTGTGCACAAGCTTTATTTCACTCGTCAGTTAAAATTTAAAACTGGCTGTCTGGATTTTCATCACTGATCACTATAATGTATTGTCAACAGAAAGCCAGACAGACGCTCCTTTTCTCATTTTCTACACAAAGAGGCTGAAAGACCTCAAACAAATGTTCTCACAAAATAATACAAAGAGCCATAAACACATTCAAACAAAATGGTAGAGATTTGATTTGGTTTAGGATGACAAGTTCATGTGTTTATTAGGGATCATAAGGAGGAAGGACAGATGAGTCTCAAGGATGGATGTGCTTAGATTTTGTACCCAGGACAATTGGAAAACATTCTGTCTGGAAGTAGTAGTTTATGGTAGTATTAACCTCCAGTTTATGGAAGTATTATAATAATGTAAGAATTTACACCGGAGGCATCACATCAAGTCAATACCAGGATATTTAGTTTTGTTTCCCCTTGTTGGTGTAAAATAAGTAGTATAGCAGACACTGTATTATTAAAAAAAAACCTTTCATTTAAGAGCACAGTGAATAGAATGTGTGCTTTTGTGATTGCAATGGATTTCTATAGAGTTTATGCTTCACTGAAGTGTGCAGGTAAAAAAAAAAAATCTACAACTGAAGTGTTAAACAAGGGCAGCGTAGTAAGTGAGATCATGTGCGACACTGCCCTTGTTTAACACTAACATGGCCAGTGTGGAATGAAATACGCCATGATGCAAGAATACTCAGATCTAATAACGTGAGAATTCACTCCATTAATAAGACTTTAATAAGACATTGAAAAAGTTCTATTAACTTCAAATGAATGTGAGGGACCCACTGTTTACAGCTCCTATAATGTAAGTGATACCAGGAACATGAAATTGTTATAAACAATTAAAAAGCATGATGTCATTCTTTTATTAATATTTGTTTTTAAACAATTTTGTAAAAAAAAAAAAATAATAATAATAATCTGTGGAATTTAAAAGAATAGAATAGAAATACTCACTGAAGAGAATATAAGATTGACTGAATATTTTCATGACAGCACACAACCAAGTGCCTTACACTTTGTTTCTTTAACAATTTTAAGCACATACCAAACCAGATTTAATGAGCTGACAAATAAAAAAAAAAAAAAGAAGATACAACTTCTGAGATTTTTTAGGGGTTTCTTGCCCCTTCCCTTTCAAGTATTTTATTAAAAATGTCTTAAAAATAACAGCTTACCAGCCTCATCCAAAAACAGACAATTTGGTGAAAGTTTTCTTTTTGCTTCAGCATGACAAAAAAATTAAATATTTTAGAACGACAGCAACAACAAAAAGTATTGCATTCAGTGTGCACTGTTCTGCATTAAAAAGCATTAATGAGTCAATCACCACTCAGGCATAATGGATTATACTTTACTACAATGCTCCAGCAAGCAGCCACTGTATTCAAGCCTGTTATGTTTAAATATAAATATATAAAATGCAGCACCTAAATTCTAATCGGGCTGACTTTCTATTAAAGACTCTACGTAATTCATTTTGACATTTCAAATGTTTTATTTGTTGGTGATTAAATTTGATTTCTGCTCATGTGCATACATCTGGCCCTCAACTTTATCAAAGTGCCCGTGATCCTTCTTCTCCTAAAACTAAGGACATGGTCCACAGCTAAACGGTCTCTGTTTGCTTTAGCCTCTGTAATATTTCACTCAAGTCATTACCTGCTCTATTGAGCAAATTCTGTCCTTCTTTCAATGTCTGAGACGAGGCCTGATTGAAGGATCTCTAAAGGACCCTTTGACAACAAAGCCTTCACTGACTGGAGCTTTAATTTGGCCAATTATACACCGTGACTAATTTAAAGCTCAAGTGAAGCAGAACTTAGCCAAGGGCTGGTGTGGGCCAGTCGAGGAAGTTATCAGTGCTGTTCCTAAAGCGCACAATTCTGCTTTTGTATTGTCTTGGAACAAACTGTGTTAAACCAAAAGATTTCTACACACTAAGCAATATACAAATTAGACATTTTGCAGCTTTCATGCTTCCTTCAAGACACATGCTTCCAGTCAACTGCATCTTTTCGAACTGATGCTCTTGAAACATCAGGGGTCAGTTTAACACGCTCAGAGGAAAGCACTATCTACCCACTTTCACATGTATGATCTCTTAGACTCCTATGCCTGGCTAGTGTTGCTGTGATTGACAAGAGACAGAGAGAGTATGCCACTCCTCCCTCCAGAGAGCACAGGCCAAATTTCCTCTCTTGGGCTAACAGTCATGGATGGCTGTAGAAAAATCTGAATTCAAAATTACAATCTTTGCTTCTGCTGGTGACATTTTACTGGAAACCCACCAGATTCCTTAGGGCTGATGTGTTCAAATATTCTTGTTCTAGTAAGGACTTTTGCTGAAGCATAACTGGAGTTTGTTTATGTACCTACCGGAACATCCAGGCAGGAAGGCATTACAATAATCTAACCTGGAGGTAACAAAAGAATGAACTATTTTTTCTTCATTGTGCCGTGACAACATTGGATTGGTTGGATATTGGCCTATAATTGGACTGCTGACTGGGTAAAACAAGGGGGTAAAACATTTTAAGTGCTGATTTGATATTGTTATATTGTTGTCTAGATCATGGGCGTGCCACCTTAATGAGGGGGTCCTGTTACGTTCTGATTAACACCTACTGAATTTAGAGTGGATGAGAACTCTGTTCTCAGAGGATCTTCTGGGTTTTTTAAATGAATATTAAATCTCCAATAATTAATCGTTGTCAACATAGGTACAGTAATGCTTTGTCTAGACAGCCAGGTTTGAAATGAAAATCCACAAATTCACAAATGAATTCAGAATATGACCCTGGGTGTCTGTAAATAATAATTACTGGAATTGACTGGATAGATTTATTTTGAAATCTATTTTTAAGTTGCACATATTATGTTAGAATAAAGATCCTTAAACACACTGAATTTATGGTTTATGTGTGATGCTTAAATTATCATCATAAACTGCGTTGCCTCCTCCTCTAGCAGTTAGATGAGGCTGATGTATAGAACTGTATCCGGGAGGACTAGCTTCATTTAATGCTATGTACTCATTTGATCAGTAATAATTTCATTGACAATAAGCGCTTTAGTGCGTATTTATTGTGTATTTATACCATACAATTTATCATAATCAATGCACTTCCAGAGAAATTCTTAATCAAAAAAATCACATTGTATGCACAGATACACAGCCAGTCAAACATTTTAAACCAATAATTAAAAAAATGTAAGTTTCATCCTTGACAATCAAAAGGCTGTAGCTGCTCATCCCAATAAAGCAATTTTGGTCAAAACTATGGATTTCCACTGTGCAAATCCAAGTTAATATTCATAGTCTATATACAGAACTTATCTACAGTTTCCCATCCCTGGTCTTAGAGAAGCACCCTTGCCCTGCACATTTCAGTGTTAATATAGCACACCCACCACAATTCAGAAAGTGATGTTAATGGAAAGGGTAGCGGGGTAAACCCTAAAATACAGTATATTGGACATGTGGGTCTATAGGACCAGGACTGAGAACCTGTGGCCTACAAATTAAGCAGTCCCAACTCTTGAGTGGCGTAGCAGGCTGGGAGTCTCAGACAGAATGCTAGATGTTTAAAACAACATCATACAGATATTTAGAAAATGTTACACTATGTCTCCTGGGGCTGGAATGCTGTTACCAGTGATGCGAGTTAAGAAAGTGGAAGTAATTAGGTTATGACTGTCTGCACAGCAGAGTTGTCAGTCTCCTGTTCTCGAGGGCCACAGCTTTGCTGAATTAAGCTTTCTACCTTATGATTCAATGAATCAGCTCATTAACAAGGTCTTTTTCAACTAAATTTGGTGTAAAAATCAGGACAAAACAAAACCTGCGTTTGACACAGTGGCTTAAAGAGTCACAGGGTGTGCAGGGGAATTTCAGAAACTCTCAGCACTGTTGAAACAACAGCACTGTTTAATTCTCAATTCTGACTGGTCAGAAGACGTTGAGAATTTTTCGATAACAGCAGCTCTGACAGCAGCAAATCACAGGTTATACACTTACATATATACTTTATACACTTGTGCTAATTTTTTATCCTTTCGGTAGTACCATATCAATCAAAGGGACAATAGCACATGGGTGGCATGATTTTGGCACATAATTAACATAGAATTAAAAAAAAGTGAAGAAAAGTGTATAATTGGTGAAAAGATTGGTGAAGGCTTATGTAAGGGGACATTTATTTAACAGGTATGGAAGGAGTCTCCAGTGTCAGCACTTAAACACAAAGCATTTTATGAAAAAAATTGTTGTGAGGGAATGATTGCTGAAATGTAAGTGATGAATGGAACTACTGTAACTTCTACAATAATAAACTGATAAATACAGAAAACTGGCTTTCTTTAGAAAATTGAAAATCATTTCTGTGGGACAAATTGGAATAAACCACTTCAGGATGCAATATTATTTGGGGTGGTAACAGCAACATCTTTCATGCTGCTGTTGTTTATTTTTCCTTAGCGGCATGTAGAATGAGTGCAATAGCAAAACTAGCATCATACATCAGTGGCAGACCAGGAGGAAACAAGAGGACTTCGCAATGCCAATCTGAAAGATCTGAGTATATATATAGTAAATAATCTAATTTGAAGTAAGTATAAATGTGACATACAGTATGAGGGACAGGTGTCTTCTTAGCAGGAAGGTGACAGTGGCAAACTGAGCCATAAAATTAAGCATTCATAGAAACTATCATCTATGTTACATTATGTAAATACAGCTCTCAAATGGCATTAAAAATGCTTATTATTATAATACAGGTATGAGTGGATGCCCTTGTGCTGCAAATGCAGCACGCATGTTGGCACGCTTCTTCTGAAGCATGAGTCTGAATTAAAAAAAAAGCCCAGCAGACATTGTCAGTGGAATGACACTTAGCACCACGGTGTGCTGCAACCCTCTTTGACAAGGTTAAACTGCACCATTGAACCAACTGCTTCTCAACGGCAAGAATTATCACACACCATACAGTGAAAAGGACAAAAATACAAGACTTAGAGTAGTCTCTCAGTAATGTTGCAGAAATTGGAAAAAGAAAATGTGACCAGTAGGTTAAAACTTGATATAAATAAGGAATAGGACACTTGGGAGCAAGCTGTTAGAATAAAATAATTAATAATGGGGAGGTGGTGTATGCCCAATGTGAAGCATTTTCATTTTTAATTAAAATGAATTTATGAATTCAGCCTCATCCATTATCCTATCACAACTTTGTTGGAAGTTGCTGTTTTATTTTTTTGTGCGTGTGATCATGCTGTGTTTGGTTTTAAAATTTAGTGTATAATGAACAAATATAACCACTTTGCTCCTGTTAGTCCAAGAACATTGTTCCAGAAATTGTATTGTCATTTCTGGCACAAGAGCACAACATGGGGATTCCTCCTTGATACCCATCCATGGAAGCCATATTTGTTAAGCTACTTGGGACCGACACTAGGACACATTGACTTGGGAAGGTTTTCTGTTTCAGGGATTCAAACATGCAATCACCCTTCCTGAGGGTCAGCTAATAAAGTTCATGAACCCAGCATTTATTTTCTTCATAATTCTTTAGAAGCAGTAAGGTGGTACTTTCCTTCAACATTTTTCAGCATTTTACATTTTTGCTCAATAGTTATCTGCTGTCATTGTCTGGAATCTTCAGCTAAGTCCTCACCAAGCATATGTTTCTCTGACAAGCACTTACTGTAATAGTTCCCATTTATATGTGCAGTTGTAAAGAACACTTCAGTTTAGTTACATTAAAACGAGTCTTTAATTGAAACAGATTTGTACCAGGTTGTTTCCCTTGCCCAGGTGAACAAACTACGTAATTATGCTTTATGTAATCATGTCGTCCATAAAGACAGGCTTACCTGTAGGTGTACAAGGAATCATACTATAATAGAGACATCAGTACAAAAACGCATTCAAATCACTTCAGGGACAAAGTGAATATAAGGTCTAGGTATACACCAAGGAAGGCTATGATGAAAAGAAAATGCTAGTATGAGAAATAAAATGCACTGTGTGAAATAAATCATATGACGTAAAAAGAGCAGAATCACACACATTCACAGTCCCAGAGCTCAAAGATTGCTATTAGCAAGTCAATGCTATTGAAAATATTTTTTATTGTTTGTCCATTTTATTTCTCACAATACTGGTTTAAAAACAGAGTATGAAGTACTGCTTCAAAACTTCACAGAATTCAATCCAACTATGAATGTGGCTTGGTTTTGCTAAGTGTAAGGAAATCCATGCTGAAAGATGAAAATTGAATGTTTGATTAAAAAGGGCAGTTTTTCTTGCTACACCACTAATTCTATTTGCTGTTGATAATTTGTTAGGTTGATTCAGTATTTAAAATGAACTATGTATAAATATTCCAGTCTCAATGAATAAGGGAAGCTTATAGCCACCAAATTAGCATCATGCAAACTAGCATAATTATTAAGTCGCTCTGGATGAGAGCATCTGCCAGCTGCCGTAAATGTAGATATTTACGGCTGTGCGCAGACAGGCAGCTTTATTTACTTTATTTTTTTTTTTTTTTTTGGCATTTCTGATTTGAAGCCAGATGACAGAGATGCAGGAATGTCATGTCTTCTAGAGAGTGACACATAAGTGGATTTTTACTCATATCCCATCCCACTCCAACAAAAATTCTCTTGCCCAATCTGCCTGTCCCAATCCCACGACAAAAAAAAAGAGATTAAAAAAAAATCCCTGTCCAATCCCATCCTGGAAGAATGACTCCCATTCTACCCCTTTCTTGCGATGTGTAAAAAAAAAAAAAAGTCTTTATTCATATTAGAGTTTATTGATAATAGCATTTAATCATATTAGGACTTTGCAAGAAATCCATTATTGCAAAATTTAGTTGATTTTACATATATATATATATATACACTAGCTGATAACCCAGTGGCTTCGCTCACTAAGTGGAAGGGAAAAAAATTAAAATGCAGTATTTAAAAAACACTGGCACGATGTGACAGAACTGATAAAACCGCTAATAGCTTATCTGAAAAAGGACCTCAAACAATAAAAAGGGTAAAAGACGTATTCTGACTTTTATAAGTCTTTTATAAACAATTGACACATACATAGTAGTACATATAATAACATATGACGAATACATACACATTTTGTAATGTCAGCGCAGAGCGCGCGCCACGCCCACCTGTGGAAAGCATATATCGGAACAGATCGCGCAAAATCTTTCAACATGGCAACTCGGAGCGCGCGCCACACTCACCTGTGAAATGTACATATCGGAACAGAGCGTGCACAATCTCTGTACATGGCAACCTGGAGCGCGCGCCCCGCCCACCTGCGAAATGTACATATCGGAACAGAGCGCGCGCAATCTCTGTACATGGCAACCCGGTGTTTTATCGAATTTTGCTACCCATCGAATTTTGCTACCTAGCGGATCTGCGCATGCAGTTTCTAGGGTTAAGGTTAGGGTTAGGGGCTAGACTATGCAATTGTGCTACGGTAGCATTTTTCGACAAGGCAG
>JAOVYU010000004.1:13706457-13720925 GCA_025674565.1 Synodontis membranacea
TATCTATCTATCTATCTATCTATCTATCTATCTATCTATCTATCTATCTATCTATCTATCTATCTATTTTTTTCTCAAAATGCCATCCTGAGAACAGCTTATATTCGGTCTTCAATAACATCAAGCAAGTGTCTTTTCTGAAGAAAAGAAATAAAATATAGTACTTGAGTATTTTGTTTAAAGTACTTGATGTGTAAATGGCTGAACATTTTCTAAACACTGTAGCTCTGAACATTAGAGCCCTGATTTTCTAAAAAAAAAATTGTGTGTGTGTACTTACACCCATGAAAAAAAAAAAAAAAAAAAAGAATAATCACTTTGGGGCGTTTTTACTTAAAAGTATAAAGTACATTGCAGAGTCAGTGTACATAGATTAATTGCGATTTTCTAAACCTGGATCTCCTTTCAGGCATTTTTTCATTTATATTTTATTTAATTTAATATGCGGAAAAATTAATCATTATAAATGAATGCAAAAAGCCAGCGTTAAAGTGCCAGTTGAAGAAAAATTATATTGTTTACTATAGTGTGCAACCCAATGATCCTGACACACAGTGAATTCAGTTTCTTTGACTTTATTGAGGGTTGTGTTCATGTAGCATTTAAAGAGTTCGATGTTTGTACACAGAATTCGATGTTTGCTCTCTGCTCAAGTTTGATGTCTGTAGTAAAATTGCAAATGCGAGTATTAGTTTTCATAGGTTCTCTTATAATGTTATTCATGCAAAATTCAACAGAATCTTTCCTACCATTTTTACAAACTTTCTAAGAGTTGCAGAACCAAAGTCATCCTTCCCCAAAGTTCTTATCAGTGATATCGGATTTTGTCTCTGCAGTGAGTACAAAGTGCAAGAGAGGAGACAAAAAAGTATTTTCTTCTAGTTACAATCCCTTCGTTCTCTACCATCTGAATCACCCATTCTTTCTTTTTTTCTCTCTTTTTTCACAAGGTGGACTTTCCTTAGGACATGATGTCTGTTACACACACATTATTACCTTCTCCTTCATTCTTATTGTGGACAGATGCGAGAACACAGAGACAGAAGCTTCACATTGGACTTATCATTGAAAAGAAAACTCTGGATACTGGAGCTATTTTTACCCCTATGGCTAATACCATTGAATGTATTTACTCTAAACAATTGATGTACCTGTCTCAGCTGGTTCTCAGCTCAGAACCATCCATGGCATATTGAATTGAACTCTCATCATCTTATATTGCCAAATAATAAGCACTGTGGGGAAAATGGACTTCATTTAAAAAGGGCTGGAAAGTTTCCTGACAAACTCGAGGAAATAAGTTTTAATAGCTATCTGCAGTCTCTGTAATGTGTGTGCAGGCCATGGTTCATGCGTCCACCTGAAGTCCCATGTCAGTAAACAGAGCTACAGGCTTCCTAATGACCTGGAGTGTCATTTACAGGCTCCACTGAGGGAACCTGGTGACAGCACACGGTAGGGCAGAAAATCTGACTTTAAATTAGTGTAGCAAGTGGGGAGAAGCATAAAAACAGGAAAACCATTTCAGACCCTGGTAAATGGAATAATGCATACAAGAAAATTAGCAAAACATTTTATTTTATATCACAGCACTGTTATATATACTGTATATATATTTGCACAGTATTATATTTTACAGTCTTCTTTGATTTCATAATTAATCATGAAATCTTTCCAGATCGCTGTGTCAGATGTTCATAAGAAAGATATTGTACAAAAGGAACATAATATCACATGATATGGCATATATCAGTCTGATACCCAGTACCTGTATCGGTGCTGTAGTAAAGAGTGTCAATGTCAAGTCCAAGACCAGGACTAGCCAAGATCAATTCCAGACCAAGTCTTAAGAAATTTGTGGCCAAGTCAAGATCAAGTCCAACTGAAAGAAAGACCAAGATTAAGGTCAAACTTTACTTCAGCTACTTGGCTTCATTTGAGCATTGCACAAATAATTTGGTTGTTTTCTAGGAGAATTTTCTTTTCACCATTGTGCATGCAAAAAGACAACACAAACATTATTTTTTTTAGATCAAATTCAAGATCAAATTCAGTGAGACCAATGCCTTCTCAAGTCTGAGAAAAGTCCATATACAAAAGGCAATAAGTATGAGTCAATTTCAGGCTAATAAAGAAAGCGTTTCAAGATATAACTTAAGTCTAAGACTTGAGTCTTACAGCACTACTATTGGTATTGATGCATCCATACCAAACAGCTTGTCTGGGTAACTACTCAAATAATTTTCAGTTAACAATGCAAAAAACAGCGTTATTTGAAAAAGACAACATGTATAATAAATTGCTAGCTCAACAAAGACTGCCTTTTTGCTTATGTTAATAATCCAATTTATTACTGTAAGGTAAAATAAAAATCCATTAAATAAATGCACCAATTTCCTCCTGACCTCCTTATTACCGGACTCTCAATCTGCATAAAAGACATGAATAATGTGCCAGTGAAATCATTCTGGCATAAATTAACGACCAGAGAAAGACACTGGCCTCTTGCAAAGGGACTGCCACTGAGTCAGCACAGGACTTGTAAAGAAATGCTATAGTTGGGATCGAGAGTGAGAGTGGGTGTATGCATTCGAGTCCTAGTAACCATCTTGCACTCAAATAAGTTTGCTTAAACACAGCAGCAGTAGATGTGGGGTGCCATAATCAGCTTCATAAATAGAAGGGAGGTGGTGGTGGTAGTGGGTGTGGGTGTGGGTGTGTGCGTGTGTGGGGGTGTGTGGGGGTGGGGAGGTGGGGGGGTCGTATTCATTCACAAAATGAAAAGCTCTTGCACTAAATTAAATTTCACCCAGTAT
Source organism: Synodontis membranacea (assembly GCA_025674565.1). Classification (NCBI taxonomy): domain Eukaryota; kingdom Metazoa; phylum Chordata; class Actinopteri; order Siluriformes; family Mochokidae; genus Synodontis; species Synodontis membranacea. Next base: position 13,709,274 of record JAOVYU010000004.1, read on the forward strand.
TACAAGATGGGAGGAGAGGCAGACTAGAAGTGGACTAGATCACAGTTGGAAGGCAATATCACTAAAGGCTTTTAGTGGATTAATGTGGTATTTTATCCCCCTTTTCATTCTCCTCCCCCATGCTGTTCTCAGCTCAGGTACCCATAAAACACAGCATCCCTCTGCCGTGACATTCACTTTTGACAGGACATGGACTGACTCCAAGAATGATCAAGAACATTCTTCAGTGATAAAGGGACAGGGGGACAGAAAGCATTTAGCATGTTTAGTCGTGGGATGAGCATGGTTCACATAAAGAAATAATGGTTGTCCATTACTCAACAGTGCAGCTTTTGATTCACCTAATTTAAGAAAAAAGCACAGTATGTCATGCTTAAAAATCCTGCATTAGTGCTTTCATATGTGATGAGCCAATTCTTCAATAGTCAACAAATATCAAATAAATCAACCAAATTTCTAGCATTCCACATTGCTACTTAGTTAATATTACTATAAATATGACTCTGCAGAAAATATCTTAGCACATGAAACATTAAACAAAATAGGCAAATTAATAAAAAATATATATGAGATTACTATAAAAATAATATATATTTGTGTGCCTGTTTCTAGACTTTTTTTTTCTAATTTCTGGGTTTGATATGTTCTTACTCTCTCATTTCCTGCATCAGCTTCTAGATTTTGTCATTATTTTTTTCAATTAAAGTTTGAAATAGAAATTAATTAAGAAATAGTATAAATGTCCCTATATTCAAGGTATTGTCATTTGCTAAGACAAATTTCAGAAAAATCTAATTTACACAACCATTCTACGTACTTTATTTCCAAACAATGAGGCAATATTTGTTTTGTGTCCTATCTTTTGTGTACTTTTTTTTTGTTTAGCACAGCTACCAAGCATTTATTTTCCCAGCACATGGGAGATTCCGGAAATTGTGGCCAGGAAAGTGTTTAAAACATATCAGATTTCTGTGTCCTGTGGCCGGAGAATTATGGTGCTCTCTAGCAAAAAAATTATAGTGATATGTAGCAAAAACATTCTGCTACGAATCCAAATGAATGGCCATTTCTTGGACAATATACATGCTGGAGACTGTCATATTTAACAGTATTTAGTACAAAAAATTGATGAAAAAATTGACTCATCACATTTTGTAATTTTTTTTAAATTATTTGTCATTGAATCTTTTATACTGTGTTACAAATGTATCTTATGCCACCCAGAAAAACAGCGTTATTGGTGAACAAGCAAATCAACCAAAGGACTAATATCATTAGTCCTTTATGGCAAAATCATTCGCGTATATTAATATTAAAATGTTACATGCATTCTGATTAAAATCACAGAGTTTATCAAACTCAGACTTTAACTGTTCTCTATTGACTGCCAACACATCAAATGTAAAATACAGCACACTATTATTGATCTGTTTTTTTTTTTATCAAGGCCCCAAAACATCACATTTTCCCTTGTAATATATATATTTTTTTATTATACTAAATGAGAACACAAACTTTTTATTCTCTGAACCTATATGCTGTGCAGACAACAGAAGCAATTCGGGGTGAAACAGATGTGTTTTTCAATGCACTTGCACAGTACAAACAAACAATCTGGAAAAAAAGTGATTTTGCTTAAGAGAAGGGAAAAGAGTTGCTTTTAGCAAAGTTATGGCACTAGCTGATTGTTGTGTTTTATATCACCATATTCTTTGTCCTCAAGCAGAGACATGAATGCAACACTGAACATATAACAAAATGCAAAAACAGCTTTCTGCCATTCAACAACCCCATTCCACCAACGATTGGCAATTCAACACAAAGGAGGAAAAGGTGTGTAAGTGTTTTTTCCCTCTTGTTATTTTCAGAATGGTGTTTGAATGTTTTTCATCATCCATTTCTGACCTGTGTGGTTTATTACAGTCTGACAAGCCTGTAACAACTTGAAAAATAGCTGTTTTTCTGTCACAAGTAGAATTAGAAATATAGGCTATACAAAATAGACTGAAATAATTTTCAGTCTGAATTTACAAAAAATGTGTTAGAAATATAATAAATGATCCAATATTAGTAAATAAAATTATACATTTTTATAAATTATAAACCCTAAGAAATTTGCCTATACTTTCGTTATTTCCATTGCATTTTGCTAAATCTAGATAGCTAGCCAAGCTACACTGCAATGTTGTGTTATGGTTAAAAATAAATAAATAAAATCAAAATAAAATCAAATAAAATAAATTATAAAAAAGTTGTAAAAAAATCGAATTTAAACAAACACTACTATTGTTAAAAATTTGTTATTTTTCAATTTCTGAAACTAACACAATGAAAACTTGATGACCAATAATGCAAAAAATAGCATTTTTGACATACTGTAGCTCCAGCACAAAAAAAGGCTAAAAAGAGACACCAAACAATTAGCTGTTTTTTTTTTGTAGCACTCATTTGCCTGTAATAAATTATGACATTTTATTAGACAGCATCTTTAATTAGTGTCCTGCAATGAGGAGTTAGCTAGTCTATGTAACTTCTGTAGAATCAGGTATGTTTACTCAATAAACCACATTCTTCCACAAAAAGAAAAAAAACTAATTGAAATGGCAACATGACCTTTCCCAACAGCCTGTCAGCTATCACAGGAGCTTTTCTTGTTTACTCACCAATAAGTATATCACACAAAGCTCTTTATTTTTAAAAGTTGGATTCCTTTATTTGTTTATAAAGGACCACATAGTCCTTTATTCTATTGACTACAGTATGTGGTGCATCACTTAACTTACATACAGTAATGAGTGGTAGTGGTCTGACATAATACGCCAACAGCAACAACAATAACAAAAACACTTAGTGTCTAAGGTTTTGGGCACACAGTATGTTTGCTGACATTCCCTGCTGAAATTTGCAAAACAAAATAAAAAGCTTACATTGACACTGGCAAGCAATAATTCAGCATCTCCCATGCAAATTCACGAACCGGAGTGATGAGCAAAATTTTACCTGAAATTTTTTCAGTTTTATGCAAATTGTAAAACTAAACCTACAAATCCAAATCAGTGTACAAATCCTTGGTCAAATCCTACACCAAGAGCTGTTTCATGACTTTACTTCCTGTGTTGACTTACATTTAAAAGTAATTTATTGTTATATTCCAGATGACGCCTGAATGTTTTTCTTAACCAACTTCTGACCTGTGTGGAATATTATAACCTGTCAATCCAGTAACAACTTCAAAAATTGCTGTTTTTCCAACAAAGCTGAAAGTTAGAAATACATTAAGTATGGCAGGTCGGTCAAATAAGAGGTCTGCAGAAAAGATAAACAGTTTGGTGCTTGTCAGAAAACTCCAGCACATCAGAATAATGGCTGTAATAATGCAGTGACGTTGATGAATTGCTTGCTTTTGCTGAACGACACAGTAATATGTACCATCAGCATGAGCAGGCCTCCCTCTGTTCCAGTCCCTGCCTGAGACAATAGAGGCTGAGAAATCCTGTGAGATGAGAACTATAATATTGGCTGCAGTGAATGGGGTAATTAAAAGCAGGGGCTGATATTTATATATCTATCTATCATTAATTCCTCTATTAAACCCAGGGGTTCACAGGCTAGTCAGCAATTAATGTCGTTATTACCGTTAAAGTTTCCAACCGCTGTTTGCCAGGTTTTCTTCACAGTGCAAGATGAATAAGTAAGGAATAAAACACTGTGGGTGTGTGTTTTAACCTTTTAAAGTTATATTCAGTGTTGCAAAATGTCCATAGAACATGTAAGCTCCTGTTAATCAATTATGATAAAGTGGGCATCGTTGCTTCACCTCTCTCAGACTCTCTTTTCGTCTATTTTTTTTTTCTTGTCATGTTGGTGCTGAATATGTTTTACAACACCATGACCCTGGAGATTCCTTTGAGAAATGTTAAATAAATATATACATGCAGAAAGCTTGGTGGTGCAGTGGGTAGCACAGTCACCTCAGATACCTTTCTATGTGGAGTTTGTATGTTCTCCCTGTGTCTGTGCGGGTTTCCTCCGGATACTCCAGTTTCCTCCCACAGTGCAAAGACATGCAGATTAGATCAGTTGGCTACTCTAAGAAGTGTGAGTGTGAGTGCACTGTAAAATCCCCAGTGATGAAGTAAAATCCAGAGTGTTCATTCGAGCCCAATTGGACATATATAAACATTGTAGGGTGTTAATTCAACTCTCTGGTTATTAATTCAACATGGGGAATTTACTGTGTATAAACGGTTGTTCATCTCTGTGTCAGCCCTGCGATGGACTGGTGACCTGTCCGGGGTCTACAGCTTTCCCATGACCCACAATGGAAGAAGCAGTATAAAAAAATGAATTAATTAATTGAGAAATCTTTACCATATCAACGATTACACTCTTTTCTTTGTTAAAGGTCAGTTATGAAGTATTTAGGGGGACCTATTAGCAGAAATTACATATTATATTCATTAGTATGTTTTAATTAGTGTATAATTACATGTAGCTACCAACTGTTGGGTTTTCATAAGCTTAGAATGAGCCTTCTATATCTACATAGGGAGCAGATCCTCTTCTACAGACCCTCCGAGTTTGAGAACCCAAATTTTGAAAACAGAGGATCATGCTTTTTATTTAGCATAAGAAAAACCTAGGGAGTGTGAACATAGTACTTGAAAATATGCTACAGGCACCTCACATGTTCGCCTCTGTATGTTCTAATACATGATTGGAAAGGGAGGAGGTAAGGTGGAGGGGTGTTCAGTTGCCTGAACTCAACATAGTGGACCTTTAAATAATAACGTATTTTAATCCATTTATTATTAGTTGCAATGCATTAGATCTAGTGTATTAATATAAACCTTTCCTTTAAATCATCCAGAACTACTGTCAGAGATGCTGTTAGAGAATATTAATCAACATCTTCATTCGAGACGTTACCAGCGCTGTGGCGTAATTACTGATAATCGTTTCAATCAGAGTATGCTGACACTTAACGCACCTGCGTTATTATTACACATAGATTCATAAATGATTAATTTAAATAATAATGTTAAATATTAATACAAGATATTTAAGTATAGGAGATGAATGAAGAGATCAACTGACCAACCGTTTGATTTCTGTTGTCTGAGTGTAATGCATACGTAATTACACATCATCAGCAGGAGTCCTCCTTCACGATTCCTCGCCTTGCAATTGCTGCTCCAATCACAGGCCTCGTAATTGCTCTGACAATCATGGCAGAACTCTTCAAAGAGGAAATAGCAACAAAGCATAAATAAGCACCCCAGTGTGATGGCTTTCAACTATATGCATAAAATTGAAGGATTTTGCCAGTGTCTAATGAAGCCATTTTATTCAAATTACTCTTAATTTCAGGTTTTTGATGACAACTCGATGAAATTGTATGTTTGCTGGCTTTTGCAGCCTCAAAGCAACTATGTAGAATCTCTATTATTGTGCTTTGCTCGTCATGGCTTTAGTATTTTAAATCTTTTAACTATCAAGACTGGCGGATAATTTGAATGTGACTTTACCAAAATCATTGCAGCACAAATGTCATTGTTAAATGGTAGAGTGTGGTATCACATTGAACACTCTCTCTCCCGCACAGCAAAATTATCAAAATTGATTTTCTGGTGTTAACCGAAGTGGTAAATATAGAGTTGAATTGACACTGTAAAAATATTGTTTAACACTAAAGGTTGCATATAGAGAGTTGGTGTCACTGAGAAGTGTTGGAGTTTATAGAGTTATTTTATTTTAACTGCATCTGAGTTGTATTAAAAATTATAAACTGTATTAAAAAATCAAAACTGCAAAAATTGGGACAAAATAAATACCAGCACAGTATTTAAATTAATTTTCTCAGATTATTTAGGACTGAATTTTCTGTCCAATTAAGGTATAAGTTTTTTTCCCATTTTTGGGAATACTGATACATGACGGGTTAAGCATGCTTTATACTAATGTATATTGTTGATGTATGACTGTTCGCATGTTTGGCATTGCTCAAAAACTCACCTTATGTATACTAACTTTATGTACACCTGGTGGATTAAAAGCGACATATACTACAGGACACATCAGCAGCAAAACTTTCTGGTTCATTAAGTTTCCACATTCCAAGTCTCCAACCAATAAGGCCTTGTTATATTGTGATGGAGGCTTTATGGAAGCTACTGTAGATACAGGCTCTGTTAGTTCCTTTTTAAAACTTTACACCAGGGGTGTAGTTAGAGATGAATGGATAGGGGAGTTGAATCTTTCCATGGTAAAATGTTTTTAAATAACTTATAAATGTCTGATCGTGACTTTTTAGCACAGCGGATATGTGTTTCCAGTACTCTTGCCATGTATACGTATTGTGTTGACTTTACATTTGATATAACATCATAATACATACATATATGACATCATAATAAATATCACTGTGGATGAGATTTAATGTTAACCCTTATTAAATGAAATATACCCATAAACAAGTTTTGTCAATGATAAAAGAGCATTTAAAGATAATTCTTTAGGATTTCTACACAAAGCAGAGACCAATTGTTTGACGCTGCTTTCAGTCATAACTAATTTACTGTATGCCACAGTTTATCATCACCTTACCATAAATGACTCATAAATGACTCATTGAATCAAGTGCTTCAAAAAGAAGTATATGTCAACATAAAAAAGTTTTAGATTGAGAGAAATCAAAAATGAACAAAACAGTTCAGGGAAAAGACACAATCTTTCTGAAGGTGGTCAAGAAAGTTGTATATAATATAAATTAGTAGCAGAGCACGGCACCACTTTTCATGCACTTTGAAGCTTAGATCTTTGATGTAAAATTTAAAATAGTTTTAATTTTTTTTTTGGTTATTTGCTACGTTTTATAATATGCATTTATGATTAGAAATGCATATATGACTATTATGAGTCAAACATATTCTTCTAATAATGCCATATGATACAAAATCCACATACACCCTTACATACACACGGTGCATATTGTAGGTATATACTGTACAAGCAAATATTCATACACACAAGTACAGGTTTCTTCTAAAGGTCGTGACAGTAGTGTTCTGAGTCAAGGCAGCAGCAGACTAATGGTGTGAGGTTGAAGACGTGGGCCATGTTAGACCGCGTTCCACTAGGGCCTGTCCAGTACTACTGATCTTCTATGTACCCCAGAAAAATCTCAGTTTCATGTTTTAACATGATAAATGTATATAATGTTGATAATGTTCAGTATAATGTTACTGTAGTGATTACTTAGAAATATAGTTTTATTTTCCACATTATCCAGTTTTGTAAAACAAAAAATTCCCACTTTGGCTGAAATTGGATGTTACATTTGGATTGATTAAAATATGTACTTTATACAATATTATACATAATATAAAAAACTATTGGTGACTAAAGCCAATAAATGCTAAAAACATTTTTAGGGGGCTAAAGTCCCACAAAAATAGGCCTAACTACACCCATGCTCTCTATAACGTGACTAGTATAATGAGCTGTGTCTCAAATTCAAAAACTACAGTATGACCTTACAGAGTACACAAGGCAGACATTTCAGTACATTTCAAAGCTATCTTAGAGATTTTCTTTTCAAACACTAATTGTAATAGACATATGTGAGGTAATACACAAAACCTGATCAGCACATTTGTTAGTCTGTTGTGAACACCAATGGATATTTTTTTTCACATATCAAGCTGCATTTTTCCTTATCCTGTTTGTTGCCATTATCCTGTTTGACATTTCACAACATTAAATATAATCAAAAACCATGCATTAATTTTTTTTTTAAAGGACAATTGCTGTGGTAAAAGAGGAAGAAATCACTTCAAAATGTGCTCTTATAGGAATTAAATTTGTGTCCACTTTGGATCACCTCCCGGTTGTTGATTATTTTCCCACACCCACACACCCCGTTATGTTTTATTCTAGGGACAGTCCTCTGCTAGTGATAGTGTGCATCTTTAAGAAGCCTATTTTCTGGCACAGCCTGATCCCGGGTCTATTCCCTACCCAGCAGTCCCGTACCAGCATGCAAAATAGGAAGTGATCAGAGATAAAGTGTTTTGGGTTTCCCGCTGCTCTGCAGACGCTTGTGCTCTTGGAGGACTGATGGAATTCAGCGCTTGTGCTCTTCCAGTTGGAATGGTGTGTGAGGAGCCTCAGATGAGCATGGATAATAAAGCTGTGATTATTGCAGCTCTGCCAGCAGAGCCTTTCAATCTCGAGGACTGGCAACCTGATGGAAGCACGTCCATCCTATTCCCTCTGTCTGCATGTCTACTGTATCTGCAGTATAAACACTATCTTACATAAGTATTCACCCCCTTGAACTAAGCCCCTCTTTTCCTAGTCATTGATTTTTTCAGTTCATTTTTTTATTAATGGATTTATTGGCTTTTTTTTTTTATCAATCCCATATTGATACACTTTCAGGAATTTTTCCCAGACTTGTTTTGGTATCTCCTTCTCTTCATGATGTGGTTTGTATCCAAATGTTATCTAACAAACTGCTTGTATTTAAAGTATATTGAAATCACCCAACACTTTAATTGCACACATACATCTAATCATGTGACTTCTCATGATACCAGAGTAATTTAGGAGTTTCACACCAACAGGGGTGAAAACTTATAGATTTATTACTTATAGTAATTACTTTAGTAACTTATTTCGACTGATTCAGTTATTAACCTGTTAATTCACTATTTAATAATAACCATAGCCCACACTTGTGGCGCAGATAGGAATTAATTTGGAAGTTAAGTGAGTCTGTACAATTAACCTGATAAGACGATGCACTCATGTTCGGTTGGATGTCAGCATGATGATGACATGAATTTGCCATTTAATTATTTAAGACACAATCAACCATCAATCGATCTTGCCATATTAATAATATTGCGTTAAAATACCTGTATGACTGTTCTACTGAAAATGATTAAATAGTAATGAGGGGGAGATGAGATGAGAATCTTATTAAACCGGATCTACTTTTCTTTTTCTCCTCTTGCAGTAAACCTACATTGCTTCATGGGTTGTCACATCAATATCTCTAAGCTCAGAGTGAAGCTAGTTGGCTTTAAAACAGACACAGGAAAATGTCCCTGTTGACTAATTCTATTATTCAAAAAATGTGATTAAACAGACTCAGTGCACATTTATTTGACATTTGAGGAGTTAAATATGAAGGAATCGTAATGATGACTCCATTGACTTTTTATGAACATTGTTATACAACAAGTCCTGCACAAAACCAGTTCTTTGGCAATTGCATAATCAGATGTGCTATTTTTGTTTGCATTTAGTCTATACTAATCTAATTCTGCAGAAAAGTCCTGGACTAATTGCTGCTACACAAAATGTCCTGAGAAACAAGACATTTTGGGTGTAAAAATTTCAACAGCTTATTGGTTTAGCAAAGTAGTTTTCTGGTTCGGTTTCCAGAGGTTCCAGTTTACTGCCATATGCATGATGTGCTGTGTTCTCACTTAATGTAATTAGAATAGTTTATTACAGTTGCTATTATAAGTACACACATTCGTGAATATGCTGTGCAGAACATAATAATCATTACATAAGCTGTGCCATCACATTTTATCTCTGTTGATTTCTATAGCAACAGTTTTAACAGTAGTGCCGGTATCAAATTCAAGTTTATATTAATGCACTTCTTGTACTGTATTATAGTAATTTACAGGGATGTGTATGGCAGATGTTCCGCATAATCTAAAACTAATAATAAACAAATTTTAAAAATTAAAACTTGTGAGATTATTAACATGTGAAATGTTAAATTAGCATTTATGGAAAGAGTCTCCAGTGACAGCTAAATGTCCTGTCTACACTCTTATAGTGGGTTCTCAACATGTTTTAGTAATTGGTTAGGTTTTCTTTTCTTTTCTTGTTCTTGCATTGGTTTCCATTAGTCCAGTCTGTTACCAGTGTCACCTGTGTTGTTTTATGTAAGTCATGGTGTGTATAGAATTCTGCTTTGTGTTTAGGGGGATGTGGGTGTTCTTGTTTCTTATTTCTGGTTTGATGTTTCTTTTGTCCTGATGAAGATGCCATTAGTGCTCCTCTGCATAACTTTGAGGACAGCACTGATGCTCTGGCACATTTTGACTCCACGTCGGATGCTGTTGTAGCTCCAGTTCTTCTTGGTTTTGTAGGAGCTGTTGTAATTTCCCTGCCTCCTTCCGGCTACATATGGGGTCTCAATGCCTCTCTGCCTCCTCCTGGCTATTTGCAGGGTGTTTTTTGTCACTCCACCTCCTCCCTAAATTGTTGCCATTCTTTCTGAGATGTGTCATTCTCCAGTCCTCATGCCATAGGCAGGCATTATGACCAGTCGTCCAGGACCCCTTCCTGTCCTCACCGTCATGCTCTAATCCCACCACCACCAAGTTTCCATTTTTGGACCCGTAAGTGAAACCCGTAAACCTCCATTGTAGGTTGTGCCGACCAAATAAGTAAATATTTCTCATTTTAGTGTAAAAATGTAAATGTTTCTCATTTATGGTTTGTTGTTTCTTGGAATCGATGCTATTTTGCAAATTTAAACCTTTATGAAATTCCTTTGTGCATTTATATCCAGTGTATTGTATACTTCCATGAATATACTGGAGAGTGACATTACAACCTGTGGCTAAGATTTCAAGTAGTTACAATGAGACTGCACCTTCTGTCAGGGCAACACACAAGAAGAGCCTCCAAATAATCCAATCAGAGAACTCAGATAACAACAGCTCATGCAAAGCAGATGATGCAAACAGTGCCACCAATTTAATCAGAGATCATTTTTCCAAGCAGTGTGGTCTGACCATGCCGCCTACTTTGCTGTCAAACATGCTGTCACCTAGCCTGCTGTTAATTAACGTCACACACACTGGACTCACACATGCAATTACAACCAAAATCAAAGTGGATTCATCAATTCATGGCAGTGCTGCTTTCGAGCCTCTTTTCAGTGGTGATTCTGTGAGATGGAGTGACTGCCCCTGACTGTCATACATCGAACACGGGAAACAGAAACGCTCACGTTAACGATATATCAGTTTACATTCTGATGCAGCAGTGGATATGGAAATGACCTGTGAATTATTCAAATGACAGCAGATGCTCCAGAGCTGAGATGCTATAATTATTTCTGTTCCTTCTGTTGCCTATATTCAAGCACATGGGTGACATTTGCAAAACCTCACTACCTGCCCAGTTTGGATTAATTTAAAGACATAGTATGACCAAAAAATGTAATTGTATTGAATTTTTAATTGAATCTAAAGTTTGGATTTTCACCAGAACTACAAGGCTACTTTCTGTAATAAGCAATGGAAGTCTAAAGGCTCATGGGTAAATGATTACACACTGGTCTTTAGTTGTTCAGTGAGTCAAAAATTAATTCTTTTGTCTTCAGGAAGCACTACAGGAAGCACTACAGAAAGCATCCTGATCAGGATCATAGTGGATCCAGAGTGTATCCCGCGAACATGCTGGGTGATAGGCAAAATGTAGCTTTTTTTGTCCATGAACACAGTTTCTTTAGCATCTTATTTGTAATTACACTATTTGGTGTCACCCAATTGAGGATGGGTTCCCTTTTGAGTCTGGTTCCTCTCAAGGTTTCTTCCTCTTGTCATCTCAGGG
>JAOVYU010000004.1:13746400-13758962 GCA_025674565.1 Synodontis membranacea
ACATGCAATTCAACCTGTTATTTGTAATCGTAGTAAATCAGGGTCGGAAAATAGAATATATAATCTTAAACATTTCATATTTTACTTTTTGGCAATGAAAATTAAATACTTTACATTTTCAATACATTAAAATATTAGATACATTTGAATAGCATTAGAACAGTGACGGTGCTAGTTACTTGTCCATGTTCATAACCTCCTATACACTTCTACAGCTTTTTTAGAGGACACGCTTTCAGTTACAGATGTCTTCATTAATTGAAAAGGATACAGGACAGTTAATGGAACCGCCCAGCTCTAAAGTATGACAGCTACGGCTAAGATCCTGTGACAGGTGAATCAAGATGTAATCACAATGGCCAGCCCTCTCCTTCTGGCCATCTCTGTGCTCCCATCCATCAAATAACCTCCAATAAAAAAAAAAAACAAGCTGGCAATCAGCTCACCTCTAAGCAGCCTAGCGTGCAGTCCAACAACAAGCATTACAACTTTACGTTTACAAACTTACCTAGTTATATACAAATCAGAGGCAAAAGTAATTCCCTTTGTTCTTGTATAATCTGATGCATAAAACACGGCAGCTTTGCCTTTGGAAATCAGAGACGGCAGATAGCAAGAAGCGTCTCTTGCTGTCAGCACAATTTAGGAGGGTCAAATCTCACAATGGCAGTGCTAATAACATATGCAGGTTATAAAGCAACAGCGCAGATATTTCATGCTGACAGGAACGTAATCTTCCTGATTGATTTTGTGAGTTTTGGGCTACAAATCATAGCTGGACATGGTAGATGTTTCGGGTTTGTGTCTGCCATGCTGTAAGGGCAAGGAAGGATCATAAATCTGAGCATGCTCATGCCACCCAGACTAGACAGTCCAATTGTGAGGCAAAAACCATGTCGATATACTTCTGACCTATCACAAAGAACCAATATTTCTAATCAGCAGGAATGTTTTTTTTGCCCCATTACCAGGAGATCACAAATCTAGGTGATGCCATAGTCTTCACGTCCAGGTGCTAGTGCAGTAATAGTACAGGCCCAAGCCTGGAAATTTTGGGGAAGGTTGTATCAGGAAGGGCATCCAGCGTTAAACCTGAGCCAAATCAAATGTGCACATGATTATCCCTTGGGAGCAGCTGAAAAAAAGGAAGGAATTTTTTTTATATATATAATATTAGGGCTATGATTGGACAAACCTTTCATAATGGTTGGCTCATGAAAAATCATGAGAAACATAAAAGCACTAAGATCATCATTATATGTTAGATCAAGCATCATATTAAACACTCTATCAAACAGTTGAGATGATCATACCTAAGCTGACATGTTAAACATCACCATTTTTCTGATTTTCAACTGTCCACATTCAGATGCCTCCTGCAAAAGAACTGTAATTTTTTTTTTTTTTGCAATTTGACCAAAAAGGATTTACTGTATGCATAAAAAACATTTTTCTTTCAAAGTACACAGCTACTTTTATTATTAATGAATGAGTGACTGTGAATGAATGAATTAATCAACAAATGATCAAAAAACAAGCAAACAAATAAATTAGAGGCCTTGCTCTGCACTTAAAATCCAGCTGCAACTTGCTCTTGTGTGGTACAGCTACAGATGGTCAATTATCACTGGTCAGCTGATGTTTTTTTTTTTTACAAGTTCATCTACTTGTATTTCCAGAGGAGCTCTTAGATTTAAGTGCAACAAAAAACTACACAAATATTCCATTACCAGTTGTATGATGCTTTGCCAGAACCTTGTGAAATCTGCTTTGTCCATGATGTTCAGGCCATGTTCGTGTGTGAGCAAGCAAAGCCGGTGTCAGGAGACTTGTAGCGAGCGCACAGATGGTGGTGGGGAAGTTGGCATGCAGCACAACGCCCACTGGCACCAAACCGTTAACCCTACAGTCTCTGAACTGAGCCATGTTGTGTATGAAGAGTTACATTACAACCTGATTTCATACACTGAGAATATCTGATGTTCTAGATAAAGAGGAGAATGACTAACTGAGCATGACCACAATAAACACACCAGACCTAACTTCAAATGTGTTGAAGTTTGCACACACACGCACAGGGTTTGCATACAACAAGATAATCCTTAAAATCTTGAACATTTTGGCAATGTGTTTTATGTGTTATAGAACTTTTGCTGAAATAGTATTTAACAAGCACTGCTTGGCAAAATTGCAGCAATGGTAGTTAGCTACTGCGCAATCTCCAACCATGATTAACACCTGATTTTCTCATTACAATTTGTTCTTTGTGGCTGCCAATATCTTCTTTGTCTTATTGTTAACCAAGAAAGAAATACCTATAAAAATTCATGGGTTGTAAATTGTATCCTCCTCCTTCCCATTTCGGCTATTCCCAACTAGGGGTCGCCACAGTGGATCTTTTTTTTTTTTTTTGTCCACACGTCTGATTTGGCAGAGTTTTTATGCCGGATGCCCTTCCTGATGCAACCCTCCCCATTTATCCTGGCTTGGGACTGGCACGCAGGCATACACCAGATTGTGCACCCCCTTGTGACTGGGTCTTTGTACAGCACCCGGCCTTCGGATGTCTCCCATCCGAGTACTAACCAGGCCCGCCCCTGCTTAGTTTCCGAAAACAGGCAAGATTGGGCACCCCCAGGGCAGCATTACTGTGGATTGTAAATTGTATATTAGGAAAATTAAATCCTACGCTCATTAATGTGAACCTACTACTAAGTTCGTAAAATAGCTTACTTAATTAAAGGTAACTCAAATATTACAGATAATTTAAAATATATCTTATCACCTCACTAGTGAAACATATAGTTCGGTTATGATGCGATTAATGCAGCATTGCTTTGCTAGCCATTCTACATATTTTATAGATCTTACATTCAAATTACCTGATTAGTATTTAATTAGTACAGTTTGTCAAAACTACAGCTATGTTACAGTAGCTAGATTTTCCACAAGCGAAACCCATGATTACCGTCATCTCTTCTGTTAATTACAGTTTGTTCAGCCAAGCAGCCAATTTCTTTTTCATCTTGTTTGGATATATGGATTATAAATTGTTCATGTAACACTTATTTTTGATAATCTGCTACTTGGTTGATAAAACAGCTTACTCACTTAAAGGTTACTGAAAATTCATTAGATCTTATCTAACTAGTGGAAAATACTGGTAGATAACTAGCAATGCTATGTTTGTAGCTAGCAACAAACTTTCATTATACTTGTATCACTACGACAGCAAGTTATCCAACAAATTAATAAGACAAAAATAAGGTGTTGATTAATAAAACAGCAGCTTAGTTCCTGCCGGGAGGCAAATCACAGGTTTGTATTGATGCACTTGTTCTAATACCATATGAGTTGTCTGTAAAAAAAAAATAAAAATTAGACTAATAAACTGATTTAAAGAACCATCAAAGAAGAAACATATAATCATTAATATAGTGAAGGTTTTTCTACTGAGTAAAGAGACATTTATATGGTTTCAGCTATTTGCACAAGTCAGTGATTTTTCTCAGCAAAGGAAAGTAATCAGGGTGGAGGACCTGTTAAGCTGGATTTTGTTCTGGAGGAACAGGAGCTTACCGAGGGCATCCAGGAGCGTGTGGTTTCCTTAACCTGCATAACCCCTGATTCATGAATTCTGCTCTTCTGCATCTTGCACTTATTTTATTATAAAGTGGACTATAGGTGCTAGACTATAGTGTTTGCAGGAACTATATAGTTTTATAAACCTTAATCAGCATTAAATGCAATTTTAAAATGATCAAAAGTATGATGTGTCATTCTTTAACTTATAATAATAAATAAACTGATAAACTAATAAATAAATAAATAAATAAATAAATATCAGGTATTTAATTGTATATTGCTGTAAAATTAGGGGAATAAAAGACTTCAGGACACTTGTGGTGACTTATGGTGACTTTCCTTTTACAATTTAGCACCCCCCCCCCCCGCCCCCCCAAGTCTTAACTCACCATAAATTGTATTCCTACCTCAAAATCCCACTTAAACTGAACATTAGAATGAATAATATATGTAGCACATGCAGAAAACACTGTAGTTCATTTACCAAGTTACCAAGCAGCTCTGAATGCAGCTATCAGCTAACCTATTATTATTATTATTATTATTATTATTATTATTATTATTATTATAAGTGTTGATTTAACAAACCTTACCTGGGGGGGGGGGGGTGTTGCCTTCCAAAAGTCTTGTTTAAAATGAATCACTGCTGCTCCAGTTCCAGACAGAACATACTTCTTGATTGTTGTCTGCTTTTATCATTAACCTTCTTTTGATCCATTAGTCTGTGTATGAATAACTGTGTGGGTTTTTTGTGTCTTTTTTAAACCTTGAGTGTGGGTATTATTATTATTATTATTATTATTATTGTTATTTTGCATTTAAGAGTCCTTTTTCTTTGTTTCTTGTTTTTTCCTAGTACCTAGCTCATAGTGATCCTAGTTTCTATACATTCTTAAATATTCTTTAGTATTTTTCTGACTGTTTTTTACATTTCACCTTATTCTGGTCTCAGGAAAGTAAGGTGTGTCATCACACAGTTCACAGTTCATTCTCATATGATGTAAATATTAAAAGACATGCACTTTGTGTGACACATTAAATTCATGCACTCACAACATGAACATGTGTTCATTGTAGTAACACCCCAAGCTTTATAGTGTTAGCATTTTCCATGACTAATGCACATGTATACATTGCCATTTAAAACCAGAAGCAACATGACAAGCTGAACCAGCTGCTTTGTTTGGCTCCCAATTCAGGGGTGGCACAGCAAAAATGTTCTATAATATTTAGTATTCATGAAAGAGCCTGGTATGATTCATTTCTAAATGTGGCCAAGGATCACCTACTTTCACAAAAAGTAATTTGACTAAAATGGCAGATGATTAACCATGAACAATTTTCCACAACTTGTTGCCAAAGAAAGGCTAATTTTATTTGTATTGCACAAGTCATAGACAGAGGTATCTTCACAATGATCAAGCAAATGGACAAGATGAAATACAATTCACTGTTAGCTCGTCTGAGTGCCCGTTTAAAGCAATAAAAGAACTGGTCGTATTTCCCTAACAAAAACTAAAACACCTTGTTTCTTACTATCTGCTTAAAAAGTTAACATCCTTAATAACTTTTAAAAACAGGATTCCGTAAACATTTTTCAGTTCACAGATTATGTATCGCTGAAAGCTTGTGTAGCAAGATGGAATTTATAGCACACTGAAGTGCATTTTAAGGGAAGCATTGATATCAGTTATATTCTGAAGCCTCAGACCAGAACTGTGTACAGAAGATATCAGATACTCTATGGCCCTAAGACAAAGTGTGTGAAGCTCAGACAAAAACTGACTTTTTTAGTAACTTTTTTAAGTTAATGGTTTTAAGTTTAAATTTATGGTTCACCTTTTTATGGTACAGCTCTCAGGCCATGGATTTTTTATGATTTTTGCAGTTTCCACAATGATTTCATAATGAGTAAACTTACTGTAGTCCGGTTAAGTGTATTCAAAATATGGTTCCTGTTTTGTTAAATCTGCTCACAGAGCTCTGACCCTTTTTTACAGAGACTGAACACAATCCTTGGGTTCATCATTAATAAAGACATTGCATGTTCGTCCTACAGCCTCAGGCTTGCAGCATTCATGTTAATTCTCTGAAGAGGCACATCAACACAAAAAAAAAGTGGCAGTGACAGTCACTGTGTCTTCATACTTTGTGATCAACGTGTACTGTGAATGTTCACACGCACACACTTGCATCCTCTCACACACACATGCACTCACACAGAGAAAACAGCGAGGCCTTGTCAAGATGCTGTCAATTTCTGAGGACAGATTCACCAAGCACCATCTGCAGCTCCCCTCCTGTTTGACTCTCTCCAAGGAGGAAGAGACAAAACGCCTACAGACAGCCATGAACCACAAACACACTCTGAGCAACTGGAGGAGAACCACTAACAACAAACTATTGGTGGAGAACACGTTTGCACCAGCATCTTGTACTTGGATTGTATTCTGATGTAATTTTATGACCTGTCATGAAAAAAGTTTCTTGTAATCTGTATTAAAACAATTGCCATTTCATTATGCAAATCAGCGAGTACCACTTAAACAAGTAAACAAGTGAGTAAAACAGGATTGGTGTATTGGAAGTCATTTTGCTTCCAGAGATAGAGCGGAGAGACAGAGAGTGAGAGAGAGAGAGTGAGAGAGAGAGAGTGAGAGAGAGAGAGAGGGAGAACCCCACCCAAAACACCCCAAACCCCCTAAAACCATTTAGTCTGATGAATCTTTCCTTTTTCTTGAACACCACCACAACTTTATTATTTGGTAGGCAGAGTAGATGTTCTCACATCCAACGTGGTCTCCTACCACCAACAGCAATACAGCAAAAAGCATCTCTCCACCATTCTCCAAAGTCAACTAATTTTCTCCCAGCTTCAAATATTTACAGTTCACATACTGTATGCCTACAACAGCACAGTTTATTTATTGAAATCAAAGAAAAAGATAGAATGCTAGATAGATAGAATACAGAAAACCTGGCAAAATACCAAAAAACTCTGTACACGTGTACTGTATGTGGAGAAAGAGAGACAGACAGACAGATACAAATAGAGAGATACAAACAAAGAGAGACAGAAAGCAAAAGACTGAAAGAGAGAGAAAGCAACAGGGAGACAGATAGACAGTGCTAGAGGCATGCTGAGAGAGATACAGCAAAAGAGATTTTGTCTTCCTTAGTTGAATTATACTGTAAGCTGCTGCAGAACGACTTTACATTATGTCACCATTAGTCACGCAGCATTCAACGCTAACTGCCATTTAGCTACACATACACACTGTACCCTCATACCATGTGCGTGTGTGTGTGTGTGTGTGTTTGTGTGTGGTTTCCCTCACACTCATTTAACAGGCTTGTATGCTGGTTTAGGCAATGTGCATACAGTAAGATGATATTGTCAACCTGCAATGCTACACCCACACTTACACACAATGGCATCATTTATCAATTATCCATTATCGCTTATTGTTTATCTATTACGGGTAACAGGAAAGCTGGGGCCAATCCAAGCTGACTTTGGGAGCAAGGCGGGGTACACCCTGGTCAGGTCGCCAATCCATCTCAGATCCTCAATTATCCAGTCACTTTAGAAAAACATTCATATCCTGTGAAAGTTTCTAAGTTTGTATACGTTTACATATACAGTAAGAGGATACTTGTGAACCATGATTGCGTGGCCCAAAATGAGTTACTGTGATTTTATATACAGTATACTGAATATGCGGACACATTTAAATCATTTATTTATTTTAAATGACTTTATATTATGTTAGGAGCAGGCTGGATCCTTCTGCAGGAGTGGGACTTTATTAAGGAACACAACAAAAAATCAGGCAGGGAAAACGGCACCTGAAAACACTTGCAGATTGCATGTACAAGTTCATGTAAATAATTGTTCATTTACAGTAAATAACTAATTAATTGTGGGCACATTTTTGGGCACATGATTTAGGGTATAGAACATAGTATATACTGTACTAGGCTTATACAATATCTTGGACTTTTAATTACTTCTTTGAAACATTCTTTTTCCGTGGCAGAATAATTGTCCAACATACTCTATTAATTCTGCCAAGAAGAGTGGTCAAAAATTCAGAATTCTACCAGAATTCTGCCAGTGCATGGTGATGGCTATCAAAAACATCTGGTCATGGTGAAAGTTTCTAAGGGACATTTACACACACTGAAATCCATCCATCCATTCATCATCTATACTGCTTATCTGTGAGGGTTGCATGGAAGGTCTGGAGATTGGGCTAGCCAAGACAGAATTTTGATCTTGTAGTCCTCAATCCACACCATGATTAACCTGGCTGTGTGGCATGGAGCATTGTCCTGGAATTCTGGTGCTGGAAAACCCAGTCCTCAGAAGTAGGGAACACCGTCAGAGCAGAAAGAAGCAAATTTTATTCTAGAAACACCTTGAACATGGCTTGATTCATGTGTATTTCACAAACAAAAATCTGCCACATTCCAGACTTGCTGAAGCACCCCTAGGTCATCATCAATCCTCAACCAAATTTCATAGTAAGTGTGAGACACTGTGGCTTGTAGGCCTCTCCAGGTCTCCAACTAATAATTAGATGACCAAAAGCTGAAAATTAGACTCGTCAGACAAGATGGCCTACTCCAGTCCTATACGGTCCAATCCTTATGTTCTTTTGCAAACCTCAAACTGGCTCTCATTGCTCCTCATTGATGAAGGGCTTTGTATGACTTCAACCCCAAATGGAGGAGCCCGTTTTGAACTGTCATTGCCATTCACTTAACCCCAGCTGCCATTTTCCATTCTTTTTGTAGGTCACTTGATTTCATCCTACAGTTATTTTGAGGATGGAAGCAACCTTCATGCTCTCTGTATCCCTTTGCCGGTGAATGCAGAATTGAACCCTTCTTTTTCCTCACTCAAAAGATTGCAAAATACAAGGTTAAGAAGGCACTGATAAACTTCACCAAGAACTCAATGCAGCTGTGGATTACAACACTGGAAGCCAATTCCAAGGTAATTGCAGAAGTCACCATAAAGTGTGTTATATACCAAGGTGATGCACTGCCCCCCCTGCTGTTCCGCCAAGCCATTTATCCAATCAGCCATATTAACATAAAGACTGGATATGGATACAGGTTCAAAAGTGAAGTAACCATCAGTCACCTCCTGTACGTGTTTGGCAAGCTGAATGCCAAAAATGAGTGAGGCATCGACTCACTGATCCACCTCACCAGAATCTACAGCAAGGACATAGGGATGTCAATCGGACTGGATAAATGCGGACGGATGGTGGCCAAGAGAGGGAAGATGATCAGGACTAAGAGAATTTACTTACTAGAGCCCAAAATAGCAGACATACGGCTACAAGTGCCTTGGTATGGGAATCAAGGTGATGTCCCCATGAACAAGGAGATCAGGCCAAATAACACCAGAGGGTCAGACAGGTGCTCAGAACCCAGCTCAATGGTAGGAATAAGATCCAAGCCATCAACATGTACCAACTACCAACCATCAGTACCCTGCTGGAAGAGTGAGTTGACGACATGAAGAAATAGATGCCACTGATATCATGACATGGAAACTCTTCACAATGCAAACCCCTCCATGGAATGTACCACTGGAAGATAGAGGAAGACAAGAAATCATACCAGTGGTTAGAAAAAACAGGCCTGAAGGACAGCACAGAGAATCTGATTATGGCAGCACAAGAACAGACGGTAAGCACTAGATCTGTAGAGGCAGAGGTCTACCACAGCAGACAGGACTCAAGATGCAGGCTGTGCAAAAATGCCCCAAGACAGTCCAGCACATGGTAGCTGGGTGCAAGATTCAAGCTGGGACAGCCCACACAATAAATTTTCCCTGTTGAATTAACTCTTTATAAGTTTATTTTAGCTCAGCTGGCCTCATATGTATTCTGAAAGATTTAATTCAACACACTACTGTAGGTGTTAATTCAACACTGGGGACTTTACTACTGTATGTACACTGAACAGCATAACCGAGTGGTAAGGATAGTGCACAGAAACTGCTGTGGCAAGTATGGGCTAGAGGCTCCAAAAATCCAATGGGAAACACCACCAAAAGTGATAACAACAGAGAAAAGATCCTGTAGAACTTCAAGTTCCAGACAGACAAGCAGTTGATGCCCAACCAAAAAGACATAGTGGTGGTTGATAAACAGCAGAACCAGCAGCAGTGATAGATGTGGCAATCCCAGCTGACAGTAACATCAGGAAGAAGGAGCATGAGAAAACTGAGAAGTACCAAGACCTGAAGCAACAACTGGAACAGATGTGGAAGGTAAAATCCAAAGTGGTCCTCATGGTAATAGGAGCATTAGGGGCAGTGATTCCCAAACTTGGAAAATGGCTCCAGCACATTCCAGGTAAAACTACTGAGGTCTCTGTCCAGGAAAATGCAGTTCTAGGAACAGTTAAGATACAGCACAACTCCCAGGTCTCTGGTAGAGGAACAGAGGTTGAGGAAGATACACACACATACACAGACCCCGGCTTAAAAATTAGAGGAGGTGAGAGAGATTTTGAAATTAGACACTTTATTTTAGATCTTTATAAATCAAACCTTTTTAAGTAAAACCCCATAGCTTAGCATATGGGTCGGTTAGACTACAAAAAGAATCACTGTAGTTTCTTACCACCATACAGGCATGAGACCATTAGAAGTGTAACACAGATGTGTACAAGAATCTCAACGATGATATTAATAAACTGGGAAAAAAAAAGATTGAAGCCCACACTGACAGATCTGGCACATTAATAAAAAATAAAAAAAATGAGACCACTTTTAGAGATCTCTTAACAGTGTCATGAAGATAACTAGTAAGAAGAAAATGCATGCACATACACACAAAAACGCACACACATACACACACCTAATCTGTATTGAGCAGCCCCATAATTACACATTAAAGTACAGTTGGTGATAGATTATACTGCAGAACTAGACAGGGGGGTGTTGGGTGACTGACAGGCACGGTGTAAATTAGCATTTGCTGGCGACGCCTAATTAATGACAGGCTCACAGAAGTGTACACACACATACTGTTTTAAAGAAGAAGGTGGTATTCACAGGCACTACAGAGAAGAGAGAGCAAGATGGGCAGAAGTCTGGAGAGGGAGAGGTGGGGTAAACAGCACAACTTCGAATTCAATCACCTAGTCATTAATTACAGTGAGGCCATCAGTCTGCCTATAGCCTCATTCTGACTGGAGTAGTCTTTTTAGGAAGTGAGGTGATATAGGAGTATCTCTGGGATATGTAGGGTTTATATTAATGCACTTATTCTAATACATTGGCATTTCTATTGTAACAGCTTATTCACAGGAACTTGTGTTGTGGACATAAGCTAAGGCTAATGAACAGATTTTAAGAATGCATTGTTATTTAACAATGCGAAATATAATTGCTGATATGGTGAAATTTTCTATTAGTAGATGATTGTGGATTTTTGGAATTAGTCTCCAGTGTTGGTGCTTAACAATCTGCATGTTACCGCTACAGAAAAGTCTTTGAATAAAGAACACTTTTTCATCTCTCAGTAACATGACAAGCTGTGATTTTTTTTTGCTTTTAATAGAGATTAAAAAAAAAAAAAAACAAGACAGATGAAGATGTCATATCTTAAGGGATAGCAGGAAGTAAATTGTGTTGCGGACATTCCAGAATGATAACTACGACTCTTAATGATTACAAAGCATGATGTGTTGTTCATTGATGAATTAAAAAGTGTCATCTCTGACAAGGTGCTGTGGGACATGCTGTTCTTGGAAAATAATCAACTTCACATAACTGTCACAACTAGCGATACACTGATGTCTATATTTCTGGCTGATGCCCATAGCTTAATGGCATTAAATCCATATAAGGTGAATCAAGTATTCAATATCTGCCATATTTTTGCCAGACTTTAAAGCAAGTCACTTGCCAGCCACATAGCTATGCTGCTGTGTTTAAGATACAGGTTAAGAATGTGTAATCATGCCTGTCATGCACGTTATCCACCTTATCCAGGTCACCCAGGCCTTGGGGGTATGAGTCTGGGTGGCCTGTTAATATTCAGCCCTCCAGGCAAACACACAGCATGTGCACCAGAGCAGCCCCCAACACACAGACACATACATGGACACACATACACAAACAGTATTAGCTTTGTCCATTATTGCTGCACATACAGCCATTACATTTTAATGGGGCAGAGGAAGGCTACGAGTGTCAAAGTGCAGGCAGCGTGGAGCAGAGAGACACTTTGCTGCAGGGGTTGATGGGTATGTCTTTTTTCTCTGTGAGAGCATCTCAGTGGGGAAGCCAGGAAGCCGAGATGCAAGACAATCACAATGCAGAATTCAGAGAGAAATCAATCGCAACGCCGTTAAGCATGCAAAGGACACTGGCAAGGATATGAAGAATTTCAGAGTTTTTGAAAGACGATACAAAATGAAAACAAAAATTATGACAATATTTTTTCAAGGTTGTCCATTACATGCATTTACACCAAGATTACTTTTGAACATTTCAAAAAGTGTAATATGTGGCTAATTATTACATAGTAATTACATGGCATAAGAGAAATGGAACATGAGAGACAGATCCATGTAGAACCACTGAAAACCACCAAACAAGGAGGACAATTATAGTTTTCAAAACATTGGGAAGCTCCTGTCAGGGTAGGTACTCTTCAAGCACAATAGAAACTGTACAGGAAGTGTTTAGTGATTGGTCCAGAAATAAGTATACATTGATTAGACATTTAAACAAGAGCTCTTCACTTTAGCATAAAAAGAGCACAGATAAATGGATCAACAGTGATGTCTAGACATTAGGGATGAGCCGGGTACTCGGCTGAAACGAGTACGAGTATCATACGAGTAATACGAGTCAATATCTGTGCTTGGAGATTGCCGGCGGGAAAAAATACGATCGGTATCAGCAAACAGCCTCAACACCCCCCCCCCCCCCCCCCCCCCC
>JAOVYU010000004.1:13830807-13840959 GCA_025674565.1 Synodontis membranacea
CCATAGAGCGCAGATGGGTGGTAGGAACAGTAAGAAGGTGGGCATCAGTGGAACGTAAAGTACGTATAGGTTGGTATTAGGGTAAGAGATCAGAAAAATATGTATGACATCAGGTGAGAGGTGAGGTACACTCTGGACAGGTCACCAATCTATTGCAGGGCTACAGAAAGGTAATGTGAAAATAAATGAATCTTGGATATAAATCACATATGAAAATAAATGAATCACAAATGAATTATGTGGGTAAAAAGCTACATGTACAAGAATCACATGCATATGTGAAAAAATGCATCACCATGTGGAGAAATAATAACATTTAAAATAAATTATACATGTGAAAAGTTAATAATATGAAAAGAAATTAAGTTTGTGGGGGGAAATTACAAAATAAATTGAGTGAATCCTGTAAAAATTGCATATTAAAATAAATAAATCATGTGGAGAGAATAAATGTTAGAGTGGAAAATTATATAGAAAATTAATCAACATCTGACCAATCCAAATTGAGAATTCAACAGTGCTGTGGTATATAAAAGATTTAAATATTGCAGTGCAAAGGGTTAATTTCTAGCCAGCATCCAGCTGCATGTACTGTTTGATTAATTTGTCCCCCTTAGAGCAGTGACCTTGCATCATGACTCTTCATTGTGAAAACCCTAATCTGATATGATGACACTACACATGAGTTTGCTGGAATCAAGGACTCAATCCATGTCATTCTAATGAATCCGTCCTCATGACCCGTCCTTATGAGCGCCACATTGTCTGTCTGCTATTTTTGAGGCAAGGGCAAATGAAGTTAAGCCATGTCGAAGAGCATCGAAGAGCAAGAGCACACCTCCATCAGTGAGTTTTCCCTACCACGGGGTCTCCATTTGAATCGTCCACAATCAGATCATCCAGAATGACTCCGCCACTTAAACCTCTCTGACCTTGTCTCACTGGCGTAGTTGTACACAAAAGGAACCACTGGTGCTATGATTTGACCTCTGACCCTCATTACAGACATTTATTGCTGGAGTCATGTTGCAATATAAGCTCCATTTCCTTCAGAAGCATTATTATATTACACTTGCTGTGAAATACTACACTGGTCATTTTCAAGAGTATTCATACTACAATAGCTTTAGTTCTAACTCCTAATTTAAAGGAATACCCATGTAATTGCCATGGACAAAAACATTTCACACACACATATCCCTGCACCAAGAACTGAAAACCATTTAATCCGAATGCACTTACAATGGAAGTTGAAGGGCACTCATTGAACAAATGTATAAAATATACAGTATGACTAGCATGAATTTAAAGCTACAACCTTTACACCTTTATGCCAGTAAGTTCTCATGATGTGAGATACAGAAACTCTTACCAAAGCTCTTCCATATAAGATCGGGCTGAAAATTAAGGACTTCGCTAAGTGGTTAGTTAGCAATACTTTGCCAAAGTTGGTAACATATAATATGTTAAGCTAAAAATGTAGCCCTATCTTTAAGATCATTTTTAGATTACAATTTACAAACAAAATGTCCAAAGAATTCAAGAAAACATTCTGTGAACATTTACTGATGCCCTGACAACTGCCCTTTAGATTTCCATTAAAAATGAGTTCTGAATAAACAGGATTTTTGTCCTCTCAATACAGATAAATGTGTCAAAATTCTTGTTTATGGTAATCAGTTGGACCAAAAGGTGTTGTGGATAGACTTAGATTGAAAAATCTTTTACATATTCCCACCAATAACCCCAGCAGCAAGGCCACGGCTATGTGCATTTTTCTAGCTTTTTCTAATTTTGCACTTTAATTACATTAAACATTTCAGTGTTTTGGAAGCTAATTAGCTAAGTTAGATTGTTCTTTTTAAAGAAAACTGTAAATGTTCAGTCGGACTTGTGTGTTTGGGGAAAATCATTATGGTTAAAATGGACTGAGATGATGGATGGGATGGGTTAGCATGCTCGTGAGTTTTGGTGGTTAAGTTTTAAAAAAATTTATGAAATAACTGCATTTTGAGGGAATGAGTCACTTTCTTCCTATTTAAGGTAAAAGCATGAATATACTGAACATTTTGTTATTGATTGGCACCACAAAGCTTAACCACGGATCTGTTTTTAGGCTGGGACTGAAAGAAAATACTATTATTTAAAAAGAATAGTTATGGACTTTTTGAAAGAAAATACTATTATTTTAAAAGAACAGTTATGATTATAACATTTCTATTTGAACAATGATAGTTTATCTTGCTGTTTGAGTGAACATTTTGAACTTTTATTGAATACAGTCAACAATTTGGACAGTTGTTAAGTTGGTTACCAATAATTCTGTAGGACACTCTATATAAGCAAGTATTTATGTACTTTTCAAATGTTCTATGATGAGGGCTGTGTGCAATCGGTGAGTTATTGTGAATCGTTATCGAGTCTGTAACATAAATCTGACCCTACGCTAAGCTGCTAGTCTATCGATCCCACTAGCTAGTCAACTAGCACTTGGCCAAAATCAATATCAATAGTAGGTAAGAAATAACAATTCCCTGAATCAAGTTCAGCTTTCCAACTTCAGCTCGATCCATGATTTCTTCTAATGACCAATATATAGTGTGGTGTGCGGTACACACTAATGAGACTGATAATTTAAACCTAAAAACATAAAATGGAGTTGCATTTAAAGTCAGTGTATTTATCCTGTAAATATCCTTACTTGCCTAGGTTTGAATACTTAAGGGATAATTCTGCAGTTTCTGGGAATCAATTGAAATTGTTATGTTTATTTGGCTGTGTGTGTGTGTGTGCAGGGGAAAAAAATTATGGTAAGGCTTGTATGAGAGAAAAATAATCCCTATTGTCAGGAATTATGCCATTCTTTAAAAAAAAAACTATATTCATGGTATATATATATTCTGTCTCATTGCTCAATTTTATGGTTAATATGTCTCAATTTTCATTATCAGTGAAACCAACTGAAAAACATTTGCATTCAAGTAATGAGCTCAGTTATAATCAATATATTGTTAGCCTTCCTGCTGACCCTCAGAAGTGCATTTTATTTTTTTTTTTATAGAAACTGCAGTACAGTCATCCCTCGCCACTTCGCGCTTCGACTTTCGCGGCTTCACTCTATCGCGTTTTTTTTTTTCAAATACATGTAATATGATATTTGTAATGTCTAATACAGTAATACCTCTCACATTCACGAGGTTAGGTTCCAGACCCCAGCGTGGATGTGTGAAAATCGCAAATGTTTGGTGGAGTCACTAAAATTGCTAATAAATACTTGTAATTTCATTTAAAAGTTAGCTTAATACATTACCCTTAATAAAAAAAGGTTTCTTTGTCAGGAAGGTAAACTGTCAAACACACTGCCGTCGTCACCACTCGCCTTAACTTTGATCCATCATGCGTTTATGACCAAGCTCCCTACTACTCTAAGTGTTTACCAACTCTCCTCTACTCAAACCTTTCCTTACCAACTCTTCTCTACTCAAGTATGGTACAAGTATTCAATGAGACGCGGGGAGATGAACCACGATTTCACTCATATATACACAAAGCATCTGATGCTCCCAGCCAATCAGCAATGAGGAAAGTTGGTACCCTGCGCTGGAATTGGCTACTTCCCACCCTTCCAGCCAATAGCGTGTCATCATAGAGCCTACGCCATCACCAAAACAAACAGTACGTACACGTTTGCTATGAACATTTTTAGATTATTTTTTTATTTTTGTGTTTAATTTATGTTATCGTTACCGGCTTTTATAGGATTTCGCAGATGTGTGAAAAAAACGCGAATGTAAATTAGTTACAGTAGGTTCCACAGAAAATTTCATGAATCTGTGAAGTTGTGAATACAGAAACACGAAGGCACGAGGTATTACTGTATGTCTTATTATCTCTTAATTTGTCTAATATATTGGGTAATACGAGTATAATGGTGACCAAAGGGTGTTGTTTCATGTCTAGAGGGCTCTAATAATGTTAAAAACTGTTTTTAGTAGGTCATAAACAGGTTTCCTATGCTCTAACTACGAAAATATTCAATTTATAAATAAAGAATCCTACTTCACGGAAATTCACTTATTGCGATATAGTCTGGAACTGATTAACTGCGATAAACAAGGGCCGACTGTACTGTTTGAAATTTCAAGCACAGTTTCAAGTGGTTTGATTGTAGGTTCTTTCCTCACTGAAATACCTGAGCTTAGAATTCTATAGATTATTAAATCAATGCCAAAATACAATCAGTCTTAGAGAAGATGTTGAAATGTCAAATATCCATATTTACAAATTTATGCATGCCTCTGGTGTTAGACAAGACAAGGCTCCTGGAACGATCATTTCGATCATTGCTTTTAGGTCCAAATCTTTGGATCCTAATGCCTCTGCTCGGTAGACTAGTATACGCATTAGCAGTCTCACAATCTTTCTGTGGTTGAGTCTCAAATGAGATCCTAACTAGTTGCCATGTAGTGCACTGTGCAAGTTCTACACCATTAAAATTATCTTAACATAGTTAGAAGCACTAGTAAACAGGATGTTATTTGAGATTCTGAAAAGGGGGACCTTGAAGTTTACAGGCTTTACACAGATTGGAGTAGGATAAGAAAGGGTAAATGTGCAGAAACATTATTGTAGGTGCATAAAGCAAAATTAATAAATTAACTGATAAAATATCACAGTGACATTTTCTCTGTGCTAATGTGTACTAATGTTAAGGTTTGTTCAGTTTATTATTATTATTATTAGTAGTAGTAGTAGTAGTAGTAGTAGTAGTAGTATGAATAACTTTTTTTCTTTGTCAGCAGTGTTTTGTACCATAATCGTTCCATGTGTTTTAATAATATAAATAAAAAATGAAACTCATTAGCAATTAAGTGTTACCGTGTTGTTCATCAGTAGTTAATGAAGTTGTGGAACAGCAATGCAAAGTGACACACATAGAAGCTCATTAGTAAAGTGTAGTGTTGTAGTCAAGACCGCCTAAACCGAGACCAAGACATTGCCGAGACTGAAGGGTATCAAGACCAAGACACTGCCGAGACTTGAGGGTACCAAGACCAAGACCAAGACACACTAAGGCGAGACCAAGACCGAAAACAGACTAGGGCTAGAATCGACATCACATTAGTCAGATCAACTGCAGAGAAAAAAGGCATTGCTGTAAAGTGTCATTACTCGTTAAATCAAATTCATGTTATCTTTTCAATTATATTGTCCATATGTCTCTCATTTAAAATCTCCCAGATTTGTCATAGTTACGAGGCCTGATGGAAAATAATATTCTCAGCAATCCTCTCCTAGAACCATTTTATCGACAAAATCAGCATAGAGCAGAATGTTTCTTTTTCTGGGACGTTTTGCAAATATTCTCTTTGTGCTCTGTAAAGCCAAAGATAATTACTGCCGACTTCGCGGACATTTTCGGACATTTCTGTGCCGACTTCACTATGATGCGATGTGTATGATGCGTGTGGACTGTGATGCGCTGGCAGTGTCCGTTGAGAAAATGTATACAATGTAACGTTTTTAAAATAGATACATCTGACTGGTTGCATTTGAATTGAGGCACGTAATAAATAATGATACTGTTCTGTGAGGATGCGCTGTTTTCTCTATTTTTCCCCATCCCATCGAGACCGCTATGTCCGAGACCAAGACAAGACCGAGACCAAATAGAGTCGAGACCAAGAAAAAAACCGAGACCAAACTGAGTTGAGACCAAGACAAGACTGAGGCCAAATAGAGTCGAGACCAAGACCACAAAAAATTGGTCTCGAGACCGGTCTCGAGAACTACAGCACTAGTAAAGTGTAACTGTGTTTTTCAGTAGTTAATAATTATGTGGAATAATATTACACATGGTAATTCGTTACAAATATTTGTTATTTAAACTAAATTATTTACAAAAAATGTGAGAATATGTGAATGGAGAATGTATTACTCTTGGCTACATTACAGCTTTGTCCTTTTGCAGGACATTGTTGTCCATTTCTCTATTTAGACCTTGACTGGCTAAACAAAAGAAAGACCTTCTGCTCCCCTGAGGAGACCTAAATAACTATATATATATATATATAAAATTAAATATTTATACTATAATAAACAATAAATAAATCTTTTGTAACATTGCCGAGCCCCTGCGACCTCGCAAGGTGCCTCTCAGGCCGCGCCGCGGCCAGCCCCAGGGTCCTGATATGGACCCGGTTGCTAGGCAACGGTCACGTGGGCGCAATCAATGCCGACGCGCCGCACTTGGGCCTAACGCTTTTTAAAACGCTGCAGAACGCGCGGCACGTTATATGGTGGTGTGACACGCTGACGGTGGTTTGTATGAGGGCCAAAGAAGCAGGAATATTTTGATTTAAAGGAAAGAGAGAGAGGATGTTTTGATTTAAAGAATAAAAAAGTGAAAATACTATGATTTAAAGAAAAGAAGAGAAAATATGGATTCAAAAGGAGAGATTTTATTTAAAGAAAAGAGATTATGACTTTAAAAGAAAAGAGCTTAAGTACTTAAGTTTAAAAAGAAGAGGAATATTATCTAATAAAAGAACAGAGAAGTTACTGTTTGTGGTTTAAATAGAGGGGTGAGAAATAAAGGCTATATGTTTAGAGAGAAAGCAGTAAAAAACAAAAGGTGTGTGTGGGGGGGGGGGTCCTCTTAGAAACATGTATAAGCACTGTCATCCACACACATGTAAAAATGTGAATACATGTATAAATTGGGCAGAGAGCTGGAGAGGTCCAGTTTGAACCCCAGTCCTGTCAAGTAGCTGTTTAAGGTCTCGTTACACACCATCCACATGTTCATATTTCCACATTCACGCATTTCCAGTTCCTTTGGTCCAATGGGTCAGGGTCCCCTTTTTATTCCCTCTTGGGTGATACCGCTGAAACATTTACATTTTACATATTGAGGTATTGGAATAGATTGAGGTAAATATAATTCTCCACCCTTCAATGTGGATGAAGATTACTAAGAGAACACACTGTTAAGGGGACTAAATGCATTTTAAGGCCAAGCTCAATCCACACTGCAAACAATCTGGACAGGTTTTAATAACTTTCATATATTCCTGCAGTAGGTTCACTGCAGTAGGTTCACTGTCAGCCAAGGTTTTAGTAAATAAAATGATCAGTCATTTCTAGTAGCAGAAAGATTGCCATGAAATATCCTAGTTCCTATTTAATAATATTCCCATGAAATATCCCAGTCTTAATGTATCCTGTCATCTTCTGTAAGAATGGAAAAGTGTTCTGTAGCATGTAATTCAGAGTGGAATATGAAATGAGAAAGTAGCCGTGACTGTAGGGGCAGTCTGCTAAAGATGCAAAAGAACTTGATAGTTTTAGTATTATGGCATATATAGGTAGCGCTACAAGAAAAAAAATTGAGATGAATCAGTACAAGGAAGTTACAGTAAGACCCCCTTAATTGAGACTAAGTCATGACCATGAGTCATGTTAATGGTACAAGGAGGTCAAAACCACCTAAACCGAGACCAAATCATGACCACTATTAGAGGGTAAGAAGAGTTCCCTTTAAGAAGCCATTTTCCCTCAGTTGCCATAAATACTATAAATGGTGTAGTATGTGTGTGTGTGTGTGTGTGTGAGAGAGAGAGAGAGAGAGAGAGAGAGAGAGAGAGACTTCCCTCTGACGTCCTCTGATATACCATGTCCACTTTTTCACATAAATCTTCTTTAAAGTCGTCGCATAAGCTCTATGGCATCCGCTTACTACTGACTCAGCACAAAGGCAATTATTCTGTCCCCTTAGCCTTCTGTGTGCTCCTATTAGAATAATGCCATCACTTTAAACCATTCCACTGCATACTCAGTCATTCAGCCTTTTGCCTCAATTACTCATGTTCTTGCCAAGCTTATGAGTTCCAGTCCCAATCTTCTGTGATAAATACATTGTATGCAGCTGGGTTTTGTTTCTCTACACTGTTTTTCCATGTAGACAATGTCACAAGACCATGTGAGTTCAGAATTTACTTTACTCACTTTAAATAAAAATACAAAAGTATTGAAATTCTTATTGGATTGTTGATTAATGGTAGAAGGTTTAGAAAGCTTACATGTTGTATAGGAAATATGTCATCTTATTAATTCAATATGGATTCATGTAGTAAGTTTTAAATTGAACAAACCACCTTTTCAGTGTAATGGAATTGAGGTAGCATGCCCTGCCTGTGCCCTTCAGCTAGAGAACACTGAATACAAAACATAAATATAAATTAATCATCATTAATGTACTGAGCCTTTCAAAGAGGACTGTTACCTTCCCCCTCTGTAATGGCCAATAGAAAGAGACAATTAGAAAAAATGCTTTTTTTATGTAGAATCTCCTCTCGTTTTTTGGTACCACCTAGATTAACATGCATCCACCAAGAGCAGTTTGAACCA
This sequence comes from Synodontis membranacea, assembly GCA_025674565.1. Classification (NCBI taxonomy): domain Eukaryota; kingdom Metazoa; phylum Chordata; class Actinopteri; order Siluriformes; family Mochokidae; genus Synodontis; species Synodontis membranacea. The sequence continues at coordinate 13,839,217 of JAOVYU010000004.1, forward strand.
AGATGGAGCCATGACAACTCTGTTGGTGTCGACCACCAATCAGCAAACTTAAGTAAAACTTTCATAAATCATAAAAACTCAAACTTTTACCAAAATATCTCCAGGAAGAATTTAAAATATGTGAAAGTGAATGGCAGGCCAGATATAAAAATGAGCTAATTCTGGTTGACTAGAATATTTGGCCTCCTAGGATCTCATTGTAGTAAAATGGATAAAATGTGATGTTGATTTGTATCATTCCAGAGACATGGAACTGCTGTCTGGGAAAATGCACAAAAACTGACTATATAAATTGTTTTCCTGGGGTCTGGTTCTCCTCTTGAAAGATTTTCTTTTCTTCTGAAAACAACGTTCCTGGGAGTTTTTAACTTTGAATTCAGCTTGGAGAAGTGATCCATATCTTGGCTGCCAGTGCCCACTAAAGATGCATTTCCTGATGTTTCAAACTTTTTTTCTTTTTCTTTTTCTTTTCTTTTTTTTTTTTACATTGACATGAAATGGGTATGGGGGGAAAAACTTTAGTTCTGTTCCTCAGGAGCTTCATTAAAGACAGCCTCAGGCCTCCTGGTTTCAAGTCTGACAGTTTGAATGACACACGGTCTTCATGTTTGGCCTCGGCAGCAATTTAAAGGTTGACACACCAACACCCTGTATTGACCGATCTGCTGTATTTTCCATTAAGGTAGTCATTTCCTTGTGACTCCAGATCAATAACAGAACACGACATCTTTCTTATTTGGACAGACAGCCAATGGCAGCTGAGGCAACAAAAGAAGTCCCTGGATTCCCCATCTTTCTTTGAGAAAGCGGCTAACAAATGTATCCAATATAGATGAGCATAACCTGTGATAATCATGGAAATTCTCATACTCAAGTTTGTGTCTCATTTGTTTCAGTAGAGCCTTACTGAATCGTACACACACATTTAAATGGAACTATTGCTGCATGCTCAATTTAAAACTTTCTATACCCGGATACAGGAGCTCCAAAACTGTACTTGGTCTGTCACTTCTACTAATAACTCTTATTTTATCTGTGCAGAAGATAAAATCTCTAGCCCTGATGGACAAGTAAGCCCAATATACTAACATGACTAGCAGAAATTACTAGCCGTACAATTCAAAATTCTGTCTGTGACCTGATAGATAGGCTATAAGCTATAGATGAGCTTATTTTAACCACAGAATGATTTGTAGTCTCTTTATTATTTAAATAATGACATGGTGATATTGGAGCATCACTTCTTATATGTTCTTGCATGTGTTGGGTTCCCTATCATTATTACGATGAGAACCTTTTAGTATAATCTTTTCACTCTGACCCTTTGTTTTTTAGATTTGTGGCCATTCTGATGCATTTAGATAGTGACTCTATCTACTGGTAACAAGTAAATGTTAAATATAGATCAACATAAATATAAAGGTTGAATATGAATATGAATATAAATGTAGAATTTAAGTGCTTAGTTCATATGCTGTACAAAACTGGTGGCATTTTTGGCAGATTTAAAAACAGTCCACAGCCACCAAAATCTTGCTGTAAAGCAAATAATCAGAATTAAATCAAACTAATTTCTAAAAATATACACTATGGCAAACGGAAAATTAAAATGCAGAAACTGTAGACCTCTCTACAATGAACAGAACCATTACTGTTTTACAGAAGTCTAGAAATGCCATGTTTTATTTTTTTCTTTGGTGATCCTAAGATAACAGTTTCTTTTCCGCACAATTGGGTATATAT